>JAJMJC010000019.1:0-167172 GCA_030563545.1 Entelexis stigmatis
ATGGCTCCGGTGATGGCTCGGGATCAGGGTCTGGAAACGGATCTGGTGACAATGGTGCCGGCGATGGCTCTGGATCTGGATCTGGAAACGGATCTGGTGACAATGGCTCTGGCTCTGGATCTGGTGACAATGGCTCTGGTGACAATGGCTCCGGTGATGGCTCTGGATCTGGATCTGGTGACAACGGCTCTGGTGACAATGGCTCCGGTGATGGCTCTGGCTCTGGATCTGGTGACAACGGCTCTGGTGACAATGGCTCCGGTGACAATGGCTCCGGTGATGGCTCTGGTTCTGGATCTGGTGACAATGGCTCCGGTGATGGCTCTGGCTCTGGATCTGGATCTGGTGACAACGGGTCTGGTGACAATGGCTCTGGTGACAATGGCTCCGGTGATGGCTCTGGCTCTGGATCTGGTGACAACGGCTCTGGTGACAATGGCTCGGGTGATGGCTCTGGATCTGGATCTGGTGACAATGGCTCTGGTGACAATGGCTCCGGTGATGGCTCTGGTTCTGGATCTGGTGACAATGGCTCTGGTGATGGCTCTGGCTCTGGATCCGGTGACAATGGCTCTGGTGACAATGGCTCCGGTGATGGCTCTGGTTCTGGATCTGGTGACAATGGCTCTGGTGATGGCTCTGGCTCTGGATCCGGTGACAATGGCTCTGGTGACAATGGCTCCGGTGATGGCTCTGGTTCTGGATCTGGTGACAATGGCTCCGGTGATGGCTCTGGCTCTGGATCCGGTGACAACGGATCTGGTGACAATGGCTCCGGTGATGGCTCGGGATCAGGGTCTGGAAACGGATCTGGTGACAATGGTGCCGGCGATGGCTCTGGATCTGGATCTGGAAACGGATCTGGTGACAATGGTTCCGGCGATGGCTCTGGTTCTGGATCTGGAAACGGATCTGGTGACAATGGTTCCGGCGATGGCTCTGGTTCTGGATCTGGAAACGGATCTGGTGACAATGGTTCCGGCGATGGCTCTGGTTCTGGATCTGGTGACAATGGCTCCGGTGATGGCTCGGGCAATGGCTCAGGATCTGGATCTGGTGACAACGGCTCCTATGATGGCTCGGGCAATGACTCAGGATCTGGATCTGGTAACAACGGCTCCGGTGATGGCTCGGGCAATGGCTCAGGATCTGGAACTGGTGACAATGGCTCCGGTGATGGCTTGGGATCTGGATCTGGTGACAATGGCTCCGGCAATGGCTCCGGCGATGGCTCAGGATCAGGATCTGGTGACAATGGCTCCGGCAATGGCTCAGGTATTGGCTCTGGCGACAATGACTCGGGCAATGGTCCAGGGTCTGGATCTGGAAACGACTCTGGTGACAATGGCTCCGGCGATGGCTCTAATGACAACGACTCTGGAGCAGCACAAAGTGGAATCGCTGTTGCAAACGCTGCAGCTCAACTCAAATCGACAGGATACCTTGCCATTCTCAGCTTTGTTGTTGTCCTGATTTAATAATTTCTAGTATGTAGGCCTGCGTTTAAATTGACATAACTCAGAATCTCTCTCAATATCACTAGCAATTTCTTCGTCTCGATTTAAAACCGACTTCGAAATTTCTCAAAACCGATGTAATGACTAAAAAGAAAGTTGATAAGCTACAAGCGTCTATTTTTGAAAATTTTGATGAAAGGCATAGTTTTTTACCCCATTGAGAAATGACAGCACGCTTTCAACAGCGCGAATTTCAATTATGACAATAGCGCCTCTTCTTCCCTCCAGAAAGTGAAGCTCGATTGGTGTCTATGTACAGCATTTACCCACTACCGCCCATCGGACAACAAGTTTGTCGCTCAGCATATCTGGATATTTTATCAAACCATCCTTATGATTATACACTAGACACAAGTACCAATCATGAAGTATACGCGACAAATGCTATCTGAAAATTGTTCTGTGGTTTATCCATTTTTTCATATTCGCTGTTTGCCCGAATTTCGAGTAAAGTTGCCATGCGGACTTCAAAAATCAAGGTCGTGAATATACCTCGAATCATGCGATCAATCATACGATTGAATTCCTATGGAATGCTTAAATCCGTATATTAATCATAATCGTGTACATCATTAGTTATTATGCGGGTGTTTACAGCAACAAATATATCAGCAAGAGCATGCATCTAAATCATACGACGCCAGACTCGACGCACATCTCGTAGAAGACACCTCTTCTAGCCAACAGCTCCTGCGGTGGTCCCATCTCTAGCTTTTTACCTCCTGGGCCCATGACTAAAATCGCATCATAGTCTATAATTGTCTCAAGACGATGCGCAATACATATTACAGTGCAATCTGCAAACTCCTTTTTGATCGTGCGTTGAATCCCCTCATCAGTCTCCTGATCTACAGCAGCTGTAGCTTCATCAAGCACTAAAATCTTTGAGTCGCGCACCAATGCGCGTGCGAGTGCGAGCATCTGCCTTTGGCCTAGACTGAAGTTAGTACCCTCAGCCTCAACTGGGGTATCAAGCGAGATACCATCTTGTCCAGACAGAGCAATACCAGCACGCTGTAGAGCGTTTATAACCACTTGATCGTCATGATCTTCAAAAGGATCGAGGTTACTGCGAATAGTGCCTTGGAATAGAACAGGCTGTTGAGGGATGACAGCCAGTGCCTGACGTAGTGTCTGTAAGGGAAGTTCTGCGATGTTTTGATTGTCAATAACAACATTTCCACTGTAAAGCTCCACTAATCGAAACAGTGCCGTGATAATAGTCGATTTACCAGCACCAGTACGACCGCAAATTCCGATCTTCTGTCCTCCTTTCACATCAAGAGAAAGACCATTCAATACTAGCGGAAGATCTTCACGATAGCGTAAACTTACATCGTCAAAACCAATGTCCCCTTTGCTTGGTACCCACTCTCTGAGGTCCTGTCTCTCTCGATTCTGTAAGCCCGATCCTTCGACAGCGACGCTAGTGGCGTACTCATCGAGCCGTTCAACAGAGTTGAGTTGGTTGTCGAAAAGTGCAAACATAGGAAACAATAGTGTCAGATTAACACGAACTGTCGGTAGAATAGAGAGCAACATTCCCACTTCAGATGAATTTAGGTTGAAAATCTGAAAAACCGCCAGAAATATTGTAACAAGGGTCAGAATCTCACAAAGAAGGCCATTTCGAAAAGCCATCCAGAAATTCGATGCCTCATTGCACTGCAAAGCTGCTATAGCATCATCCATGCGCTGGTTTAAGACCCGTTGACTCTCCTCTTCTTGCCGAAACGCAACAATCACCTCTTGGCCCTCAATATGTTCACTAACGCTAGTTGTTGCGCGGCTGTCGTAGAGCTGCACAACCCGATTCAGCTCACGAGACGTGGTGCGATAGAAAGCCATGAGTGTCACTGAGATAATGAAAATTGGAATTAAACAAACCAAGGACCACGGAACGTACACGAAAACCACTATTACGGATCCGAGTAGGGAAAAAATAGTCATAAACGAAATTCGCGCAAAAATCAGCAGCCTTGTATCAAGATTTACCAGATCTTCAGTAAACCTCATCATCAATCTGCCCAATGGATTCGATTGAAAAAAAGCCATGGGAGCTCGATAAAGGCCCTCAAGAGCTGCATTGTGCAGTTCTGTAGAGGAAGCCGTTGCAGTGATACTCATTATGTTTGAAAAGGAGCAGTAAAATACTGCAATGAGTCCTGCAACAAGGCTGTACATGCCAATGTTGAAACCTTCAGACTTTTTGAACTTGTTACTTGTCCACCAATTGAGTACAACATTGGACATTGCATCAGAGCAAGCATAGCACATAACACTCAGAATGAGTGCTACAAATGCAATCAAGCCCCAGAACTTGTTCAACCGAAAATATCGCACGAGAACCATTGTGTCCACACTACCCATCGCACGTGTCTCATCCTCCATTTGGCGTCCCCCAGAAACCATTGCCGGACTTTTTTCTAAGTCATGTACACCATCTATCTTGGTATTATCATCAATCTCTGCACCAGGATAATGTGTTTGGTGGTGAATCGCATCACCATTATCAGCTTGTGTTGACTGCCTCAAGTCTAGAACTTCCTCAGCAGTAGTTTCTGCTACCGACAAACCCCTCTTTGATACTATCAGCTCCTCCAAAGTGAGCCTTGGCTGCGTGTGGGCCGCTGCCTTCACAAAAGCCAGGGCCTGTTCGTCGTGCTCTTTCGCAGCTTCAACCTTTTCATCTTCATCGGTATGGTGCGAAGTATGATACCTTGCTTGACGAGGCGAAGACTGTTGACAGCCTCCTCGTCCGTCTAACGAAACAACGCTATCCGCATGGGCTAAAAGTTTCAAATTGCTTGTTGAGAAAAGAATCGCTTTATTCTCATCTCGTGTCAGTTTCAACAGTTCACGAAATATATGATTTCCTACCCGACTATCCATCGCGCTCAGAACATCATCAAGAATTATCAAGTCCCCATCCGCATAAAGACAGCGGGCTAAAGCAAGGCGGGCCCTTTGGCCCCCACTAAGGGTTACACCATTTTCACCCACATCAGTCAGATCTCCATACGAAAATAAGTCGAAGTCTGCCTTCAAGTCACACATATATATGACTTTGGCATATTTTTTGGCGTTCCATTCGGAACCGAAAAGAATATTCTCTCGTACGGTGGCATTCTTTGACCAAAGTGACATTACACTTGATACACGAGCTCCCTCAGCGATGCAAACTGAGCCAGAAGATTTGGGTATTGTATTAACGAAGCTGCTGAGAAGAGAGGTCTTGCCTGTACCAACAGAGCCCACAACTAAAGTCATGGATCCATAAGGAATCTTTACATTGACGTTATTGAGGACTGTTTTCGAAACAGTTCTAAACTCAAATTCGTTCTGCTTGGAACTCTCTACGTCATCGGCCAAGGGTTCATCACTAACAATCCATGTGAACGAGGCATCATTTATTTGTGCGACGAGCCCTGGAGAAGACGCAGTGTCCAGTGGCTCAATGTAAGTTGGCACTTCTTCCAAACGGAAAAACTCGTTAAGCCGCTTGCACACCACCCAGGCGTCAGCCAGTGATGTCATTGCCGCACTAATTTGCGAGAACAAAGGCAGAAACATTTGAAATAGAGTAAGAGAGGGAAATGCTCGTGATGGTTGAAGTTCATTGCTAATAATGATACGCACAGCGAAACTGAGGGCACCAGCAAGCGATGGAGCTGCAACAATGACAGCATTATTTAAACCATCAACCATTTCGAGAAGTCGGATAAAGCGGGTCTCTAGAGCTCTTGCATGCTTAACAAGTTTCAGAAACGACTTTTCCCATCCATAGAATTTGATGATAAAGATGTTTTTCAACGTCTCACGAGTCAAAGACACGCGTTTATCTTGGTAGGGCATAGACTGTTGGCGCAGTGCTGCAGCCCCAATTGAGGCACAAGTGGTCCCTATTAGTGCTATCAGAAGAAGTCCAACGCCAACCAATCCTGAAACACCAATGTTGTATATTAGGATGCCGATAGTCGCTCCTAGGAAAATTGGGAAAACAAGGACGGAATTTAATTGAATGAAAGCCGTTGTGCCACGACGGCAGTCACTAGAGCTCAAAGTCATAATTCTTGCAGCAGAAAAGTCATGTCGCTGCTGGGGGCTGAGCCGTAGCATTTTGTCGTGAATTGCGGCCATCAAAAGGGTACGTGCGTACTCCGCGACGAGAATAGACGAGTACATTGTGTAGAGGTCTGAAAACATCATGATGACGTCGAGAGCTGTATTAGCAATGGTCATTCCAGCGGCATATCCGTGATCCGCATGACCGTGGACATCTTCAAGAAACTCTGCATTCTCGATAAGTTTACGCGAAACAACGCTAAGACAAATTTGGGCTCCACTAGTTATAAATTGCATAGTGAAACTGAAAAGCATATCCCATCGAACTGCATATAGAAGGGCCCATATCTCAACATACTTCGTAGTTGGATCTGGCGGGTGACGCTTCAGATAGTCCTTATAAGAACCAAAGCGTCGCTTCATTGCGTTACGCTCTGGCACCTGGGGAATGTCGTTGGGCACAATGACACGATCGTAGCCAGTTCGCATCAAACCATCCATCCAAGCCCATGTCAGGCGCCAAAATGCGCCTTTGTCTTGAGGATTTGGCCCCCGTTCAGTTGGAATAGGCCTTATAGGTGAGGAAAATAAAAACCGTGCTACCGGATTGTGCTTCTGAGGTATTATTCGTTGCTCGTTCATTTTAATTCAAATGGCACTTCTTGCAAGACCGGAAAATTCAAAGTGAAACTGTGCGGCGCTCCAGCCCTTATCGCCGTATTCACCTGATATGAACGTATACCACGTGATGCAGTTTAATCGCCAGAAATCCCGCCGCGGTAATGGTTTCATGTAGAAGATAATAAGATAACGGAGCTTGGGTGCGATACTGCACGAATAATTACAGTCGCCATCGCTGTAATGCGACGCCTGTAGACCATACATATAAATATCACGAGCGCACGATGCTGAACAATGTAAATGTTTGTATTCAATTTCGCAAAAATTGAAATTGTTGCAGGAAGACGGCCAGACAATATTACTGCTCTACATAGCTCTGTAATATGACCTCGATTAGTGCCTGTTCTTATATCGTGATAATATTTAAGCAGTTGCGATACTCTAGCGATCCAGTACAACGGCTGTTCGTAAATAAGAGTCACATTTAAGAAGCTGGTAAACTCCAGAGATGTGGACTGGGCAAGGAGAAAGAAACTCTGCTTACACATGTCTCACCTCATTTTTTATTTTTCAAAGGCATAGCGATTTTGTTCAGTCAAGTGCATATTCAAAAAAATGAGTGTACGCGTGAAACTGGTAACACGCGATGGCGAATTGAAAGTTGACGAGAATCCAATCTATGTTCCGTCGGAACTCAAACGCTATGGTCTTTCGGAAGTCGTGAATCAGCTTCTTCAAACCACTGAGCCCATCCCCTTTGACTTCTTGATTGACGGTAAGCTGCTCCGCGGCTCTCTTGACAACTACTTAGTGAAGGAGGGACTTTCTAGCGAGTCAATAATCACGGTGGAATATGTGCGTGCAATTTTACCACCTACGTTCATGGCAGCTTTCGAGCACGATGACTGGGTATCCAGTGTGCATGTTCAACGTAAAGGTGCTAATAAGATTGCGACTGGCTCATACGATGGAATTGTGCGAATTTGGGATAAGTCTGGTACAGTGGAGAAACAGCTGGCTGGGCATCAGGGCGCCATTACTGCTGTGCAGTGGATTGGTGACTCCAAGCTCGTAAGTGCTAGTCGCGACAGAAATTTGCATTTGTGGAATTCTGGAGACGCGAAAAAGGAACTTTCTTGTATATTCAAAGGTCACACAGCTCCTGTAACTACCACCGCCGTTCTCAAGAACGAAAAGATTGTCAGTGGTAGCCAAGACGCGACGCTGAAACTTTGGTCAACGCGGATCAAGGATCTCCCCGAGGCGCCTAGTCCTGCGCCTAGCAAGTTCCAATCTAGCCAAAAGCGTCGTCGGGTTGCTGATGCGGCGTTGAAGAACGCAAAAGTTAAGGGAGCGTTTATGACCCTTGAGGGCCATTCTGCTCCGGTCACCGGGTTAGCATCACACCCAATTGAGCCTGACGTTGTTTACTCTGTTTCTGAAGACCACACCGTGCGTACTTGGGACCTTGTGACGGCACAACTTGTGGATACAAAATCAACATCGTTTTCACTGCTTTCTGTAATCTCGCTTGGCCCTCAGACACAGCTGCTAGCTTGCGGCTCATCAGCCCGCCATATCACGCTGGTGGACCCCCGCTCGACGACAAATGCCAGCCTCAAGCAACTGAATGGCCACACAAATTTCGTGGTCTCATTGGCGCCGAGCCCGGAAAGTCCCTATCAATTTGCTTCAGCGTCTCATGACGGAACGGTTCGCATCTGGGATGTTAGAGCTGACAAGAGTATGTTTACGGTAGAACGACAAAGCGAGGTTTCGCCTGAAAGCCGCGACTTGTACTGTGTCGATTGGGCCAACGTACTTGCTTCTGGCGGGCGTGACAAGCGTTTGGAGCTCACGAGTCTCCCCAGTCAGAACTGATTCACTTTAATTTATTTCACAGAATTCGTACAGATGATCGGAATGACGCCGCGCGTCGTAATCGCATCTGAGTGAGTGCTCCTGAGGAATACATAGAGGAAAAAAAGGAATCATGTGTTTCGTTCTACTTTATATATAAATCACGGAGCTCTCAATGAACACATTCTATGATCCGACTATAGATTTTGCGCATTTCGAAGGTCTGGTCGCTTATACATTATGTCATGCTCCCCGTTCGTTAATGGCGAAAAAGAATAGTCGTGTAACGTGGTCGTGAATAACGACGGTGGTGACGACCCACTTCATCGTGAGTATAGCTACTTTTTAATGCTGGTCTTCGGCCACATAGTAACAGTAACTAAGATTGTCCGCTTAATCTTTCACTATGAATATAGTGAGACGTAATAGCCGTCTAGCCGTCATAGCTGTTTTAGCTCACGACGTGAAAGAGCGATGAAACAACGTCCAGCAGCTAGACAAGTTGTTCAACACAAGTTGTTCATGCAGCGAGATAAGCCGACGGCATATCAACTTCACGTAGTTCAAAAAAAATGCTTGAACAAAACCAGTTTCTTAGACACTAATTAAAAAAGTCACTCATATGAACCTAGGGATGAATATCACATATATATTAAGGCACTTCCCGCCGGGCGAAAGGGGGGCTATGAAACAATGGAATGGCACCTAGTTACAGGGCGAATGCATTGGCCATGTCAGGTACTGAGACGATTACTCCACAGTCACCGATTTGGCAAGATTACGAGGGAAGTCAACATCCACACCCTTGCGCACAGCAAGCCAGTAGCTCATGAGCTGCAACGGGATGACATTTAGGACTCCTTGCAAGCAATCGACGGATGCAGGCACTTCGATAGTGCGGTACTTTGGATCGAAGCGAGCACCATCGCCCTCATTGCAAATAATAATTGGGTTGCCACTGCGCGCAACGACCTGGTTGATAGCAGACATGACCTTGGGAAACAGGGAGTCACGCGTAGCAAGAACAATCATGGGCAAGTTTTCATCAACCAAGGCCAGAACACCGTGTTTGAGCTCGCCGGCGAGCACACCCTCGGAATGCATGTAAGAAATCTCCTTGATCTTAAGCGCGCCTTCGAGGGCAGTTGCGTGCTGGAAGCCACGACCCAGCAGCAGCAGTGACTTCTGGTCGGCCAGGACACCGTCGCACATGTCACGAATTTGGTCATTCAGCGCAAGAACCTTATGAATCTGCTCGCTGAGCTTCGAGAGACCGTTAATGATTTCCTGGCGGCGCGAGGTTTTGGACAAGCTGTCATCAGACAAGGACAGAGCCATCATGACCAGAGCAACGAACTGGGAAGTGTAAGCCTTCGTTGAGGCGACACCGATCTCGGGACCGGCGTTGATGTGGACACCGCACGCCGTCATGCGAGAAATGGTGGAGCCGACGGAGTTCACGACACCCACAGTCAGCGCGCCGCGCTCATTGCAGTACTTGAGAGCCAGAATAGAGTCGGCCGTCTCGCCACTTTGGGAAACGAAAACGCAGGTGTCGTCACGGAACACAGGGCTCCTGCGGTCCAAGAAGTCGGACGCGAGCTCGACGCTAACAGGGATCTGAGTGAGCTCCTCGAAAATCTGCCTAGTGGCCAAGCATGAGTGGTAAGAAGTACCACAAGCGATCATGATGATGCGGCGGCAGCGACGAATAGTCGTCAGCAGGCTGCGGAGACCGCCAAGCTGGACCGAGAAGTTATCGAAGTCGACACGGCCACGCATCGTGTTCACAACCGAGTCGGGCTGTTCGTAGATCTCCTTGAGCATGAAGTGATCGAACTTGCCCTTCATGATTTGGGCCAGCTCCATCTCCAGCGTCTGGATCTGGCGAATGGTGGACTCACCCGTGGTGTGGGTAGCCCGGTGGATGTGCAGCTCACCATCGTAGATATGGGCAATGTCATCATCCTCCATGAACAGGACCTTCTTCGTGTACTTCACAACAGCGGCCGGATCACTCGCGACAAAGAACTCGGTGGGAATGGGGCCATCCTCGGACAGGAACGCGCGCGACTGCGAGTGGCGCAGGTCCGTTCCCTTCTGCTGCGCGGCGACCGCCTCCAGCGAGCCGTTCTGCGCCGCATTGACCGCCGATGTCGGGTCCTGGAACTCGACGTCGACAAAGTCGACCTTGAGCTTGCGATCGCTCTTTACACCAACAAGCAGAGGCGATCCCTTGCGACTGGCAATCACCTCGGCAGGATAGTGCCGAGACTTCACGAGCAGGCCATAGGCACCCTCCAGCTCGCGCAGAACAAGCTTTGCCAGGTGCGTAAAGTCGAGGAAGCCGCCCGCCTTGCGGTTCTCGTTGTACAGATAGCGGAATAGCTTGGCAATGCACTCCGTGTCGGTGTCGCTCGAGAACGTCTCACCCTTGGAGGCCAGGAACTGCTTCAGCTCCTTGTAATTGGTGATGATACCATTATGGACAATAAGGAACTCGTTCGTGGGATCGCTCGTTTGCGGGTGGCAATTCTGGGTGGCGGGAACACCGTGCGTTGCCCAACGCGTGTGCGCGATGCCCGCATGGCAGTCCTCAACGCTGTTCGCGTCGAACGAGGCGGTCTCGTCGATGAGCTTGCGCAGCTCCTTCACCTTGCCGACCTGGCGGAAGATGAGCTGCTCGCCTTCCTTGTCGCCATCGATGGCGAGGCCGGCACTGTCGTAACCGCGGTACTCCTGCCTCTGCAGGCCCTCAATAAGCGTGTCGACAATCTGTGCCCGTGTCTTGGGCACGAGGTAGTTAATGTAGCCGAAAATCCCACACATCGCTGGCCGTTCGTAGAGTGGTTGAGGTCGCAAGATGTGATCCCGGATGGTATTTATTTCTTCCTTGTTAGGGAACACCGACAACCCTTAGCCCAACAGGCTAGGGTATATCATGAGACCCAGGGGCCTGAGACTTCCGCCGACAACCCTATTCCGGGCGCGCAGACCTGGCCGCGAAGAGGTGGCCATCGCCCCGACCTCCTTGGTTGGTCGTTGAGGATAGATAGTACATGCGCTGACAAAAAGCATGTAGAGACGCGTTTTTAAACTGTTCACACGTACTAGGCTCACAAATAACATGCATTTGACTGGCTATTCTAGGTAAATTATGTGTCTGTATCGCGTCGGCTGACTCGGATCCACGGCTGGGATTTCTCTGTTTACGTGGAGAATCTAAAAATAACCCAACCCTTAAAATACAGTTACGCGTCCTGCGTCGAGAACCCACGGGCGCCGCGGCACCTCTTCTGAACGCATGCTTGTTTACAACACCACATGTGAGATCACCAGTGTGAAAATGAGCCTTGACAGAGATAGCAGCGAGAAGATTGGGCACTAGAAGACAGCGGACCGGGAGAAGCTGCTAGAAACCGTTCCAGCCGGCACTGCGCCTTGATTTGGGTTGACTCACACCGTACGGTCGGCCGATGGGAGTCGCAGCTCAGATTTTTGAACTTGACTAAACCTGGGGGAGGCTCCTAACGCACAACGACTCCGCAGATCAAAACGCCAAGAGTAATGTAGGAGGAGCTCAGCTTAGAAAAGATGAGAAAATAACTGGTGCTAAAAATGGTAAGAACGTACTAACGCGTAATTCAACAGACTTAGATACTTGTGTGATAGAGCAAAAAATGTTATTCTTCCGCCGCTCAGCGCCACTTCATGGACAGTTTTCGCTACAACATGGTCAACAACTGCATGATGATGTCATATGATTGCAGCTACGCCAACAGCGAGACAACGAGCTGCGCAATTTGAGCAACTTGAGAGGAAGAGTACTGCCGCCGCAATATGGCGGCTCCCACTTAGAAACGTGATGCGTAACGAACGCTGCTATTGAGGGCAACATAGCCACCGGCAAATAAGGAAATCAATTGAAATACTACTACAAAGAATACAAGGTTAAATAAGCTTACAAATTGTGAAAGTACAGATTGAGTGGCCATGCCGGCATCATTTGTCTGCGTTGCTGCTTTCTTTTGAGGTCTTTCCACCGGGCGCGATTGCGGGATCAAGACTTTGCTCCGAACCTCTCTCCACCGATTCTTCTGGCTCAACGTCCTCGTCACCTCCGCCCTGCTCCGATGACTGTCCTTTCTCTCGCTCCTGAAGAGTCGTAGATTCTCGTATACTGTCCCACCCCGAACGATATGCGACATAGAAAAGACTAGAGCGTAACTTTGTTGAACTCTCTGTTTCACCGAACATAGCGTGGAACTTGTTTTGGCATGTTTTTAACGGGATTCGTTTCTTACGGGTCTCGGTCAAAATATCACTCATGTATCTCCACTTGTACTTCTCTGCCGGGTCAAGCAGTTTCATCAGCTCCTCCATGTCCTCGACTGTCCATTCCGTATGGGCACCCCGACTGTAATTTGGGCCCGGTACACTCAGGATATCATCATCTTCATCCATTCCGGAACCGCCTCTCTCGCTCTCAGCAGACACTTCAGGTATGTTGAACGGCTGCTGAACGGAAACACCAGCTGCATCAGTGTGTTCCGATAAACCTTCCTGGGCATATAGTCCTGCATGTGTTGGTCCATGGATATGAAATCCCGGAAGCGATCTGGAATGCTCCACATGCTCTTCGGAACGCCCTAGCATAGGATCAATGGCCTGCTGATAGGGGTAGCGTGAAGTATGTGAAGGCAAACCGGGGCCAGCGACGGGAACATAGTCTTGGCGCTGATTCCAGTAGTCCCGTTGCCACAGCTCTTCGTCCTGCCACGCGCTCGCGTGAGATGGCAGATTATATTGACGATAAGGTGGGAAATGCTGTTGCTGGTGCTGTTGCAATTGCCGTTGTAGATTTTGCTGTTGTATCTGCTGCTCATAGGAGACATAAGGCGGCAAGACGGGCATACTATGTAACGTTGGGCTCAGTTCAAGAGGCACGGAGGTCCCTTCAAGCTGCTCAACATGGGATTCCTGCGCCCCCAGAACAGGCTCGTTGCCAATATGGTGCGACTCACCTGTACCAGGAGGCGTGTTTATTTGCGGTGACGCCATGGTAGGTACAGTTTGATGCGATATGCTCGAGGAAGATGGCATTGAGACATGTGGTCCTCCAATTCCGATTCCAAGACCATGAGAAGAAAAGTTGAAGTCGCTCATAGGATTGGTAGCCTCAAGTATTGCCGGATGAGGTGGCTGCGATGGGTGCCGTTGAGACGATTGGGGGATCTGAAAGGCCTCCCCTGTTACTTGACGGTTGTGTCTTTGGGCAGACTTTGTTGTACCTCTTCTGAGTGGTTCAGTGCTGCCACTAACGTGAGCCGCATGGCTTGAAACTTGCCATGTTGGCTGCTGTTGTTGTTGTTGCTGTTGTCCTTGTTCTTCTTCTCCTTCTTCTTCTTGTTGCTGCTTTTGCTTTTGCTTTTGCTGTTTCTGTTGCTGTTGCTGATGCTGTTGCTGATGCTGTTGCTGTTGGCCTAGTTGACTTTTCTCGCTTCTTCTATCAGGAAAGAATACATTCAAACCCATTGGACGGCTCGGATCTTCCTGACCTGGAAATGGCCCTCCTGTAGACTGCATTGCTGCTTGGCTCAATGCTGCTGCGGAAGGATCTAACTCAGGAAAACCAACGTCAGGCGACGGCACAAAGCCATGAACGGGCATCATTTGTGGAGAGGCGACAAAAGGTGGAGGACCATGTGGTAACGTCAATGGACCAGGAAACCCCTGGGGAACTGCGGATTGAGTCGGCTGTGACAGTGAGTGAGAATGCCTATGGGCCCGCTTGGGGCTCTTTTTATGAACACTACTGCCGCGAAAATGCCTGCCTCTCTGTGCGCTGGAAGTCGCACCGAAAGGTGTGGTACCTCTGGCACCTAGAAAGCTGCCCACGGGCGCTCCAAGCGGGCTAATTGAACCAATTGGGCCTTGAATCAAGTTGGGAGATGTATGTGGGGACTGCAAGAAGTAAAAGTTGCTTGCACTTTGGTTCCTAGTGTGCTGTGGAGCTGGCTGGTAGAAAGATGCCGTGGCGCGGTGGTATGACGGAGGCTGCTGATACACTGAACGCGTGCGTGCATGCTGTGGGACCCAAGGGTACTCTTCTGTGAATGTGCCTTCCTCGAATCCGGATGGAAGCGGCGACAATGACATTTGTTGGTGCCCCTGAAGATGATAGTCATGTCCCTGGAAGCCCATACCTCCTCCTGGCTCGAGTGGCAAAAGCATTTGCCCATCATGTTGCTGAAAATGCTGCTGCTCTGAGGACACTGATTGAGGTTCTGGGTTGACGGAGCCTCTTGCTCGACGACGCCGCGACCGCGAAGTGGGCTGTCGCGGAATGGCTGAATCTTGGCCAGCGCCATAATCCTGCGCAGACATCACATCTCTTCGGCGCCCACTCCCTCGGGCTAATTTGACTATATCCAGTGAGACCAGGTATGAGCCTTTTTTTGTGGGCGACAGGTGAGTTGTCAAGGTGTAGCACAGGGGATCAAACTTGCGAAGAACTTGTGAATCAAGAGAATGGTGCAATATTCTCTTATTAGGTTAAGTGCAATCTGAAACAGCTCCTCCGCCTTGAACTGAATAACACGCACCAGCTTGCACCCAGATTGCCCCAATTAGCTGTGCACATGCGCAAACTTTGCCCTATCTATCATGGACCCTAGCAGATAGACTGCATACGGCCGCGGATCGGTATGGAAATGCATGCATGTTTCAGATTTGGCATACCTATGACCAACATCTCTTACCTCCTGTCAACGTTGTATTCGCTGATCGGCAGCGGCAGACTACCGATCTATTGATACTTACCGTTTGAGGAACATATTATTAGCACCTCAGCAACGAAGCAACTCCTGCGTATATTATTCTCGATGTGGCTGGACAGGACAGCTTCCTCAGCTCCATACACCCTTTTAAAGTTATATTAGCATACCATTACATATAGGACAACCACATTAAGAGGATGTCGCGCCTACAGCCATAGTCCGGACTAGTAAAGATGAACCTGGTCCCGACCAGTGGTAAACGAGTCGCGTTGGATTTAGTCTTGTCCGCCTTTTCCCCTTCGATCAGCCACAGTGCACAAGGCCCGGCTGCCAAAGTGAATAGGGGACACAAAGTATCAGTGAAGAAATAAAGTTTGCCGACCCTGATCATTTCTAGCGCTTGTCAGGTATACCTAACCCTTGAATACTTCTGATCACGAGAGAGGACAGTCCGAGTTACAAAGTCAAGGAGTGGTCGGGCAGCAGCAGCCTTATTCAGTCCGGTCGTGAATAGGAAAAAGTGCGGAGTGAAGTATGGCATATTTACGGTGATACGAACCTGAGATAATCGTCTAGAGAAGCTGAGTTGTAGTAAGGCTAATTGCACTGGGCCGAAACATACTTTACCCGGATATGATGCACCGGCCGCTCTAATTATTAAGCTAAACATAGAAAGCACATACACGTGTAGTATTCCCAAGATTTAACCAAGGATCATGCTTTTAGACTAGTGCGACTACACACAAGCTGTTGAATATTGGCAGCTGGCAACCCTAGCTCGTCGTCACATTGCTCCAACTGGCTTATTCAATCTGTGTATAATGTATGTGTGGACGTAGATTAAGCGGTTTCCTCTTGACGTTCTGAGCTTGGCACCTCAAACGCGCGTACTAAGGCTGTACGAATACATGCCATATAAAAGTGCAGAACGGAAGCGGGCTACGGGTGCCGTAAAAATCTGTACAGTTAAACAAATAACATTTAAAGCAAAAAAACCTTCTGGGGTGACAAAATATGGTCTTTAGAGCTAATGTGCGTTTGTAAGGTGCGTCAATTAAGAAGGCTGAGACACCACGATCATAACTAGCAGGGAGGTTTTTTCAGGTGAGTGTAGCTATTCCGATATGTTTATCTGATCTATATTATTCACTCTTTTGGGTTACTATTACCATGAGTCGCTGTCCCCGCTGCTAGCGGCTTAGTATAAGCAGAACGCGACTGGCCCATCTACTTCAACTCGGGGACAAGTGACTGAACGCTGCCGGTGTCAATATGACTCTGCAGGTTCTCGGTGAGCTCTACCATCATCTTGTTACGTGCCACAGTCGTATGCGTACCTACGTGGGGCAGAAGAAGAGTATTTTCGTTGGCCAGTAGTTTGGGGTGGATTTTGGGCTCGTGCTCATACACATCGAGACCAACACTGCTGATTTGGCCTGACTCCAACGCCTCAACCAGGGCCTCCTCATCGACGACTGGGCCTCGGCCGATGTTGACAATAACAGCGCCCTTCTTGGTCTTAGCCAGTACCTCCTTGTTAATCAGGTGGTGCGTCGCTGAAGTTAGGGGCAACACCGACAAAATCACATCACTGGTTGAGATGAGCTCGTCGAAGCTAACGTACGCAGTGTCCTTCTCGATTTCAACCGGCTGGCGCCGGCGATTGTGGTACTGAATCTTCTCAAAGTTGAATGCGCCTTTCACCTTGTCACGGACCAGACCGCCAATTCCACCGAGGCCCAAGATGCCCAAAGTTTTTCCGTCGTATTCATCGGCCAGGGGCACGTCACCAAGGAACTTACCGGCTCGCAGACTTGCCGCAAGGCCGTTGAAGTTGCGCAATGCGCCAAGGATGAGATAAACACCGGTGTCGGCCGTTGCCTGCGCAACACCGTGCGGCGTATTCGACACCTGGATGCCTCGCGCCTTGAAGCGTTCGAGATTGCCCAGACTGTCGTACCCCGCGCCGAAACTGCACACTGCCTTAACAGACGGGGGCAGATTAGACACCACTTCGTCAGTCCAGCCGCCCATTTCTCCAACCGCGAACGTGTTCACAATGTAGTCAATGTTGTGCTCTTTCGACAGCTGCACAAAGTCATGGGAGGAGTGGACGGACGAAGCATCCACAAGCTCAACGTTCTTAGCGCTGGCCCACTTCTTCACGACCTCAGCCCCGCCAGGGAGGCCCTTCATAACAAGCACGCGTGCAGATTTAGTGGACATAGTCAACAAGGTTTGGGGGTCAAATTGGGTGAAAAATCACGACTTATAAGGCAAACATGACCCCCTCCCCTGCCCCCGCCTTGTATCCACTCAGGCCAGGGTATATCGATCCTATAGGTTAGGGTGTATACCCTAATGATACGGAAGTGACCAAGTGTCACCAGTTGTCACGTCTGAGCAAGCCGTATAGCAAGAGCGTTTGTAGATTTTATTACACCACATATTGGTTGAAAAGACTTGCGATGCTCAGTTCCTCTCAAACTCATGCTGTTAATTACGTATGGCAGCACTGCGGGTACCATGACCTTTCAACTTGTGTGGTCAGCTGGGCAGCGGTTCGAGATAACACCTGGAATTCGATTCGCGCAGCGGTGTTTGATTAGGTCTGTTCACGGGGGGACTCATTAATTATAGACTTTACTTATAAATCGTGCCTAGCACCACCACTTATCATCTCACGACTTATCAAGTTCTAGCAGTAGCAAAGATTAAAATAGCTTCGCTAACTCGCACCTGTCCCAGAAAGCAGCTACTGTCAGTTTCAATCTAGACCTGCGAGGCCCTCATGGTGGAAAGCCCAAATCAACGCACTAATATACCTTGGTAATTGTTACATCGACAAAATAATATTCATCTCACTTCAGTGGTAGTGTGAAATGCTGCATTAAGCAAACTCTATATCGAGATGAATCGTTTCAAGAGCGTCACTGGTTCTGGCCTCATATCCGAAATAACTACATAGACGATCACATTTGAGCACTTGAAAGCGTAAAATGCATACAGCTGTACCATAAGCACCTTCCCCTTCTCGAGGATAACGCTACAGGTGTAATTACAGATGAACACAACTGACGATGTCGAGATACGAAGGAGACAGGGCTATGAGTCACATGACTACATACACCGGCGTGCAGTGGCAAAGGGCCCCTTCCCTCTCATACCCAGCCAAACCATCGATCAGCATGCGCGGTTTCTTTCGAATGTTGCGCCATTTTTACAACACGTGACCGAAACATTTAGTAACATCGGACACAAGCTCGGGGGCGCGAACTCAGTTTACATTATCTCGTGATTTGTTTTAACGCCATCCTTGCCCTTTATTGGGCGGGGCAAGAGGGTTAGCTACCAACTTCCTGTCAAACTCGCAGGAGGCGTGAAAAAGGCGCACGTCAAAGTAAATTTCTGCATGGAAGGATATGCCGCAACGGCCGAGCGACTATAAAATTAGACGCCACATGGATACACTGGGTTGATTGCTGCGTGTAGCACAGCCGTACTCAGTTATGGCTGAGACGAGTCAGTTTGAGAGAGCATTGCAATAAGGCGTACATTAGATCACATAACATGGACGGGCGGGGTAATTAGTCGGCGACCGCCAATCATGGTAACGACCGTTAATACCTCGCATAGATCGAAACGTCCTGGCGATAACAAAGGACAAAGGTAGATTTAGAAGTTTAGATAATTCCCCTGATTGAGTATAACCGGGTTCAGTTCGTGATCAAGCGAGGAGCACTGTCTCGCTATAGAGTTTGGCATTCTCCATTAAAACTCTGGGGACGCTTGTGGCCGCCGGCCTCATCGCGTTAACTAAGAAAACCCGCGTGAATTATGGCCGCTTGCATATTACAAGGCCATGCTGACCATGCGCTGACTGATGTTGGCTCACGCGGCCCAGCTAGAAGGCTTGTGGTTAACCCTGCAGCCGATTAAATAGGGTTGGGGCTCAGAGTGAGCCAAGTGAAAGAGCGCATCAAGGCTAAGTAGATAATCCCATTTATTCATTACCCCGTCGACGCACAAGGGCCTATATTGGACATCCTAGATTGTAACATGCTGTTTTTTACAGCTGCTTACGGCCTGCCCACCGACAAGCGGAGCAGTCTGTACGACGTGCAGCCCGCACCTGTCAAAATGCACTATATGGGTAGGGGTGCGCATGTCATCCTCCGATGACACCGCTCTAGGGTTCTCGTCAGACAAGTCGAAAACACCGCAAGCGGGGGTATTTAGAGCAAACGAGTTCCCGTTACGCCACTTTCGAACCATGTTCAGTAGCCAGTCTTGCATACTAGAGACACACGATGGCTCGCCGCCCGATACCACGGCGCGGGAGCAGCCCGGGATTCAGGACACGCTCTCTGAGGTGCGACGCATCGAACGGTGGATCTTCAGCGAGACGGATGCGCGCAAGATCGACTTCCCGGCCACATTGGCGCATTTCCGTTCCATATTCGACGGCATTGTAGGCGGTCCCACCGCGACAAGCCACACGCTGGCGAAGCTGCTGGCCACCGCGTTGCTCATCGCCATTGGTCGGCGCAGCTCGCCTGTATGGTACGAATCGGCCCTTGTTTTCCACAGCTTTTCGCGGCTGTGTGGACGGCCACTCGACTATGCGCGTGCTGAGCGCCAGTTTCTGCGAAACTTTAGCAACTTCCAGCGCGCCTACGTGCACTGCCATGTACTGGTACTTTCCGGGGCCTCTGAAGTGCTGAACTCGCTCGATGACCATTTGAAGCATGAGAAAGAGGTTGAGACTGCGCTGCAAATATACACAAAGCTGCCGCAACCACGAGATGACGTGCATGTTGATGGCCAGTGGCCTGGCCCTGACAACCCGGAATGGCAGGATGCGAGTCTCATGACCTGGTTGTATGGCCGGATATACGATGAGTATGCTGAGACCAAAACAGGAATTCAGGCCGCGAACTCTGCGGGAGAGGCTGGCGACGCACTCCAGCCGTTTGCTGAGTTCCTGGGCGCCGACATCTCACCCATTGCATCAGTGTTCGACGCGCGAACTCGTCTCGACGAACTCATGCAACAGTATACTGACAAAGTGAATGAGACAAGCGATACTAAGCAGCCTCGAGGAGTGAAAGGCAGTGGCAGTGTACTTGGTTATGTCGAGTACGTGAAAGACCGGATGTTAGCAACAGATGTCGTTATGGAGTACTTTGTGAATGTGGTGTGCCAATTTCCCACGTTCGAATCGAGCCAGCATCTACCTGAGATGATGCGCCAAGTTGCGTTGGCAGTTCTGCGGCTGCAGGTCCAACTCACGACCCTGGTTGACAAATCGCAACTGAGCGAGCTGGCGCATGAGCTATACGCGCGGCTGGAGCAGAACGAGGAGGTACAAGAAGAGGGCCCGATGGACGAATGGATCAATGCGGTGCTTGATGTTTACCATCAATTCGAAAAAGAGTGCGCGCCCGCCATGCAAGCTGTGAATACTGCCGTCCAAGAAGGCAGAGTATGACATGCAGAGTTTGGCATGCAGAGTTTGGCATGCAGAGTATGCGTGACACGCCTATTTTCCACCGCATGAATGGCGCTATTTATTATTGCATAACATTTTGGTATGAGGTACCTCTGTAAAATGGACTCACCTTTCTTTTTTCTCTTTTATTTTCCTTTTATTTAGTAGTTGCTCTTCACAGATTTTAAGAAAATAACACAGACGAATAAACAAACAACGCGTTTACATAGATCACCAAACACGAGCCTGACACGACGTCCACAATCGCGGCACTTGCTCCCACCGTAGCCGGACCGGATGTAAGGTCTCACGGTCTTATCTATTGTAAGGAGGATGCACGAGACCGCGAAAATCTACTCTTCAGGTATAGCTGCTACGTGAATGTATATACTCTAGTTTATCCGCCGACTATATGCCTGCGCCTCCTTTCTTTTATTCGTGAGCCACGGTAGTAAAAAAACCGAGTGCTGGTAATTATTAGAATTGCAAAAGCGCCCATGCAGTATATTCGGCAGCGGAGACGTGGGCGGGTTCGTGGCCCACTTCCAGCCAAGAGCTGCCGAGTAAAGAGACGGATACTGCACTACCAGCACCGCACCCTGGCTGCCCACGCGAGGAGGACGGGGGAGGCAGGGGAAACGGGCGGCAGCGCGCTGGGTGCCGGTGACTAAGCCGCGCAGGCGCGTTGCGTCGGCGCGCGAGTCAGCAACAGTTAATCCTGACCTCCCTCCTCAACCGCAGTTGGCTAATTGGGATTTTACGGATTCGTAGCGACTCTGGAAGATGACGTTCAACGAGAAGGAGTTTCTGGCGTCGTACCCGCAGATTGCGCCGCCGTCGGCGGGAACGGGCCACCCGGGGCATCTGACGCCGGAGCAGGACAAGGCGCTGTCGCACCTGCGCGACCTCGTGCACGCGCAGGGCTACACCGAGCGCACGGACGACGCGACGCTGCTGCGCTTTCTGCGCGCGCGGCGGTTCGACGTGACGAAGGCGCTGGAGATGTATACGGCGTGCGAGCAGTGGCGCAAGGAGTACGGCACGAACACGATTCTGGAGGACTTCGACTTCCCCGAGCGCGAGCAGGTGCTCGAGCTGTACCCGAAGTACTACCACAAGTCGGACCGCGAGGGCCGGCCCGTGTACTACGAGGAGCTCGGCAAGGTCGACGTCACCAAGCTGCTGAAGATCACGACGAAGGAGCGCATGCTGCGCGAGCTTGTGCGCGAGTACGAGGCGTTCATCCGGTACCGGCTGCCCGCGTCGAGTCGCGAGGTCGGGTATCTCGTGGAGACGTCGTGCACGGTGCTGGACCTGAACAACGTGAGCCTGAGCACGGCCCGCAACGTGTACTCATTCATCTCCGACGCGGCGACCATTGGCCAGAACTACTACCCCGAGCGCATGGGCAAGTTCTACATCATCAATGCGCCGTGGGGCTTCTCCATGGTATGGTCGGTGATCAAGAAGTTCCTGGACCCCGTCACGGCGGAGAAGATTCACATTCTGAACCACAAGTATAAGAGCGAGCTGGCGAAGCAGATCCCGCCACCAAACCTGCCCGTCGAGTTCGGCGGCCACTCGAAGAGCAACGGCCCGATCTACCTTGTCGACGACGGCCCATGGAAGAACCCGCAGTTCATTGGGCCCGAGCGTAACGGCACGGGGGGCGCGACGTCTTCAGCCGCGACAGCAACCACTTCCGCGCCGGCGAGCACGACGGCTGCTGCGGAGAAAGGTGACGCGGATCTGGCCGACGCCGACGCGCCCGGGTACGTGACGCCGCCGCAGCAGATCTGAGCAAAAAGAGCCCTATCAGGGCTTGAAGAGCTCTCATAGGGCACCCTAGGGGCCTCAAAGAGACCTTGCAGAGTTCGCACAGAGTTCTAAGAAAACCCCAAGAACGTCCGAACAGCCCCACGACAGTCCGAGGAGAGTCCGGAGAAACCGGAGAAACCGGAGAAACTGGTATGAGCCGCAGGAGCGCCCTAGGTGACTCCCGGGGAAGCCCTACGACGGCGCGCGGAGTGCTCGAGGAATGCCCGAGGAATGCCCGAGGAATGCCCGAGGAAAGCCCGAGGAGAGACGTGGACAAGAACCCAAAAAGAGCTCGAAAGAAGTCGAAGGGATTACTGGGCGCAGAACCGGACCGGTGGATGTTCAGGTGGCACTGCGGATGCGCGGCAGGCCCGCCGAGCCCTGGCCCTAGCTGCCGTGCTAGGCTGGGAGTGGCCGGGCAATGTACAGATTTAGACCTAACAATATCTTTAATTTTATGGCATGCCAAGCACAAGTCATTGTTAGCACTATCGTTCGTTACTTTAACCTGTTCCTACTTCACTCCTTACTTACTTTCTTTGCACGCGCTTTGCAAAGCAGGCTATCCCCCCTAAACCAGGTCGTACTTCATTTGCAGGCCAAAGTCCAGGCTCCCATAGCCACTCGGGGACTGGTGTTTCACATTAGCTTGATTATATGGCAGTGACTTCATTGGCTTTGGCCACCACGTAAGTAGCAAGCCAATTTTAATCGATTCAATTCAAACAAGAAAACCTCTATAAAACAGCTCTCATTCCCATTCCTGCCAGGGTCCCAGTTGTTCGTCGCTGCTGGCCTGCTCAGCACTGCTCCACGCCACCACCTGCTTGAACGCTTGCCCTGAACGCGTCGCAACGCCCCCCGGCGGCGCTCCTGCCGTGCTAAGCCGTATGGTGCTAAGCCGTATGGCGCGATGGCGTCGGGCCCGAACCCCAGGTCGCGCATCACGTGACCCAAAGGGGCGGGAAACCACCGGCATCTCATGTCGCGGGTGCTGCCGATCGAGCTGTGGCAATCTCGCGCACAGCAACTTCGGCGGACCCGGGAAGCGAGAAACATAGATGTCGACGTCGGCAAGGAAGCGGCTGATGCGCGACTTCAAGCGCATCCAGCAGGACCCCACGGGCGGCATCTCTGCCAGCCCTGTGCCCGAAGACATCATGCGCTGGAACGCAGTGATCATCGGTCCTGACGGCACGCCGTTCGAGGACGGCACGTTCAAGCTCGTGATCCAGTTCGACGAGCAGTATCCCACCAAGCCGCCCTCGGTCAAGTTTGTTTCCGAGATGTTCCACCCAAACGTCTACCAGAGCGGCGAGCTGTGCCTGGACATCCTGCAGAACCGGTGGAGCCCCACCTTCGACGTCTCCACAATCCTGACCAGCATCCAGAGCCTGCTCAACGACCCTAATACGGCCTCGCCAGCCAACGCCGAGGCCGCCAATATGTTCCGTGACCACCGGACCCAATATCAGAAGCGGGTGCGGGAGACGGTAGAAAAGAGCTGGATATGAGCGCCGCGTTGCCGCGTTGCACCTGCACTGCGCTGTGCCTGCACTGCGCTGTTTGCGCCGAGGACGGCAAGCCGTTAGCGGCCAGCGTTGTTCCACCGACCCTGCCTCCCCCGCTGAAGAGGAGACGAGGGCTCACCGAGCACGCAAGGGAGAGATTGACGGGGGTTGCTATTTTGTACACTATTCGCTATCCTTATTAACTATATGTACCCCGCCTCCGCACCCCTCTATTTCCTTCGTTTGTTCTGCTTCGAATCGGGGCTCGACCCGGATTGCAGATTTTGCTCATCAGGCCATCGATCTCCTAGTTCCGGGGATCGTCGGCGCGCATTTCACTAGGTTCTATAACTAGGCTCTATACCCATAAGTATGTTAAAAACCTCCACCTTTGCCTCATGTCTCGGCCATCGCACCCCTCTGCGCTCTTCCTCGGGGAATGCGCGTGTGCAAATAGCCTCCCAACGTTGTTTCCTGCCTGCTATATACTCCGTAACTGTCTTTGTATTATCTGCCTAATGGCTGTTTTTTTGCTGGCTCGCGGTCACAAGCTCGACCTTCCTGTCCCATTTTTCCTCTTGGTCATATAACCAGTCCTGCATGGCCCTCCAGTTCGACGTCGTGGCCAAGTGCTCGAAATCCAAGGCCCGGGCGTCGGTGCTGCGCATGCCCCACGGCCCCGTAGCCGCGCCGGTGTTCATGCCGGTGGGCACGCAGGCGTCGCTGAAGGGCCTCACGCCGCAGCAGCTGAAGGACATGGGATGCGAGATCTTCTTGAACAACACCTACCACCTGGGGCTGCGGCCGGGCCAGCCAGTGCTCGATGCCGTCGGCGGCGCCCATCGTCTGCAGAACTGGGACCGCAACATCCTCACCGACTCGGGCGGGTTCCAGATGGTCTCACTGCTGAAACTGGCAACCATCACCGAGGACGGCGTCGAGTTCCTGAGCCCCCACGACAACACGCCGATGCTGCTCACCCCCGAGCACTCGATGTCGCTGCAGAACAGCATCGGCTCCGACATCATGATGCAGCTCGACGACGTCGTCCACACCATGACCACGGGCCCGCGCGTCGAGGAGGCCATGTGGCGCAGCATCCGCTGGCTGGACCGCTGCATCAAGGCCCACAAGAACCCCAGAACCCAGAACCTGTTTGCCATCATCCAGGGCGGCCTCGACCTCGACCTGCGCCGCAAGTGCTGCGAGGAGATGATCAAGCGCGACACCCCGGGTATCGCCATCGGCGGTCTCAGCGGTGGCGAGGACAAAATCCAGTACTGCAGCGTCGTCTCTGCTTGCACCGACGTGCTTCCAGCGTCCAAGCCCCGCTACTGCATGGGCGTTGGCTACGCCGAGGACCTTGTTGTCTCGGTAGCTCTGGGTGCCGACATGTTCGACTGCGTATACCCGACGCGCACTGCCCGCTTCGGCACAGCCATCACGCGCTACGGGCTCCTGAACCTGCGCAACGCCAAGTTCCGCAACGACACGGGCGTCATCGAGGAGGGTTGTGGCTGCCCCGTCTGCTCACAAATGAAGCTTCCGCGCGCCTACTTCCACCTCGCAATCACCAAGGACACCGTGCCGGCCCACCTCCTCACCATGCACAACACCTGGTACCAGCTAAACCTCATGCGCGAAATGCGGCAGAGCATAATCGACGACGAGTTCGAGCCCTTCGTGCAGCGCTTCTTCGCAAACAGGTTCCAGAACGAGCCTTATCCGCAGTGGGCCGTCGACGCTCTCAAGTCCGTGAACATCCGCATATAATGTACATAGATCTCTTTTCATTGAATCGAGAATACAAGAAAAAAGGAGACGCATGGAGCCAGAGAAAATTGCCGTGGCCACAAAGCTGAGAAAAGACTTCAAGGTTAGATATAGATAGATAGCAGCACTACAAACTTCTTTTTCATTCTTTTTCATTCTTTTTTCGATTTTTTCTTCGTTACTCCATGCAAAAAAAAGGAAGGCTCGAGTTGAGTGACAAGGCCTCCTACTACCATCTCATGCTCAGCCAGTCGTCTGTCTGGCCGCAAGTCTCAAGACACCAAAGTTCAGAAACTATTATGTACAGTCAATGCAGCTCAAGCCGCCGCACCGCAGTCAGCACCGCCTCGGCCCGCTCATCAATATCGGCAAATACCGCTAGCGCCTCCTTGGCATCACGGACATGGCGCTCCAGCTCATCGCGCTGCCGCGTGCGGCTCTCCAGCTGGGACTGGAAGGCCGCCCGCACGTCTTGCGCAGGGTACCGCAGAACCTTCCGACATTCGCCGGCAATGCGCTCGGCGTTGCTGCGCACGTAACCAAGCTCGTCGATTTCAAACGCGATCTTACGAGCGAGCTTTCGGGCAATTGTTCTTGGCAGCTCGTGAATCACCCATGCTCCGAGCCCGACAACGGCCAGCACAAGAAGAGGAATCACTAGCCGCCGCGTGCCAACTACTTGCTGCACTTTGGCCACCGTCGACAGGCCCGTGGTCTGGTACAGAGACAGCACCGTGATGGCGCCGCCCACAGCGCTGCCAGCCGAGGCCGTGGAGGTTGCTGACGCGACAAGCGCCTTTCTACTGCTGTTCAGCACAGGAAGCGGGCGCTCGAGAAGCAAGCTCAGGTCCAGTGCGTCCAGAACCGTAAACTCGGCCATGATGTGTTTGCTCAGATTGTCCTTGCGCCGACTGAACATGGCCGACTGCTGGAACACCTTCGAGAACGCAGGCTGCTCGCCAACATGCAGGATACCAAGCTGCTTCACGCTGTCCACAGCCGACGCAGTCGCTTGGCGTGCCTCATCCTCACAGTGCACAACGCTCTGCTGAATGCGCTGCACGAGAATCTCGCGCGTCCTGGCTGCATACGAGAACACGTTCATGATTCCCGTGTACTCGGTGACAGGCTCGTCGCCGATAGTGTTCACAGAGTCCGAGAGGTACGTCTCTGTGTTCTGCAGAAGGGCGTGACACAACTGCTCTGTTTCGCGGTCAATCTTATCCGACACAGCTGCGTACTCGCCGACGGTCTTATCGATAGTTGGCTCGAGCTCTTTGATCAGCGAAATCAGCTCCTTGTGCTCGCCGGACGCCTGCTCGGTGTTGTGCTTGGCTATGAGCACAAGGTCGTTGAGCACGTTCAGAAGATATGTCCGGGCGGGGGCCAGCTTCGAGGCGCTGCGTCGCTCGAGCACGAAGTTGCGTAGCGACGCCTCCAGCCGATCGAAATCGGGCGTTCCCGGCCCATTGTTGCCTCTGTTGTTGTCCCCACCGTTCGGGTCCGAGTCGGGCGGGTTGCTGGACACAAAATGTACAAAGTCGCCGGCGCCCTTGTGGGTCTCCGGCGCTATGTCCGCCACCTGCTTCATGACGCGATCGCGACAGCGGGATTTGTCCTCGATTTTGTCGTAGTTGTTCACGGCAATGAACACCAGCGACTTTTCCCGCGCGGTGTCGGCAACGAACTCCTTCGCAGACTGCGTGAAGTGGTTCTCGGCGCTGACCACAAAAATCACCAAATCGATCTCCTCCTGGCGCCCAAACAGCTCGGTTGTTGTAACCTCGCTCACATTAAGGCCCGGCGCGTCAATGAGACAGATATCCACAACGCCGTTCGCCAGTAGCGACTGGTGCGGGGGCCGCGGGTCCCGCAGGTAGACCCGCAGCAGCTTGTACACATTCGACTGGTGGACCAGCGACTTCAGCTGGTCGAGGCTGAACTTTTCGTACGTCGTTGTGTCCAAAACATCGTACGTCTTGTTGAGCAGCACCGCATGCACTTCCTCGGTGCCCTGGTTCTTGGTAGCGTCGACCACCTCGCAGAACACGTCTGTGCAGGGCTGCTGGTCCACAGGCAGCACGGGGCGCCGCAGCAGCGCGTTGCACAGGCTGGACTTGCCCGCGTTCAGGTCACCGGTCACGAGAACGTGCGAGTCGGTGTTCCGCAGCCGCGCGCGCAGCTTCGCCGCATGCTTCACCACCTGGGCAATTTTGGACTCAATGAGCTGTCGCGACGGCGTGCCCACAACAACGCTGCTGGCGCCAAGCTTGAGATCGATCTGCAAGACTGCCAGCTTCGACTGTGGTTCCTGGATCTGGCCCACTTTATTGAAGGCGAGCAGACGATCCAGCAGATCCATCAGGTCGCCCAGCTGCTGCTCGAGCGCCAGCCGGTTCACGTTGTACTGCTGCTGCATGTCCTGCGCGTCGAGCTGGGCGCGGGAGCCAGCGGACAGGCTGCGCTGGTGCCGCGACGGCCCGGGGGCCGTCAAAAGAGATAGCACGCCATCCTGAGCAACAGCATCGGGCTCGATCTCCTTCTGCTCCGGCTTCCGTTCCGTGTCGTCGCCAATGCCGTCACCTTCGTTGCCTGCTGCCATCGTGAATGAAGAGTGGATGAGCAAAGGACACAACACACCGGGCGTTCGAGAAAACGGTGGGCACTAATACGCTGCTGCTGCCATTGGCCTCACCCGTAGAAAGATGGGATATAATAAAGATGCGGAACTAAATTCATAGCAAAAATGAACATGTTATTTCTTTCATACTTTAAATACAAAACTATTCTTTGGCGCACGGCATAGGGGGATGCGACCGGCCGTTGCAAATTCCGTTGCAGCGAACGAGAAGAGAAGGTATAAGTCAACAAAACAGAATGGAAACTAAAAACGAAAGCAAAATGGATAGAAAGAGTGTGCCCGAACACAGCCACTTCAAGCCGTGCAGGGAAAAAACCCCGTAAAACTGGGTCAAAAGCCATTTGAGGTATCCAAGCTCAAGACTTGTTGCGTATGGTTATTTATGTGGAATTGTGACCAATATCGACCGAAACTGGCTCACCATGCAGCCGCTTTATAGACGGTAAGGGCCTGTCTAAAAGTCGGCCAGTCAATATAACAAATCCGGGACTCAATATTTGGGCAAAGCCCATGTCAAAGGGGGGGGGGCTCCAGGCCCGAACAATCTTTATAGTATCCACCTTTGAAATTCAAAATGGAGGCGCACAGCGCCTGAAGAGACAATGGCTCTTCCACAGCTCGGGGATGCAGGAAGGGTAGTGTCACTACCGACTCGGCATCTGGATTGGCAGGCGCCAATCATAATAGTTCCGATCGTAATAGTTGTGCTGCTCTGCACTGACCCTTCGCAGAGCCAGTCATAATGCTGATATGCTATCACATCAAAATTCATACTTCGTTCCCCATGTAACAGAGCTGTTGGTCATGGATGTCAGTAATGCAAGAGGAAACTACACACAAAAAACCCTCAAGATGCTCGCCTGGTCAGCCAAGAGGAATCCAAGTATACTGCACTCACCCGGTAGGTTTGTGTGTGCTGGCGTGGCGCACAAGTGCAGACTCAGGGACCATGTTATGGCAAATCGTGCATTCGGTCGTCCGCTCATAACGCTCGTGTATACGTCTATGCTTGTTGAGATCTGTTTTTTGAATGAAAGTGCGGCTACAGCTAGAACAAGCGTAAGGCCGTTCGCCCGTATGGACTCGCCGCGTGTGGTAAGTGAGTCCACAGCGCTGGGCAAACTGCTCGTTGCACAACTCGCATCGGAAAGGCTTCTTGCAACTATGTGGCATGCTGTGTACGCGTAGCCTCGACTTGGTAGTGAAACGCTTATCGAACATGTTGCACCAAGCTGGCTTCTTGGGTGGCTCAACCAATGACACCGGCTCCTCCGCTGGACAATTGGCTGGTGAGACTTTATCAGGAACGTGCACAACCAGACGAATGGGCTCCTGAGGTACAAGCATGTCGCTCTTGTCGGCTTCCAGGTGTGGAACACACTTTAGCTTGGGAAGTTCAAGCGCTAATGATGCTCTGGTCGGCCAATTGGTATAGAGATCGAGCACTTCATGCAGACGTGGTAGTTGTATCTGGGCTGTAGGATGCGGCCTCAGTAATGGGGGCGTCTGCTGTTTTAATGGCTTGCACGCTGTTTCAAGCTGATCCTGTTGGGGACTTCGGGTCGAATGCGAGGAAAGTCCTGTCTTATGGTCTAAACGACGCGTTCTTGGACGGCTCATCTTCCTCCGAGCTAAGAGTGAGCCGCTCGCTTAAGAAGGATCCTATTTAAGCGACCGAAGATCGCTCGATGTATTTTTGGCTATTGATCAGTGCCGATCGCTGACTTGAGCGTACTGTATGGAAATTACTTCTAATATAGAGTCATTGACACGAACAACGGGGCTAGTAAAGCTAAGCAAAAACGAAATTGAAAAAACGAGAGCGGACGGCAAAAGTCAATTGATATGAATCTGATAATTCATTTTTACCTGTATATATTTTTACCAAACTCTATGCTCAATTTACACGGTCTGCTGTACCGGAATACTTTAACCCCTGCCCATGTCTCTTTGAGGTCGTTTTTCTGGCGCCGTACGAGCCGATCTGAATCGCTCTCTGCCGCCGCCCAAAAAGATTCTGCGTGCATCGATAATTAGCGAGACGTGAATAAGATTTCACATAAAAAAAGGAAGCGTTTTATTCTATGCCATCATGTGGCGCTTGTGTCCATGAGGGGCAAGATCGATTCCTAGCACGCTAATGATCATCCTAGTTGTTTATCGAAAGGCTTATACTCCTGTCTTATCGTTTCATTGGTGATGACTGATCTATCGAGTTATGCATCTTCTTGCTAGACAGGTGCTGAGCCCATAGGGTACACATGAGGTGAGCTCAGATGCAAAAGAAAAGTCACAGCAACTGCATGAACCCTGTACGACCTGCAAAACTAACCCCAAGAGTGAGCCGTATGGAACTAGATCCGTGATTTCTACCCTAAAATGACATGTGTACCAGTGATTGAATTTCCAGGTCAATTGATGCTCGTGTCTATATTTGTCCGTGATCCATGTGCTCATACCCGCACAATAAACCGCAACCCTCGTGCGCAGCAGCCTGCAGGAACCAGTAGTGATGCGAACGCCAACACAGAAAATATAAGCGTAGCGAGCACTGCAAGGTTACACCGGCCCAGGCCGAGTCAGCTTAGCCCAAGCATATGCACATCACTACTTCTCAACACGGAAAATTACACCGGCTAATCGATATCACTCCTGCGCATTTATTGCACGTGCATAATACACCCCTCTGGCCAGGAACGCATTATCGCTCTTATTTGTAGATTATTCATCAATAATGCCCGCACAGCCGTGCTAATGCTATTTCTCGCAAGTGCGGCGGCCGCCTTATACAACAATAGCCACGTCACGTCAAAGGCTGCTTGCACGAACCCTTATTGCCTCATGCGGCATCGTTTAGTTTCCTGTCGAACGGCGCCGCCGCGTGCACACCCTAGCCCTCAACAATCTTCTCATTCCCTGCTCAATCCCTGCTCATCCCATGCTCTCCCTCCCTCAGCTCCCCCAACGCAATGAAACCTCCCCCATCTGTACAGGCGAAATTTTCAGCAATCGAGGGGCAGGTCTCCCAGGCAGCACAAGTGATCACTATCACGATTGCCTGACGCCTTCATTCCTCTAATCACGTGCAAAGTCCAGGCCCAATCGCCTGGTCTATTTTGGGTAGCTATTACGTACGGATATGATATATACACAGGTAACGTCGGAGCCCATTGACGTGACCGGCCTCATGGGTTCCGTCAAGGACCCTAAGGCCGGGGCTATAGTGTCGTTCAGTGGGACGACTCGGGACTCGTTCGAGGGCAAACATGTGAAAGCTCTGGCATACGACGCGTACGTGCCCCTAGCGGAAAAGACTCTTACGCGAATTGCAGAGCAGGCGGCCGCGACGTTCCAATTACTGCATGTTGCCCTCGTGCACCGAATTGGTCTAGTGCGGCTCGCTGAGGAGAGCGTTCTAATCGCAGTTGCTGCTGCACACCGGCGCGAGGCTTGGGATGGCGCCGAATGGATTCTTGAAGAGGTCAAGAAGAGCGCCGAGATCTGGAAGAAAGAGGAATATACCGACGGCTCGGCAAACTGGGTCCCCGGCGTCGCTGTTCAGCGTTAGCTGCACCTATAACCCAACGGGTGTGATAAAATAAGAGTCGTCATGTCTAAGTAATTAAAATATAACAAGAGAATTCATAAATTCATAACTGGGCAAGGCCTAGAACCAGCTTTCGTGTTCGCGGTACGCCTTTGCCTTGTCGTGCACAACCACAACGTAATTCACATATGCAGGCGTATCATTGATTGTGTCCTCCACCATTAGTGTGCGCACTTGATATTCGGCACCGTCGAGACCCTGGCGCACAATCTGAAGCGGGAGCCAGCTACGGCCGACCCTGAGTGCGAGCTCTGAGCACAAGTGCCGCGATGCGCTGTTTAACTCCGAACCTGTGTCGGGCAACTCGTCCAGAACCGGCGAAACCTCGTCTAATGTTTTGACACCAAAAAGGTCATCTAGCAGTGAGGTACGCACTGCTGTTCCCAGGAACAAGTAGAGTTGCGTACCGTCGAACAGAAGATAGGCGCGGCTGCCCATTTGTAGATTGGCAAATCGTGCACGAACTGTGGCTTTGGTTTCAATATCATAGATACGAGGATACAATGCCAGCGCCAGCTGATCGACTGTAGCTGTGGCCAACTGCCGTGAATTGTGAACCCGGGCGTCACTGCTGTAAGCACGCGACCCAATGGCTGGCGCCTTTGCCAGAGCGAGCCCAAACATGATCAGCTCTCGGAGATTAGTAGGCATGAGAAGCTGTGAGTGTGGTATCCCCTGGCCTGCATACAGCCTAGCACTGCCGAATATGTCCTCAACTTTTGCTAGAATGGCTTTGCGAATTTCCGAAGCAGGAGCCAGCTTCAACTGTGCCACTGACTGGCGAGTGATTATAGCCATTACTGTATCAATGTCAACAAATTTGAGCAGCGACTTGATTTTGGTGGTGGCGCCCACCAACAAGTTGCAGACACGAATGCGCCGCTCTCCAGACTCTGCTGTGTATAGTATTGCAGCTTGAAAATGCACATCGAGTTTCGGATCAAGCTGACTATCGTAACTCAGCGTCGCAGTAACCGCTGTTTGTGAGTCCATGAAACCGAGCGGTGGCTCCATTAGCTCCACCTGAAGCCCCGTAGAGCACCGGATCTTTAACTGGGTCTCCCTGGCAACAGCAGGCTGTGCTACTAGTGAGAGGAAGTCAGCAATGAATCGCCTTCTGTCCCGGTCGACAATGAACCGTGGATAATAGAACTGCTGGCCGCCGCTCTCGCTAGTAAGCTGGCCAATGTTAGCCATATCAAGATACCCCGTTGCTGGAACAGCGAAAATGTCACAGCCACAGCCCGTCTCGCGGAACTTTGCCGCAAGACGGCGATAAAACGGCGAGCTAGACTCGAACAGCTCTTTTTTGGCAGGTTGCTCGGGCGATGTAATGCCGGCAATGGACGTGTCCCGCAATGCCAGCCGCGACTCGCCAATCGAGGGCAGCATGCTCATGATGCTGGTGACTCTACCGGGGCCGCATGCATCCAGGGCAGCCTCTAGAGCCTGTCCATAACATGACCCGCGGTCTGCGACATCAGCGAACAGCTCTGGCAGCTTATCAAGGAACTGCTCGAATGCCGTGCGGCTCTCAGGATCTGAAATATCAACAAACACATTTGGAGGAACCACAGCATCACTTGGAGAGCAGACAAGCATCTGGATCTGCTTGTTTGGGAGCACGCGGTAGGTTTGGATGTGCGAATTGAAAGTCATCACAGCAATACGCTCCTTAGCACGGAAGTAGGGCAGCGCTGCCTTCAGCGACTCGGCAAACACGCGGAGCAGCCCTTTCTGGCCCGCATCGCGCCCGGCCTCCACCACAAACATATGCTTCAGCGAGCTGGCCGTGCCCGGAGAGTCATAGGCCGACCCTTGCCATTCCCCACGCCCTGAGGGTTCGGGTACTACCACGAAGTCGTAGGTTCCGTAGGCTAGCTCTGGTCGCTCCTCCCAATCTGTTCTGCGGCCGTCGGCATTAACAGGCTGAAAATACGCCTCTGGGGTCTCGTTGACGAACAGACACATATTACACACAAAGCGCTCGCCGCCATGCGTGAAACGCATGGACGGATTCATGTACGCGCGGCAGCGACGGCAGCGCGGCGGCATCTCCGACTCCGTACCGACAAATTCAGTGAAGTCCGCCAAAGGAACGTCCGATTCCGCGAACGGCCGCAGGTACAGGCCAAGGGGAAGTTTTGTGGACTCTCGCAGCTTGCTGGTCGTTGGAACATTGTACATCGAGACACGGAAGAAGTTAGGTCCCGAAACGCCCTGGTCGACGACTGTGTACTGCGTATCAGCTGGCGGCGGACACACGTCCTGGAATGTGCGGAACAGTCCCTCGTTAGCCTCGGTCACTGCCGCCTGGGCGAGGTCCCGCTCCTCGGGGATCTCAGGCACCGGCTCGCGGGCGTGGCTGCCGATGCTCAGCGTTGACGGTAGGCGGGGATGGTCCGGAATCCGATCTACCAGCTTAGTCTCGGCCGGTTTCGCGGCCTTGCTAACCTGCATCTCGGCCAGGCGCCGGTTGACAAATTCCTCGTCCGGAGTGACTGGCAGATCCATATCTGCATACTCCAGAGGGCCTGGGTCGGCTGCTGGCACGCCTGGAGTCAGGTCATGGTAGACCCGATTGGTTCTCCGGCGAGACATGGCGTCGACTACCCGCAGTGGTGCGCCTCCGCGGTTCGCTCTGGGCTCTACTTAGCGGCGCTTAGCTCATGGCAAAAGGCTCCGGTGCCGGGTCATATGGGTTAGGGGCATCATGTGCATCATGTGACACAGGTCCGCAGCGCGCGCGTGTCGCGCGCGCACCATCATCACCCACACAAAAGTCGCCCGCACCGCACTGATCATCATCAACAGCTGAATTTGTTTTTTTTTGGCAAATTGCTCGGCCACATCAGAGGAGACCTGTTTGTGTGCACCGGTACTGCATCAAGCGGATATTCTGAGCAGCCAGCGCAAGGGCCAGCCCGGTTTGGCTCCACTGAACTGTGACTTGGCCGTTGCCTTTCAGTCTTTTTCCCTGTTCTTTCTTTTAGACTTTTTCTGTTGCTCTCTGTATTGTCCCTCGTTTTGCACCCATGGGAGTCAATGGGCTCCTGCGACTGTTACAGCCCGTCTCGATGCCTCGACAGCTGGGGCATTTCCAGGGCCAGACGCTTGGAGTTGACGGCTACGCGTGGCTGCATCGCGCAGCGGCGAGCTGTGCCGAGGACCTGGTCAAAAACACTGATACGGTGAAGCTGGTGCAGAGCATCGACAAGCGGATCCGCCTCTACGAGTCAGCGGGCGTCAATCTCTACTTCGTGTTTGACGGCGCGAATATAGACATGAAGGCTCGGGTCTGCGCGCAGCGCCAGAAGGCACGCCAGCAGGCCAAAGCAGCGTATCTGGCGCATCAGACGCAGAGCGTGATGGGCGGCGTGAGTATCACGCCCGAACATGCTGCCATGGTCGTGGCCTATCTCAAGGCCCGCGGCATCCGCTTTGTTGTCGCGCCGTACGAGGCCGACTCACAACTTGTGTACCTCGAAAAGCATGGATTTATAGACGGCATTCTGTCCGAAGACAGCGACCTTCTTGTGTTTGGCGCAACGCGCCTTCTCACGAAAGCGGACGGTCGCACGGGCGATTGCATAGAGGTGAACGCCGGCCATCTCCCTGAGCATCTCACTCCCAGCGGTATGCGTGCCCTTGCCATAATTTCCGGTTGCGATTACTCGCAGGGCGTTGCTGGACTCGGACCCATCAAGACCGGTGCTCTGGTAAAAAACTACGGTGGCGACCTTATGGCAATCTGCACCTCCCTGCTGCGCAGCGGTCGCATTGATGCTCAATTCATAGATGAGGCGCAGCGTGCGGACCTCGCGTTTCAGTTTCAGCGCGTCTGGGATCCCAGGGCATGCAAGGTTGTCCATCTGAATGATTATCTGGACATTGTTGACGTGGCGCTCCTGCACGATTCGGTCATTGGACCGCAGCTACCACGCCCGGATGCCCACCGAATTGCCCGCTGTGTGGTCGATCCTAATGATCCAAAGCGTATGCTTCCGATTTCTCCTGCCGTTGCCCGCTTCGTCGCTCGTCTCCCCCCTATTGCCACGGCAACTCCTAGTAAATACTCTTCCCCAACGGCGGTTCGATCTATGGTAGAGCGTCGACTTCCGCAGGCACGTCACGACAATGTGCAGACCTCGCCCTTCTTTCAAAAGAAGCCGGCAATCAAAACTACACCTGTGGCAAGTAACAGCTACGATAATAAGGAGAACGTCTGCGCTCTACCTACGCCGCCTGCCAGTATAAAGGCCTCTACTAGTACCGCTACTGCCAGCGCCAAGCGCAGCAGCTGCGATGACTTGCACTCCTCCACCCGCATGAAAGCATTCCGGACCGATACCGTCATCGACGCTGTCCCTACTCCGGTGCGGGTGAGGAATTCTGCTATCGCGCCGCAGACACCGCCTCTCCCCGTTAAAATAACAACTGCCCCGGAGCGAGATGAGCCACCTACGCCGATCAGAGCAGAATCACCTCGCCTGAACTACCCAAAAACAGTACCTACAGTAGCCACTCCAAGTCCGACCGCTTCTGGCAGCGAAAGTGGCGATAAAGAGTGCTCCGTCATGGAGAAGCTGGCATCGTTAAGCAGATTCGCCTACACAAGAAGCTAATTTTCTATTTAGATACTCTCTTTTGGTTAGGCCTTTCTCTCTATTTACAGTACACGACCTAGGCTGTTATCGCTGATATGTTGCCGCGACTTATCAACTTTTTTGAGCTTGAAGCCGCCATTGCTGATCTCGCCGAGCAACGCGTTACCCAGAGGAGGAGCGTCACCATTAGAGGCCGCTGGTGGTGCCGTTGGAGCCGGTGGAGGAGGTGGCCCAGCTGGCGGCGGAGGCACACCAAAGGCGGCATCCTGCTGCGGTGCTGCAGGTGGTGGCGGCGGAGGTGGCGGCGGCGGCGGCCCGTCAAATGCTGGTACAGGTGGTGCTCCAAATGCAGGCGGGGGCGGCGGTGCTGGAAAGTCAGATGCGGACGCAGTTGGAGGAACCGCGGGCGGCGCCGTAGGTGGCGGAGGTGGTGGTGCCTGTGGTGTGGATGGAGCGTCCTCGAAGTTGAACTCTTCGCCATCGTTCCAAGCCTCAGTATGCGCCGGCTGAACTGCTGGGGGTGCTGGAGGGGCATCAGGCACCGCAGGGGGTTCTGTGGGAGGCAGCGGCGGTGGTTGCTGATACGATTCCTGTGCAGCATACTGGGCCTGGTCATACGCTTCTGACGGCGCGGGTGGTGCAGGGGCTTGCGGCACCGCGGGTGCGTTCCACTCTCGGGAAGCCTCATGCTCAGTGGGTGCCTGGCCATACACGTCATGCGCATAGCCAGCGGCAGGAGCGTCGTACTGGTTCTGGGTAGCATATACTCCCTCAGATCCGTAAACATTTCCTGACCCATTCACATCTGGAGCAGAAGGAGCCTGCGGTGCTGTCGGTGCGCTTTGTGACCAGGCCTCCTCAGGAGCTGGATGGGCAGGCACCGGTGGAGGCACGTCATCTTCTGATTGAGGCGCTGGGTGCACAGGCACCGGTGGAACAACATCCTCCGCTGCCTGCGCGGCCGGATGCGCAGGCACGGGCGGGGGCACAGGCTCCGCTGTCGCTGATGCGGGGGGTTCTAGGTCTGCTGTCGGAACAGGCGCTACAGGCTCTACGGGAGTTGGGGCAGCAGGCTCTGCGGGCGCTGGAGCAGCAGGCGCAGGAGCAGCAGGCGCAGCAGGAGCATCGCCTGTTGGCTGCGGGCGTTGTGGGCCCATAGTTCCGAACAACAGCGACGCCAGCTGTGCTGGCGTGGCTCCGTTACGAGGGCCCTCGTCATCGCTGTTCTCTTCTTCGCTTGCATCTGATCCCCAATCGTCAGCAGCATCGCTGGGCCGCGTCGGTGCCGGCGGAGCGGCTGGCGCCGGTGCTGCCGGTGCTGCCGGTGCCGCTGCTGCCGGTGGCGGTGGACGATGGAAAGGGTTCGAGTCGACCTGTGGAGCCGCGGGTGGCGCCGCGGGTGGTGCCAGCTTTGTCGCTTCTGGAGCGCTCGCCGATTCCAAAGGAGCAGCTGCTTGAGTCGGTGCTGGTTGGGGCTCAGGCTGGAGCTCCTTCTTTTCAGGGGCTGGTGGCGGCATCCAGGACGGCCTCTTCACAGTTGACTCGATCTTTGGTGCCTGCTGCGGTTCCGGCTGCGGCGGTTCCGCAGGCCCGGTTCTCTGTCTAGACTGCTGAGGCCGCCACGTTGGAGCGGACTGGACTACTGGAGCATCGTCATCCCAGTCGTCATCATCCTTGGAGGCCTTCTGAGCGTTCATTGATTGCTCGCGCTGCTTCAAACGCTCGCGCTCGGCCTGCATGTGGGCAATTCGCTGACGGCGGCGCTCCTCCTTTTCGTCGATGCGCTTGCGCTCGGCATCCAATTCTCTGCGCATGCGCTCCTCCTCCTCGTCATCGGAGTCGACTTCGGTATTCGACTGCTGCTGCGGTGTCGAGGCAGCGGTAGAATTCTCCGGAGCTGGTTGCCGCGACGGAGACGGATGCGAAGATTGCTGCGGCTGGAGAGGAGGCTGGGCAGCCTGCGTGGTTGAAGGCTGCTGCTGCTGCTGCTGCTGAGGCGTTGCTGGCTTGGCAGGCTCTGAGGCAGGTTCCGGAGTACCTGTCGACGACGCTTGCTTCGAGTCGTCTGCGTTTCGACGGTTGCGCGTAACACCAGACTGGGCAAGCTTCTCGCGCGTTCTGCGCTGGGCTTCTGCCCGGATGCGAGCAACCCGTTCTTGAGCGCTCTCCTTTTTCGCCGGGGGAGGAGAGCCCGGCTGCGATGTCGGCGGCGAGGCGCTGGCCGAAAGCGCTGGGCTCGACGTGGTCGAAGTCCCCGTCTTCATCTCAGATTGTGTTGCAGGAGCCTGTCTGGCTGGCGCAGCAGCGGCAGATCGCGCCGGGGCGCGGATTTCCAGAATGAAATCCTTCACTTCGGGCTCTACGCCGATCGCCTCGTCCCACCGGCGGCGATCGCGGTCACTGCGCGGGTCGTCGTCGCTCTTCAGCTGCGTGCGGAGATCGCGCTCCAGAGTCGAAAGACTGCGCTCAAGCTCGCGCAGCGACTGTTCGTTCGCCGCCGACTCGGACTCGGCCTGCTGCTTGGCACCGGCCAGCTGCTTCTCGAGCTCATCGAACACGCTACCTCCAGTGCTTGTCTGTTTACCTGTGATTGCGGCAATGCGGGCTTTGACCTCGGCCTTGCGCCGTGCGGCAGCCCTGTCCGACTCGGTAACAGTGCCGTTCGGCCCAGTTCCCGCGATTTTGGCTTCAGGATGGTCTCTTTCGAACTTGCGCTGCATGATTGCCAGCCGAGTGTTGCTGATCTCGCTCTCCACACTACGCAGGTGCGAGATAAGCTGGGGCAGCTCGTCGCTCATGTTCTGCAGTTTACGCAGCAGGTCCTGGCGCTCGGCACTGGCCGCTCCCGCGCCGGATCCGGAGCCAAGGCCACGCTCGTTTAGCTGGTTCTGGACGTTGCGAATGCGGTCTTTTAGGTCCGCGATACCGCGCACGTTCTGCGCCTCTATGGACCGCTCGGCCTCGAGGTCGTCATCATCCTGGGCGTCAGCGGCATCCAGCAGAGTTCGCTTCTCGCGGACCTGGCGGATGAGATCGGCCACGCTGGATTCGCCACTGGCCGGCTGAGAGCGTGGCTGGCTGACGGAGCCACTTGAGCGGTGGCGCGACGCGGAGCGGTAATCACCCAGGGCGTTATCGTCGTTGCGAAAGACAGCCGCACTCTGCTTGCGCTCCTGCTGCACGGACTTCGCCGGTTTCGGCGTGAGGGGCTTGGACTCGCGGAGCGCCGCCTTCATACGCTCAACGCTCTCGTCAAGGCCGCGCTGGCTGGGCGGCACGAGCTCGGGGGGCAGACGCGTCGGGATGTCATGGCCATGCAGCTTGCGGAAAATCAAGTGCATGGCGACGGCGAACTCGTCGCGGTTCAGCTTACCCAGGTTGCGCGCATCGCACAGGGTCCAGATTTTCTCCAGGTCTGTGTTCGGCAGGCCAGACTTGCCAAAGACCTCTATGGCGACCTTTCCGTCAATGCGGCCCGAGCCTGTCTTGTCCCACTGAGAGAAGATTTCGTCGTACTTGCGCTTCTCGTCCTTGGACATGGCGATACCGAGCCCCTGCTGCGACTCCGCTTGCAGCTTCTGCTGCATGGCGAAGGCCTGAGAGCCGGTGGCCTGCGGCGTGAACTGGGTCTGGAACGTGTCAAGCCCCGAAGTGCTTGCGTTCGTGAACCCCCACTGCCCAGGCTTTCCCGTGGGCATCGCCGTCAGTGGGGCCGCGAACCCACCACCCGTGGCCTGGCTCTGTAGCCCCGCATAGCCGCCAGTAGTTTGAGTCTGCAATGGTGCGCCGTAGCCACCCGTTGGCTGGTTCACTAGGGGCCCCGTGGGCTGGTTCTGCAGACCTGGGTAACCACCGGTGACTTGCGACTGTAGAGGGCCAGTGGGCTGGCTCTGCAGGCCCGGATAGCCACCAGTGGCTTGTGACTGCAGAGGACCCGTGGGCTGGCTCTGTAGGCCTGTGAACCCGCCCGTGGGTTGGTTCTGCAGGCCCGTGAACCCGCCCGTGGGTTGGTTCTGCAGGCCTGTGAACCCGCCCGTAGGTTGGTTCTGCAGTCCAGTGAACCCGCCCGTAGGTTGGTTCTGCAGTCCAGTGAACCCGCCCGTAGGTTGGTTCTGCAGTCCAGTGAACCCGCCCGTAGGTTGGTTCTGCAGTCCAGTGAACCCGCCCGTAGGTTGGTTCTGCAGTCCAGTGAACCCGCCCGTGGGCTGATTCTGCAATCCAGTGAACCCGCCGGTAGGTTGGCTCTGCAGTCCGGTGAACCCGCCCGTGGGCTGGCCCTGCAGTCCGAATCCACCCGTCGGCTGGCTCTGCAGTCCAGTGAACCCGCCTGTAGGCTGGCTCTGCAGGCCGACAAAGCCCCCAGTGGGCTGCTGCGGCTGAAAGCCCGTGGGCTGCGACTGGAAGCCCGTGGGCTGCGTCTGAAGGCCGGTCTGCTGCTGCCGCAGCGCCGAGAACTGCTGCGCCTGCGCCGTGCCCGCGCTGGGGGTGTCGGCGGCAGCGAAGCTGATCTCGTCGACCATTTCCTGGACCTCCTTTTTGATGCGCGGATCGAGGGAGAGCGGGACGGGCTCGCCGCGCATGCTGCGAGAGCAGAGGTACATGGCGAGGACGAACTCGGGGAACATGAGCGTGCCGCTACGCGTGGTGTCGGCGAGCTGCCAGATGTCGCCGAGCGTCGAGTTCGACAGGTTTGAGCGGAGGAGGACCTGGCGCGCAACGTCGCCGGGCAGCGCCTGCTCGTTTGCGGGCAGCGACGCGCGGAACAGCTGCGCGAAGTTCTGCTGGTCCTCGGGGGTGACGAACGAGAGGCGCTTGGTGGGGATGTGCGCGTTCGGGTTCCCCTGGAGCGACGCGGCCTGGGCCTGGGCGCTGAACTGGCTGCCCAGCCCCCCCGCGAGGCCCTGCTGGGGGGCGCCCGCCAGCCCTGTGCGCATGGCCGCCAGCGGCTGGGACATTCCCTGGGGCATTCCCGTCGGCGTGTTCATGAGCGGCTGCTGCATTCCGAACGGCTGCTGCATCCCGAGCGGCTGGCCCAGCCCGGGGCCGACGGGGGCGCCTGTGGGCTGCGCGGCCTGGTAGGGCTGCTGGTACGGGAGCTGCTGCGGATACTGGTTGTACGGCTGCTGGTAATTGTACCCCCCTTGCTGTTGCCCGCCCGTGGGCTGGCCGTAGGGATACATGTGGCTACGCGGACCGTTTTGTGGAAACGTGTGGGGAGGGCCAGGCCGGCGATTAGCTGAGGAGGATGTTCCGCCAGCGGTGGTGGCTGACGCTTGCGTGCGGTTTAGTCGCAGGGCTAGGGCCGGCCACATCGCCAGGCGAGCGGCGGGTGGTCCCACCAGTTGTAAACACAGCGCCCGGCCCGAGAGCAGTGCCAAGTTTTGCTGGCAGCTCAAAGGCGGCGCGTGCTTTCCCGCGGAATGCTGGAGCCGCCGTGCTCGCGACCAGGGGCCGTGTTTTTTTGCCCTGTTTCATGTGGGCGCGCCATGACGAGGCTGTCGCGCGTGCGGGAAGAGGCCCTTGGCGGGCTTTCCTCGGGCGCCAGTCGGGTAGAGCCCCAGGTCAGGACTGCAATGGGCCTCCAGTGCGCACCCACGGTTCCGGCGAGCGCCGCGTCTCGAGGAACAGGCTGCTCCTAGGCGGTCGTGTTATCCGCGTCCCTGTGCGTGCGGGTCGGCAGGGCGCCTGGACCAGCGCACTGCTGCCTGCCTGCTCTGACCGACGCCCGCAGCGGCAGCACCAGCACCGCCAGGCGCCGGCAACCACCCTGCGTCCGGCGCCACACCGGGCCGGCACCAACAACCAGATTGCCGTAAGCTCAGGGCTTTTGTGTATGTGCATATATAGATAATATGGAAATGCAGCTTCCTGATTACTTTACAGAAATGGCGCTGCCGCCGCCTCTACGTCCCATGCAGCGGAGCACTCACATAGCGTACTTGCGCGTCCACTCCTTCGCGGTGGCCTCGAACTTCTCCTTGTCCTGCTGGGCCTGATTCGAGATCTCGGCAACAAGCGGGTCGTCGAAGTTCGGGTCTGTGAGCAGCGACGAGATCGACAGCAGCAGCTTCGGCACCGTCAGCACGGGCGACCAGTTGTCCTTCAGCACGTCCACGCATATGGCGCCGGACGCGTTGATGTTCGGGTGGTAGATCTTGGTCTGAAACGTCACCTTCGGTGGCTTATGAGGATAGTCCGGCGGGAACTGCATGTTGAGGAAGAACAGCCCGTTTGCGTACGGCGAGTCTGCGGGGCCCAAGATCGTCGCCTGCCAATGGAACAAGTCGTCGCCTACCGGGCCGGCCGAGCACGACGCTGGTGGGTCATTCCGCAGGTCTGAGAGCTCCTTCCTTAGTCGCTTGGCCATTTTATGATCAAAGGGGGGGGGTTGTTAAGAGAAGGAGAGGTTTGTGTGTGTCCACCTCCGCTTATTACTATGGCTTTTTTCCGCCAATATGTAAACGGCGTACGGAACTCCAAAGAAAGTCCCAACCGGTCACGTGCGCGCCACTGCACCGGGCGCCACTGCGGCAATCACCACCAAGCTCTGCTGCATAGAACTAATTTGGGTGTGTAGCCACCGCCGCGGCGCGCACGACGCTGCGCACGCCGGCTGGTCTCTGCGACTGCGAGGGCGTCACGGCGATCTTCACTACGACCGAGCACGTTGGGGCTGTAATACGTTAGGGCTGTAATACGTATAATTTGCAAACTGTCTACGAGCGGCGCTATCTTCACCATAGTCATTTGCATGAAACGCCGCAGCACGCGCGAGCCGCAGTTTATCCTTAAACCTTTCAGCATGGACCCGAGGGCTGGAGAAAATACGTGGGGCAGGCTTAGGGTCTCTCGGGGCTTCTGCTATCAAGGCGCCGCCACCGCATAGCGCAAACCCTACAGTGGATAGGAAGTTTCAATAGCAATTTTCCATAGGAAATTGGCTCGCTTGAGAGCCCCCCTCGTCCTAAGTAATTCGTAATCCCTACGGTTCATACATATCTCCAGCCGTCGACTGGTATTCATTATAAGAGTAGTGCTCTTCATTTTCTCTATGGTCGGCTCTGTTCCGCGGCTCGGGCGATTGTCCGCTCAGCAGCATCAACCGCCTGCACGCGACCTCGCGCGCCGCTTTTAGAGAGATTTGACGGACTCCTGTACATGGACTGGATTTTTGGAGACCGACGAGTCATTGCTCGGGCCGGGCACAGGAGCCCCTCGCCCCGACGGGTCTTCTTGCTGGGGCTGCTGCTGCTGCTGCTGCTGCTCCTGCTGCGATGACGCCTCCTGTTGCTCGAGATCAACGCTGCTATCACTGCCCGAGGCTCGTCGGTTACGGTGCTCCTGCGCGTGGCGCGCAGTGCCGATTCCCTTTACGCCCTTGTTCTGGTCCTCGCCGAGCCACGGCTTCACCGCCTCGCCGAGATCGCTCATGGGGGCAGCGCAGTAGCAGACAATGCCAATGATGGTGAACACAAACCCGACCGGGTACAGCCAGTACACATGATAGCCAAAGGCCTCTGTCCCGACCAGCAGTGACCAGAAGTCTGACGTTAGGGTGTTCAGGTTGTAGAATGCGGCCGACGACAGGCGGAACATGATGGGCGCCAGGTTGTACAGCAGAAACATCGTGAGCGTGTATCCTGTCAGATAGCCGCCGACCTTGCCGGTCCACACCGCGTTCTGGACGTCCTTGCGGCCGAAAATCGCCAGCTCGACGCCGTTGATGCCGACCCCCCAGAACCCGAGCATGCCAAGCACCTCGTAGATGGGTCGCTCGCTAACCAGAAATTCCTCGAACGTGTTACTGAACCCGTAGCACGCCGCGCCCAGTAGCACAAACAGGTCGCCCTTAACGGGATCCGATGCCGAGTAGTCCTTGCCCGTGAGATGGTCGGACACAATGAGCAGCGCCATGCCGCCAATCGTCACTAAAATCCCAATGTACTGCGACCAGTGGTAGCGCACGTGGAGGAACACGAAGCTGAGAATCACGACGACAACAATTGCGAAGTTGTCGAGCAACGACGCGCTAAGCAGGTTTGTGTACTCGTAGGCAAGCGTCACAAAGTAGTTGCCTTGCACGTCGATGAATGCAAGAATGAAGAAGCGCCAGCTGTCGCGCACAAAGATGCGGAACCACTTCTTGAAGCCGTACTTGTACCACATGAACGGGTTGTATACAACGCAGAGCAGCGCGTAGTTGAGCAGGTTCTGGAACAGCGGCATCGACGTGCCGGCATTGCCCATCTCTGTTGTCATCGAGTTCGTGCACACAAGACACATCGAGATTGTCTGACCGATCACAAACGCGACCCAGAACCGCCGGCTCATGATAAAGCCAAAGTAGCGCCGGCGCCGGCCCTTCACCGCCCATTCGTCATGGGCTGTGTCGTCCTCCCCTTCTGCGCCCTCAACTGACTCCGCGTCCGTGTCGTGAGACTTCACACTGCCGAGGTGGCCTGCGGGCGACGACGGGTCGTCCGCGGGACTGGGCGGCAGCTCTGCAGCAGCAGGCTCGTCACTGTCTCCGTTGTACGAGGACGGGTGCTTGCCAAGGGTTTTCATAAACCCATTTTCGAAAATTGCGGTTACTCCATCAATCCTCGCGGCCACCGACTTTCCTGCCATGGCGGCTGCACTGTTATCACGGTTTTAAAAAAATTATATTAGACTACCCGACTTGGACATGGGACCCTCGCCCCGGATCCGCCGGGGTGCCTTCCTCGCAGCGCCTTGTAGCACTAGATAAAGCGCTCTACTGCAGATGTGTCAGCGGCCAGCCGTATCAAGCCAGGGCGCGGAGAAAGACGCTAATGGCAGGGGAGCGCTGCCGTGGAGTAAAGAGGTAGGTTCTAATTAGTACATTAAATCTATGCGGTCCGTCTATGGGGAGGGGGGCTGTCTAAGAAATATCAGGCTGCGGCCTGTCCAGCCCCGCATGCAAACAAAAGAATAGGCGTGTGCCGTTGCCCTGCTCAGAGGCCGGCGCTGTGCAGGCGCGTGAGCACGAGCTCGAACGCGTCGCGGCCCAGCTGCGCGTTCTGCGCAAAGCGCTGGATCGAGAACTCCTCGATCTTCGCGCAGAGGCGCTTCAGGCTGAGCCCCGACACAAACGTCGCGTGCTGCGAGAACTGCGTCTTCGCCAGCGGCGCGCTGCTGTCGCGCTCGTACTTCACCGTCTCGAACACGGACAGAATGCTGCAGTGGTCCAGGTTGCGGGAGCGCATGACGAGCGTGCCGCGCCGCGGGTCGATCTCGCTCACCTCGCGCACAAACGCGCGGTTGTTGCCGATCAAGCGGCCCAGCCACGCGGGCATTGGCTGGCGGCAGCCAATGAGCCGCTCCGTGCGCAGGACGCCGGTCTCGGCGTCCACCTCGCGGCGCAGCACGTCCACCGTCTCGACGTGCGTCGTGATCTCATTGGGGTACTTGCGCCAGTTTGCCCGGGTCACCTCCTCCCACGAGTACGGAAACGAGCTCAGGTTGTCGAAGAAACGCATGCGCTGCGACGCGTGCCACTCAGATATGTCGAGATGGGACAAGGCGGTTCGGATTTTTTTTATTCGCCGGCATGGCGTCACATGCGCCCGAATGATATGTAGGGCAGGGGTTTGCCTCGGCGCGAAAACCGTCGAATCGACACACGTCGCTGCCGAGGCGGCGCGCGGGGCCGAGTCACACGGACCGACGCCACAGCATGCCGCAATGTGCAGCCGATGCTCGGTGCACACGCCCGTCAGATGAATTTGGTGTCGAGCTTCATGCACCTCTTATATAGACATATACAGGACTCTCTTATCGCGATCACTAGAGTGAGCAAATAATCGCTCAGTCCAGGCGCATTGCTGCTGAGCCGCTCTCCGCTGCTCGCCTGCTCGCCTGCACAATGTGGGCTTGTACGACAACAATTAAGGCAACATTGAGGCAGTACTTTAAGCATTAATTTCGATAAAACTTTAACCGCGAATGACCGGTGGTATCCCGGGAGCCGCCATCGCGCTGATCTACGCGTCGGCTACATACTAAGTTCCTCGCGGTAAACTAATTAATCGTACAGTTACTGTTCGCAGCGGCAGATGATTATTCGTACTGACAGAATATTGCGCAGTGGCAGTTAAGCACTTCTTCCTGCTGAAGTAGAATCATAAGCCACGCGATCCCGGTGCGAGGTCACGGCAAACTTCTAAAAATGCCTCGACGATTGCCCGGATTGGGCTTCGTTGGGCCAGGTGAGAGCAGGTCGTCGAGCACTAACATCTGCAGCACCGATCCGTAGCTTCGAGCGCTATTCGAGGCCCTCTACGCAGAAACACCGCAGTGCCGTGCACCTCAACGCTCGTCAAATTCTTAAACTATGTACACTGTCTACCAGCTGGCCTTGCGCACCCCCGGCAGGTCGCCCTGCAGCGCCAGCTCCCGGAACTTGATGCGGCACAGTCGGAAGTCCTTGATCACACTCCTCCCGTAGCCGCTTTCTATGCACCGGTTCTTGATCTCAGTGGGTCGGGTGTAGTGGGGCATCGCGTGAAGCTGCAGCTGCGCCTCCACCCGCGTCTTCATGGGCAGCGTTGTGTTCTGGGCAAGATATTTCAGGGCCTTGCGGTTCACCTCATTCTCGGCGTACATGTGCCGCTTGAAGTTGTCTCGGATGATGTACGTCGTGTTATTCGGTCCGCCGGGCAGCGGCACGCGATTCAGCCCCGGATACCGAAAGTTCACCATCCCCAAAAGCACTCTGGTTCGAACCCGTAGAATTTCGCCGAAACCATCACTCACGGTAGGTACCCGTGCCTCCTATACGGTATCGTGTCTCTTCGCTGTGGGTGTATAAACTGTGGATTTACCTAATTTACGCCTTTAACGGGTTTGGCGAAGTCGCACTGTTGCGCCTAGATAAGGTGCGTGTCCGGTTCGAGTCCTAGGGTAGTCACTTGACTCTACGGTAGCGTAGGTTGCATCATTGGCTCTAGGAAGGTGGTACTGGTCAGGTTAGCAATAACGCATCCGCCCACCTTGTCTAGGACGGCGTCCGGATGGCACGTTCCGTGCTAGGTTGCGCGATTTATCTTGTGTGGCAACGTTTCTTTTTGGCTCACACTTTTTAGGTTGTAATTTTTTGCAGGGCGACATAGTGACTGCCAGAAAACGGAGTAGTAGACTTCAATGTAGTATATTCAACTCATGCAGCAGCCGTTGGCGGCAGCAGCAATCATAATGATCATCACAAAAAGCAAAAAAGAAAAAGGAACTGCAGCACCTTCTGTTCTCGTATGGTCTCCCACTACAATACTTGGTAAGGCCCTCAGGTGTTTAAATAGGACTGATCGGACGGGAAGTCTTGTATTCACCTGGGTTTGGCCGCAGCTGGTCGCTCTCGATATCCACGGTTTCTGTGCACGCTCATTTCAGTGCTAACTTAAAGCTTTTTGTATCTATACCGATTCTCAAGACTTGTCGGGTTTTTCTTTATTCTCTATCACTGCGGCTGGTAGCATCCCACGGTACCTAGGCTTTTATTGATGAGAATTGTGGGGTGTCACGACTAGCTTTGCTTAAGCTGACTAGGTCAACAAGCTCTGTGGCCGCTTGTATTCCGACCGGCGGTGTCTGGCTGTCCTGTGTGAGGTTCGGCTAGCAGCTCAAGCCTAGTTGCCACGTATTTAGCAACCACCTATCATCACCTGCCGGCACCACCCATGTCCTCACACCATTGATTATAATAAATTGTACTTCTATATGTCCTGCTGAAGTATGTGGAGCGTCGCTGGCGAAAGAACTCTCATATTCTCCATATTGTGCGAGTACACAATGTGGGAGCGCTAGCCTAAACTCTTATCGTGCTTTTGTTTTTCGCACAAGCTCTTCAACCACTCGAAAGGTCAAAAGACTTACTCCATTGCGTATTCAAATAATGAGGGCGAGGTTGTTCAGACTTTTCTCTCAAAGGCGTGACAGTACTTCCTCCTCATCTTCAGCATTTTAAGCATTGTCACAACGGCTCGTCCGCGCTATTAATCGGTTGCGATAGTAGCAGCAGCAGCAATGTGCTTTAGTGGACTTCGGTGAATGCCGAGAAAATTTACTGCGCGCCCTGCACTAATATTATTCGTGAAGTCGAATGTCCATGTAGAGTCATGAATCCTCACCTTGGAGACGAAAAAGTCTTTGAGAGTCCACTCTCGCACCACTGAGTATTGGCAAACTCTCTAGGGTGACAAGACCAGTAGCTGCCTTCATTTCCTGGGGAGAGTTTGCGTCTGACGGCGTCAAGCTGCAAGTGGACATTTTCCTTGCGCGTGCAGTACTTTAGTACTACACCTATGTTTCAACGTGATCAATGGTCCTGCTTGGTGAAGGTATCTGGAAGACGGCAACTGCTGGGAAGCGGCGCGCACGCTCGGCCCGCCGGAATTGAACGGAGGCAAGTCAACCTTTCCCGAATATGCAGTTAGTTCGAAATGTTGTTAACTTCGTAGAATGTACGCATCCATCCTGCTGGATATGTGTAGCATATATGGGTGTAGCGATTTGCCATTTGCCTAGCGTCAGCTGGTTTAGATAGTCTAGAGCCTTAGCTGTCAACTGTTGTTCGTCCGGCAATCGAAGCTATCTGGTAAGATGCGCAAATAGCGTGTATGAGGCGGTCCATACGGATACTCTTAGGAGTCCACTTCGTCGGACATCCATACAAAGCTTTACACGATCACTTGATGAAGTGGAGAGGTACGTAGATATACACTGTAGCTCACACGAGATGTATGTTGTAGATATCGTTGCGGCCATATAGAATATGAGGTCAGTTCTTTGCTTTCCGTGTTTCTGTTTCCGGCATGCATGGGCCGCTTTGTGATAACCGGATGTGGAGACGCCGCGCGGTGCGGAACCCTAAAATGGTTACACTTCAAGAGCAGTACTAAGTCCATATGTCCTATCTCGGCGGTGGGCTCGTTTATGCACCGAAAGAGGACAATTCAGACGTACAAGAGCTCTGTCGCATTAGAGCTAGGTGCCAAGCGATCCAGCGGTGATCGCAGCCTGCGGCGTATCTGACTACCCGCTTCCCCTTAACCCACGCGCAGCTCGACCCTCCAGGTGACGAGACAGGCGCTCTGCTTATTTACACCCACCACACGCACCCCAGGAACACCCACCAGTTTCGCCACCATATACTTTCTTATCTTGTCTCTGTTTGGCAGCATGGGCACTATTGGCCGCCTGATCCACTACTCCTTTGATGCGCTCCTCATCTCGACGGTGATTGCCGGCGTGCGCCGCAGCTCGGGCCTGACGCTGCGCTCGAACACGGTGGAGAACAAGGACGCAAAGAACTTCCTGGCCAAGTATCTCGAGTTCGGCGAGTGGATGCTCGACACCTCGACCACCATCATGTCCGCGAGCGGCTACTTCGAGCGCCGCCTTCCTTAGAAATGCAGGCGTCCTGACCCTGCATGCACCTGGCCGCAGGCCTCTGGACGGCGCAGGGACTCGAGGCGGGGCCGCGCAGACTTAACGTATTCTTTATTTCAGTGTTATTGTTGTCTCTATTGCTCCGTAAACGCAACGCCCAAAAGGGTGCTGCCGTGCACTGCTCTGCGTGCATAGTCCATACTACAAAAACCCGGTGCCTACGGGCCTACTACGTGGTGACTGCACGGGCACAGACCAAACACCTACGCTTTATATACAGTCTATTGCCGAGGCGGGGAGAGCGCTTCACTGCTCGATGAGAACCCGCTCCTTCTCCAGCAGGTCAGCAAGCGTGCCGTCCTGCGACATCTCGACAATGATGTCGTGGCCGCCAACGAACTCCTTGTTGATGTACAGCTGCGGGATCGTCGGCCAGCTGCTGTACTCCTTGATGCCGTCCCGCAGCTCTGGGTCCTCCAGCACGTTGTAGGCAGCAAACTTGGCCGGGTCCACGCCCTGGTAGCCCAGGATCTGGATCGTGTTGCGGCTGAACCCGCACTGCGGCGCCTCGGGCGTGCCCTTCATGAACAGCACCACCGGCGCGGACTTCACGGCAGAGTCGATCGCGCTGCGGATCTCTGTCGACAGCGGCCGCAGCCTGATCACTGGCTGCATCCGCGCAGTGGGCATGCGCAGCATTGGCTGGCGAAGCAACGTCTTCAACATGGTGGAGTTCCTAAGAAAAAAAAGAAGATATATAAAAGAATGCGCTTCCCAGGTGGCGGCCGTTAAAGGTGTGCGGAGGTCTGGGTTTCATTGATTAGTCGTGCGCCAATAATCAAGCCACTATGGCGGCCCGGTTATTGGCAGGGCGTGAACCGCCGACAAAACGCGCACAAAGCGGTGTAGGAAACTGCTGGGAAACCGTTCAGGGGGCTATCTCTAAGCCTGTACAGCCCTACTTTTATACTTATTTCCAAATTGCGGCTCAAGGAAAGTAGCTGGCCATTCTGGCGCCGTAAGAGAAGCGCAAACCTCGTGAAGTACAGCCATACAAAACGTGCACTCTTCCCCCAAGCTCGCAAAACGCAGTCAACCTATTTGGCCCCGCGTCGCTCATCAACACTGGCATCAGCGCGCGCTACAAGCTTCACCACCATCCCGCGGCCGCGCGGTCACATGACAGTCTCTCTTCGCGCCGCCGCCTTTAAGGCCCAAAACATCCGACGGTTCGGGGTCGGCCCGCTCGATGAGCACAAAAGGTTCGAATCAGGGGCGCGGAGGGCTCCAGAAAGGCCGTCCGCGATGGTACAATAACAAGTCCCGGGCCGTGAAGTCTCAGGACGGCGTCGATCTGCCTAAGAAACCGCCAAAGCGGCCCCAGGCCTCCGCAAGCCCGCCGGACCATTCGGGCTCCGCAAGGACCGCCCCGCGGCCCGGCGCCGGGCAGAAGAGGCGCAAGCAGGATCTGCCCAAACCAAGGCACCCTGAACCCCGCCGCGAGGTCCTGAACCAGCCAATAGTTGCTGCACCTCCGTTCCACTACGTCGCCCAGGTCGGCCAGGGAACCTACGGCAAGGTATACAAGGCTGTGGACACCACGACCAACCGTATTTTTGCAATGAAGCGGCTCCGGATGGAGTCCCAGCGCGAGGGCCTTCCCGTCACGGCTGCGCGCGAAATCAAGCTGCTGCAGATGCTCCAGCACAAAAACATCGTGCGCCTCAACGAGATCGTGGTCGCCCGCACAGACATATACATGGCATTCGACTACATAGAGCACGACCTGGCTGGCCTGCTCCTCAACGCAAAGCTGCCTCTCTCGCCAGCTAACATCAAGTCCGTCATCCACCAAACAACCGCTGCGCTCGCGTTCCTGCATTCCCGCATGATCATGCACCGCGACATCAAGGGCTCCAATATCCTAGTCACTGCCGACGGCGTCGTGAAGCTCGCAGACTTCGGCCTCGCCCGCTACGTCGAGGTCGTGCACCCCGCCGTGCGCTACACGAACCGCGTCATAACCCTGTGGTACCGGCCCCCTGAACTGCTGCTTGGCGCAGACCGCTATGGCCCCGAGGTGGACGAGTGGGGCGTTGGCTGTCTGCTCGTCGAGCTCATTATTCGCTCCCCGCTCTTCCACGGCAAGGACGAGATCTCGCAGCTCCAGGCCATTTACGAGATCCTCGGCGCCCCTTCCATGGAAGATTGGCCAGAGCATGTACAGCTTCCCTGGTATGCTCTTTTCGAAGGCTTGCCCATTGTAGCACCGTCGCATCCTCGCACGCTGGCCAGTTTGTTCGACACCATCCCTGTCACTCCTGCGTGCCTCGACATAATCACAAGGCTCCTAGCCATGAATCCTTCTAAACGTTTGAGGGCCGATGAAGCGCTGGACCATACCTATTTCAAGGAGGAGCCAAAAGCAGAGCCCTTGAACCTCGCGCTGGTCGACGAGTGGCATGATTGGGAGGCAAAACAGCGCACGCGCGGCAAAAGTGCCGGCGCAGATGGGCAGCAGCCCTCAGAGTGCCGACCGCAGTCCCAGTCAAGCGGAGATCTTCCGTCTCGACCGCAACCATCGGCGCAGGGACACGCCCTGGAACATCAACAACCACAGTCAGGGGCACAGCGGCGGCCTGCCCAAACGCCAGAAAGATCGCATCAGCGCTCAGCGCAGCCCCAGCAGAAACAGAGACAGCCGCAACAAAAACAGCAACAGGAACAGAGGCAGCAGAAGCAGAAGCAAAAGCAGAGACAGCAGCAAAAGCAACAGCAGCAGCAACGGCAGCAACAGCAATCTGCGAGACAACCGCCACAGCAACAGTCACGACGGCCAAATGTCCATGATTCTCGCAAGAAAAACTAAGTACAACAGCCCTTCTGAATGTAGCCATCGGGATCCACCCATGCTTAATGGTCTTTTTTTCCTGTCTTCTGCTAGGCTGGAACAAATCTCACGGAAAGGATGGTCTTAAAAAGGACTAGCGCATTAGAGGAGAAACCCTCCTAGCCATCAACGTACCAAAGAGCCATATGGTCCCTCTGTATCGTCCCATTTCGTTCACCACAAGTCACATCCTGACTTGGTAATTATTTTACAGCTTTTTTAATTGGGTACTTCTTAGATGGTCGCTTACTGCTGCGCAGCCGCGGCTTCATTGACCAGTTTTTCAAGTACGTTGGCATCCTCATACACTTCCGAGCCCTCGCGGTTGTAAGTACGCGCATTATTGAACATCTGAATGAGGTCAGCTTTGAACTCGGCAAAAGTGCTATAGGTTCCAGCATCGAGCTTGCTCCGGATCTCTGCAAGTGATATAGGCTTGCGGATGATCTTGTAGTAGTCCGGGTAGTCGCTGCGTGACGGCAGCTCGAGGAAGATTGCTGCCCGCGAGTGAGGCGGATCGTCGGCAGTCTGCTCCATGATGTCGTCGAGCAGCCTGTTCGCACGCGCCACTAGCGCCTCGGTATCCTCAGCATTAACCTTGCGCTTCTTGTCGCTGCTTCCGTTCGCAAAGGCCGGAGATGCGCTGCGCTTCGGCGTCCTGCGCGACGGCTTGCTGTCTTCTTCAGACTCTTCTTCAACAGAGTCTTCATCAAACAAAATGCGCCGGCGCTCGCGTCGTGTACCAAGCTCTTCGTATGCTTGCCCGCTCATGACCTTGCCAAGATCCTCTTTATACACGTTGGGGAGTTCCCCGTATGAGAACAACCGTGGTACGGGCCGTTTGCTATCCTCAGCCTCACGCTCTCCGTCCAAATTGTGGAACGTTGTCAGCTCATCCTCGGTACGGGCAAGGATCTGATTGAGCTCCTCGTTATCGATTTCTTCCTCGCCTTGGTCCTTCTGCTCCCGACGCGCTTCCTCAGCCTCTATGAGGCTTCGCAGAAACGCCTCCTGCTCCTCATTGGTAGACTTATTATCGAACTTACCAGCTTGGATGACCTTGCCGTCGATCTCCAGCTTGGACAGTGCACGGTCTAGGATGGCCTCTTCGATCGTGTGCTCCGTAATGAGACGCAAAATGCGCACTTCCTTCGTTTGGCCAATACGGTGCGCACGATCCTGAGCCTGCAGGTCCTGAAACGGGTTCCAATCGGTGTCGTAAATGATGACGGTATCGGCACTCTGCAGGTTGAGTCCCAAACCGCCAGCACGCGTACTCAGCAGAAAGCAGAAGTATTCGCTGTTCTCGGCATTGAACTCCTTGAGCTTAGCGCTTCTGTCCTCCGCTCGCGTCATACCGTCGAGACGGAGGTACTTGAGGCCGCGATAACGCAGGTAGTCTTCCATGATATCCATGACCGATGTCATTTGGAAGAATATGAGAACGCGATGGCCAGTTGCCCGGAATTTAGGCAAGATACGGTCCAGCAACTCGAATTTTCCGGCTGTGCGCCACAGCAGATTGAATTGGAGGTGCGACGAATCCACCGTGTCCTCAACCTCCTTGAACACGTACGGGTGGTTGCAAATCTTTCGCAGTTGCATGATTCTGTTGTTCAAGCTTCGCAAACCAGAACCACCGCCAGACTTACTTGAACCATTCGTCGTCTCATTGGGGCCAGTGTAGATGAGTCCATACTTCAGCATCTGCTCGTAAAGAATCTGTTGCAGTGAACTCATCTTGCACTTGATGACGCGCTCCACCTTGTCCGGAAGATCCTTTTCGACATCCTTCTTGAGACGGCGCAGCAAGAATGGCCGGAGTACCTTGTGGAGACGCCTGATTACTAGCAGCGTCTCTTCTTCAGTAAGCTCCATCTTGTCTTGACCACCGGTGTTGGCAAAAGGCGTGTTGAACCACTCATCGAACGTCTTTTGTGAGTTGAAAATCTTGGGCAGCACGAAGTTCAAGAGCGCCCACAACTCCGGCAAGTTATTCTGCAATGGCGTACCAGTCAAAATAAGCCGATGTCGGGAGTAGTAGTGGTTTACCAACGTATAACTCAGCTTGGACTGAGTGTTTTTCATGCGATGACCCTCGTCGATAATCATGTGCTGCCATCGGATTTTCGACAGCAGTAGCCGGTCCTTAATCACATATTCGTATGTTGTAAGAAGCACCTGGAAGTCGCCGCTGCGCACGATTGCCTGCTGGGCCTTGCGCGCGTTGGGAGGGCCCTTGTACACGACCTTGCGCACACTGGGGGCCCACTTGTCGAACTCGACCGTCCAGTTCGTGATTGTTGAGAGCGGCACAATTACGAGGAAGGGTCCGGTCCACCTTTTTGCCTCTATTAGATAGGTGATAAGGGAGATTGTCTGAATTGTTTTGCCGAGACCCATTTCGTCGGCAAGAATACCGTTCAGATTGTTGTTGACCAACGAAATCATCCACTCAAGACCACGGATCTGGTACTCCTTGAGCTCACCACCCACGAGAATGGACGCCTGTTTGGTGACGGGTTCCTTTACGCGGTGGGCAACCTCATAGTAGTCTATCTTCTCCAGTTCTTCCTCGGTAGGGGGCGCCGCAGCACCGGCCTCAGCCTGCTGCACACGCACAGCCTCACTAAGGCTGGCCAGAAATTGGTTGGTTTGCTTGAGCAGGTGCGTGATACGCGTGTCCTTTGTCTGGTCGAGCAGCTTAATGTAGGCCTCTTCGTCGTTGGACCGCAGAGCCTGCAGACGCTGGCGGGCAGTGCGCTCAGCGCGCCGCGACTCCTCGCGCTCGACCTGGGAGTGGAACTGGGTGACGTGCTTGATGAACGCGGTTTTGCGCGCGCGCTGCTGCTCGCGCTGCTGCTTGAATTGGCCCGCCCGCTTCAGAGCAGCCTTCGTGAGCTCGATCTGCGAGTGGCGTGCCTGCTGCTCGCGCTCGTGACGCTGGCGACGCTCGAGCTCGGCCGTGAGCTGCAGTTCTTGCGCTGCAGACGCCTTGATGCGGCGGTTCATGCCGCGCAACAGCTGACTCGAGCCAAGAAACGCTGATTCGCCAGTCGCATAGTTGTATATAGCGTGCTGACGCAATGATTTTTGCTTCGTGAGCAGCCGCAATCCTTTCAGCTCAATGAGCGCCTGGAACTTGAGCTCGTCGGTGTCTGGAGCCAGCTCGTCGGGCGCCATGAGGTCAGCATTGTGGGCATTGATCGTACCAATGTTGCTGGACAGCCTCTCCAGCTCAACCACGCGGTGTGCCAACCGGTTCCTGATCTCCACGTCGGGCACCGCGCGCCGAGACCCTAATATGCGCGCCTCGCGCTCTTCTATAGTCAAGCCTGCCTCGGGGACTGGCTTCCGTGGCGCTAACACCTCGGATCCGTCTGTGGTGGCTGGTACGTCTGTTTCCGCGGCCTGGTCGCCCTGCTGCGGGATGGCCGCGACCAGATCGGTGCGAATGTGCTCTGGAATGTCGATGCCTCGGGACAGCAGCTTGAACGCGGAGATCTGCGCCTTCAGCGAGTCCTCGGAGTCCGGGGCGCGCTCGCGACGCGCCGCTGCAAGCTGCTGCTTGCGCTCCTCGAACTCGTGTTGTTGGCGCGCAATGTTGCGTAGCATCACGGTGAGGTGGTGCATCTCCGGGTTGCCCGGCGAGGCATCGACCCCCAATTTTCGCAGCGCGTTCCACCGCATGAGCAGCAGCGCCAGCTGCTCCCGCGATTTCGGCGGCTCTACATGGGTTATCACGTCGTCGGCACCCATTTATTTTTTTTGTCCAACAATGGCCCTGCTCGGGTAGCACCGGGTTCCTGCAAACAAGCTGTCGGAGGGTATCTCGGGCGGGGCTTGGTGCAACGCAGATACGCTCGTGACAGGGGAGAACTTGCCTGCGACGCGAGAGGGACAGAAACCGCTTTGGTCGTGGGGCTGGTGATTGAAGAGCGGTGGGAGTTCACAAAACGGTTTCCGCTGAGTCACCGCTTACTGCCCGTCGGCGCGTGAGGTCCAGGATACGAGCAGCGTCTGCTCGGGGCAGGGGTTGTGGGTGGTGACGGCGCCATTCGCGCCGGATTCACGCCGGATCCACGCCGGCTATCTGAGCGCAGGTGATTCAGCGGTTAAGACCTAAGGCGCCGAGGGCGCGCGCGCGCGTGAATGGTGGAAAGGCGAGAAGAGCTTTTGCCGCTTCCACGAAGTAACAGGTGGAAAATCAGGACCGTCGCGTATTTGAGTTTGTAATATAATTGCCGGTTAGTGCGCGGCGTTTGGCCCCACAGACGCGATTTATTTCATAATAGAGTTCAAACAACGTACGTTGAAAAACCACCCGCAGCAGCGCGCATGGCGGCACCACGCAAGGGCGGTCCACCCAAAACTCCGGAGGAGCAGCTCAGCCGCGCGCTGGCCAAAACATTGCGCCATGCGGCTAAAGCGCAGGGAATTCCCCAGGACCGAGCTGGATGGTGCCGAGTCGCTGACCTAGTTGTGCAACCGCAGTACGCCAAGCTGGGGACAACACCCGAGAGGATAGCTGCCGTTGTTGCAGCGGACAAAAAGGGCCGCTATGAGCTCAGCGATGATGGCGCGAAAATTAGAGCTGTCCAGGGCCATTCTGCTGATGTGGAGGTGGATATGCGGCAGATTACAGTCGAGGCGGATCTGCCGCCCACGGTTGTGCACGGCACTAGCCTCGAAGCCTGGGAGCATATTCGCACGCAGGGACTAAAGCGAATGAGCCGTCAGCACATCCACATGGCACAAGGCCTCCCTGGTGCGGACGGTGTGCGGAGTGGGATGCGGTCGTCTTCACAGGTCCATATTTATATTGATGCTCCGCGGGCACTGAGGGATGGCATTGCTTTCTATATAGCTACAAATGGTGCGGTGCTGAGCCCGGGCAGTGACGGCGTCATAGCACCCATCTATTTTGCTCGAGTGACTGATGCGAAGGGCGTCGACCTCGACTGAAAAGAGCGCCGGCATGTCGAAGTTTTAGACTTACTTCCTATTTTGCACAACCTTGGTTACAAGTCTATGCAGAAACCGCAAACTTCCAGTTGCGGTATTCATTACTGTGGAACTCAATTGACGAGTGGAATAAGGTTCGATTGTCTCCGTTATGCTATACGAACCACAAAAGTAAAAATCTGCGCTCTCGTTGTTTTCTTATTCTATCATTTGGGACTGAATATTTCAAGATGAAACATCGGCGGCCGAGACCGGGCACATAGGCGAATTTAACCTTATACATAAAAATTGCTTCTTGAACTGAGGCCCAAAGTATATATATTGCGAAAATGGAGGATGTTCACTCAACCCACCACCATTCGCTCGCTTCAGGACATTCCACAATGTTCGTTCTTTCTATTATCACGCTCACACTTGCTTCCACCCAAGTGCTCGCTGCGGAGAATGCTCGGCATGCTGAGGTTGAATCTCCCAAGCATCCTTGGTACGTCAAGTACGCCTCATCCCAGATCGTTGACTTCTGCTTCCTCGGCGGTATGTTCGGCGGCCTGGGTGGTGGCTACTCCACCATAGGTGGCAACAGCCCGGTTGGTCTCTCGACAGTAAGCTTCTCTAGCCTTTTTACCGAGACCGTTAATTTCAGCACTGCCACCACTCTGTTCACCACAATACCCGGCTCAGTGGTAACCATATACGGCTCGGCTGGCGTCCCAGAGTCAACGTCTAGTGTGGACCCAACCACGTTGACCTCGGTTCTCACCCCCACCACAACAGGTTCCGGCAGCACCCCGGCCCTCATCACCCCACCTTCTGCCTCACTGTCCGCATCAAGCGCTCATGGTCTTTTCGGCTTCATTGAGGACATTGAGCATTATGCCCACGCCTTGGCCGAGGCCATTATAGCTCCTGCTGAGATGACTGCTCTACTTTCTAGTGCGGCTGACGATCTTTTGGAGCACGGATTCATCCACGCCACTAAAGCCAAGGCCTACGTTACGCAAGCCAGCAGTGCTTTCGAAGCGTTGCGCACAGACCCGGCATATAGCGCCCAGAGTGCCAATCTTGCCGCACAGCCCACCCCTATCAACTTCCCCAAGGCATTTGCCGAGGTTAAGGAGACCCACTCGGCTGGCATTGCCCGCTTCTTGGCTGAGCCGGAGGGTCACTCCGTGGGCGCTCAGCTGCGCGACCTCGCGTCCAAGTTTTTGGATACATTCGGTCACTAGACTAATACTGATATTTCGTATGTTTATTTCTGCAAATAACATTGGTATAGAAAAGCCTGTCCAGTCAATTAGCATCGCTTAATCGCGTCATTGCAGACACACAGCCGCTCCGAGAGTGTGTCGCACCCAACTTAGACTCGGTTGTAATTAACAACATAATTTAACTTATTATTAGATCGCGGAGATCAATGACTTAATATAGCGATCGCTAGGTTATGACGTAGATAAGAATATACCGATCGCTGGGTTGTGAGGGCGCACACATAGATCTTTTTCCCTGACATCCGTGCTTTCCCAATAGCATTACATGGGTCAGCTTTGGACGGCAATCGCGTCACCTTGCCCAGCCTTAACCCACATCTGCAAGGCGGTTGCATGGAGAAGGCAGCCCGGTAAGCTGGCAATAAGTCGAACAACAAGGCATAGAAAAGCTCAAAACGAGGTGCAGTCGCGAATCATTCGGCAAAAGGGCAAATGAAAGCCGACGAGAAAAATTGTCAATTCTCAACATCACTGGCCATTTTCTTCATCTAATATGTTTTGCCATTCCCAAATCGAGACACCCATGACTAAGATCGTATGCAGTTCTTGTTTACAAACATCCACACTAACCCATATTGTATAAAACAGGCCCACGGCCGACTCATCGCGACTTCAGCCACATCTCGCTGTGGAAGACCACTGATGGGAGGTGCCTCGATTCAAACGCCAGTGCGGGAGCCGCCCCACAGGGACGGCCCCCTCTCGGCTCTTGACCAGAACTACCAGGCCGCACCACCAAGCGCTGCCGGTGGTGCAGCAGGCCTGAAACCGCAAACGCCTGTCGCGCAGCAGGCGAACCCGCATCAAAAGAAACGCAAGAAGGTGAAGCCGAGCTCGATGTGCCAGACGCCCCCGGCAATGATTACGGGAAATGGCATTCGCTACGAGCGCGGTGGCTGCATCGGCGAGGGAGGCTTTGCTCGGTGTTTTGAGGTTCACGATGCGCAGGACAAACGCTACGCTGCCAAAACGCTGGCGAAGGCAGCCCTCACAAGCCAAAAGACCCGATCAAAGTTGATCACCGAAATCAAAATCCACAAGGCCATGGAGCATCCCAACATTGTCCAGTTCGTCGACTGCTTTGAAGATGCCACAAACGTGTATATGCTGTTGGAAATGTGCGAAAACCAGAGCCTGTCGGACATGGTCCACCGTCGCGAGCGCCTAAGTGAAACGGAGGCGCGCTTCTTCTTTGTTCAACTGCTGGGCGCTATTGGGTACATGCACGCGCGTGGAGTGCTCCACCGTGACCTCAAGCTCGGCAATGTCTTTCTCGACAAGGACATGAACCTCAAGGTTGGTGACTTTGGGCTGGCGGCCCGCATCTCGCCGAATCGGCGTCGCTACACGGTGTGCGGAACGCCAAACTACATTTCCCCCGAGGTGCTGAGGCGGCCCCATGCGCACGGACTTCCCACAGACATTTGGGCAGCCGGTATCATTCTGTATGCTATGCTTGTTGGTCGCCCTCCCTTCCAGGAGCGAGATGTCGAGGAAATCTATGAACGCATCAAGCGCCACGAGAGTGTTTTTCCGCAGCCCAGAGGTGCTGAACTTCAGAACAACGCTCGGAAGGTCTCGCCCGAGGCCAAGGAGCTTGTTATCCGCATGCTTCACCCGTTGCCGGAAATGCGTCCGACCATTCAGGAATGTTTGGCCCATCCGTGGGTCAAGGACGGTGCCATGGTGCGGTCGGTGCCGACGTCTGCGCTGCATTCGCCCGTGAAACTCAGCGTTCTTCCTGCCGAGTCCAAGGCGAACTTCGCCGCCGTGGTGAGGGCGGCTGGCCTGCACGAGCTGGGTCGCCATCGTATTGTGGAGGACGTGAGCGCCAACGAGCTGAAGCAAACCACGAGCGCGCAGGTGCTGCCCGAGTCAATATCACCGCCGTCAACACGAGACAAGTATAAGCAGCTGCAATTCGAGCCAGTCTCTCAGGACGAGCCCGCCTGCGATAGTCCGGTTGTTGGTCGTAGCGGTCGCGAGGTGCCGGCAATAGCCGAGGACAGCCCCGCTGACCGAAAACAGCCCGATTATCGGCCGCGGTTCCGTTATGCGGCTGCGCCGTTGGCTGCTCGGACGTCTACCGGCGCGGCTGATGCTGGGGCTGATGGCATAGCGGGAGCTGGGCCGCGAGCAACTGCGGCGCCCAGCGTGGTGTCGACAGCAGCCTCCACGACCAGTGTGTCGGCATTCGGAGGGCCTCGTCCGGCAATGAGTGGCGTCCCTCGGCCACTGATGCGGCCCGCATCCACAAGCACACGTAACGTTATTGGCCCGCTGCGCATGTCACTGCGAGCTACGGCCAACACGCTAGCGAACCTGCTTGAAGCACAGGATCTGGGTGTTCGTGCTACGAGCAGTCATAGGCCCATAGACCCACCGGTGTTTGTGACGCGCTGGGCCGATTTTGAGGAAAACTGGGGTGTGGCATACTGCCTCAGTGATGGGGCAGTGGGTACACTGTTCAGAGACAATACAAGCATGCGCATGGATCCGGTGTTCGGAACATACATGTACTATGAGAAAAAGTCGAATCCTGGGAGCCTGACGCTCCATCGCACTGCAGCCGACACGGCTGATCCGCGCCGTGCCAAGAAGGTCGAGGTGTTGAACTACGTGCGCAAGTATATGGACCGCGAGTTGGGACACGCTGTGGAACCGCAGCGGCGTGGCGGAGATGTTTCATCCGGCGAGATCGTCTACGCAGTACGCAAGTCCCCGGGCTATATAATGTTTGTTATGACCGATGGATCCATGCAGTTTAACTTCAAGGACCATAACAAAGTCGTCGTATACGAGGACGGTACGAAAGTCGGGCTGGTCACTGATCATCACCAGGTGTTCTCGTGGACGACGGAAGATGCCATTACCAATTCGCAAGCTGCGCACTTCCAAAGAGTGCGCTTGTCGCAGAAGCTGGTTAAGATCCAGGCTGCTGCTCGTGAGTATCTGACGGTGGTCCGTTAGTTAAAGTTCAGTATTTATACCATAATTCCCTCTCTGAAAATAGCATGCACATGTTTTCGCGTCTCTCTTTTTACCTGTTTGCCATTGGGCCAGCTGCTGCTCTATATGGCTGTATGTAAAACTAAATTACAGCCTTGGATACTCTTTAGAAGTCAGTTTTATCTTTTAAGATCGTTTAGCTGTCAAGCTGATCTTCAGGAGATACCTTGAAGATGTTCCCCGGGTTAAGGATAAACAGTGGGTCCAATGCTTGTTTGAGTTTCCGCTGAGTATCTATTGAAGTCACACCAACTTCCTCGAGTAAGAGTTCCCGTTTTCCAAGCCCAATGCCGTGTTCGCCAGTGCATGTTCCATCGAGCTCGATGGAGCGGTGTGCGACCCACTTGTCTAGTTTTCTGACTGCGTCGTACTGCGTTTTTGGGTCGTACGCGACACAGATGTGGAAATTGCCGTCGCCGACATGGCCAAGTACCGAGCCCGTCAGTCCTGAATCCTTGATCCGCGCCTGTGTTTCGGTGACAATGTCAGTCAATCGAGAGATTGGTACCGCAGTATCGGTTCCAAATGTCTTATAGCCCTGAGGGGCGGACGACAATACTGAGAGCAGCACGTTTTTGCGAGCAGACCAGAGCTCGTCACCTTCTTTATCGGACTTAGCAAATGCTAGGTCTCGCGCATGATGTTGCTGTGAAATTTTCTGCACAGCATCAATCTCGTTGTTGACCGTTTCTTCGCTTGGCCCACCGAACCGAAGTAGAAGCGTGGTGTGCTCATCCCACTTACGAGCAGTTAGCCCGGATTTGTTCAGCAACCTCATCTGCATTTCGTCCATGAGCTCCATGGCATCCAGATTGAAGCCGGACTGGAGGATGTGCTGCACGGTATCAGTGGCGTCCCGCACCGTTTCAAACGAGAGCACGCCGATGCGGCGGACCTTGGGCCTCGCCACTACTTTGAGGGTTGCCTCCGTGACAATGCCAAGCGTGCCCTCAGCACCAACAAACAGTTCGGTCATGGCGTACCCAGCGGATGATTTGCGGGGCCGGCGCTTTGTTTTCAACACCGTGCCGTCAGCAAGTACCACCGTGAGGTTCACGACGTTTTGGCGCATGGGCCCGTAGCGGTACGCGTTTGTGCCTGAGCAAGCCGTTCCCACCATTCCGCCAATCTCTGCACCAGGACCAGGATCAGGGCCGAACATGAGGCCGTACTCGGCCAGGACGTCGTTTAGGGACTCCCAGCCGACGCCCGGCTGGACAACAACGTCTAGGTCTTCAGGGTGTGCGGCAAGCACTCTGTCCATATTGTTCATATCTAGTGAGATGCCGCCCTTCACAGGCGTGAGTTGGCCCTCCAGGGACGTACCGCCTGAGAATGCCGTGACAGGAACTCTGTAGCTGTGGCATATCTTCATGATATCGGAGACCTCGGCAGTGGAGTTGGGGAACACGACTGCTACGGGGCCCTCGTTCGGCAGCGCGTGGCGGAACTGCCACGGCGTATCTGTATGGCTGTCCAATATTTCCTTGTCGCGCTGGACGTTCTCGTCTCCCACAACTTCAGCGATCTTTGTGAGGGCCTGGAGAGTTTCCTCGGGGGACGCGTAAGTGGCGCCCGAATTGAGGGTCCTGAGGGGCAAAGTACTGGTTTGCGAGGGCTGTGCCGACTGCCCGCGCTGCGACACGGCGAAGTATGCGCCAAACCCTGTAAGCACTGATCCCGCGAGTGCGCCAGCCCAAAAAACCGCCGACCGAGACGCCTTTGTGTCCGTTGCTGTGCCGTAGCCGCGATTCAGCGGTTGGCGCATTAACCGGAGAGAAGTGCGCGACCGAAACATGGTTGTTTGAGTGTCGCGAATGCGTGCGCGTCTGATCAACACACCTCGCATACACATCCATCACGTGCATGATAAACAGACCGGAGCCACCCGGCTGGCTGGGGTGGAGCATAAGGTGCAATTGTTGGACGAAGGGCACGCGCTTTTGTGAGGCAAATTCGCTTGTTGAACCGAATACGGACTGTTAAATGCAGGGAAATCCAAGCTTTCTATGTGTTTTCACCGCTGCTAATATACAGCTTTTTGTGTGGCTGTAGCCTTAAAGATTTGAAGGGTTGAACAGTACTTCTGCTGCTCAACCTTTTCGGAGAGACTTATGAGGTGTTGGCTGTGCGGTGTTTACTGGCCAGATGTGCCTACGTTACGCAATTAGGTTGCACAAGTCGCACGCCGTGGAAGAGTAGCCCAAATGTAGGTTCGGGTCGAATACGGCGGCGCCCGTGCTATTCGTTCTCTGGGGAAACAGAAAGTACAAAGTCCTTCAACCCGCGGACACGGCCCCACCCACAATCGCGTCTGCGGGCTTATCTGTCGCGACCCTTAACCTCGACCATCTGCAAACCCAAAAAGGCGATCTGCCAAAAAAAGAACTTACCGCCAGATGTCGTCGCTCGAAGAGATCCGTGAGCAGCTCAACAAGACGCTCGCCGTCTACCCCGACTTCCCGAAGCCGGGGATCATCTTTGAGGACATTCTGCCTATTTTCCAGAACCCTAAGACGTTCCAGATGCTTATAGACGGCCTGAAGCAGCACGTCGAGCCCCTGAAGCCGACGGTGATCATTGGGCTTGATGCGCGCGGGTTCCTGTTTGGGCCGACGCTGGCGCTGCAGCTGGGCATCTCGTTTGTGCCGGTTCGCAAGGCCGGAAAGCTGCCCGGCGAGCTGTACACGGCGTCGTTCGAGAAGGAGTATGGGTCTGATGCGTTTGCGCTGCAGAAGTCGGCGCTGAAGCCGACCGACCGTGTTGTGATTGTAGACGACATCATTGCTACGGGCGGCTCTGCTGCGGCGGCCGGGAACCTTGCGGAGCAGGCTGGCGCGAAGGTGCTTGAGTATGTGTTTTTGAAGGAGCTGCTGTTCCTGAAGGGCCGCGAGAAGCTGAACGCTCCCGTATTCACGCTGCTGGCGGGCCAGGACCAGGATTAGATTGCCTAGACAGTATTTCGTTAATTATTTCTAACGCAGGGCCACGAGGGCCGTCCCCTGTTGGCGGCCAACGTTGGCGGTGGGCCACCGTCGCGGACTGGCGATTTTTATCAAACATATTCGATGCCTCGGCTATTTGTTGCGACTGTCTAGCTACTAGCATTTTTTCGTGCACCCTCGTCACCCACTCCAGCTCCTCTCCCGATTTAGGTAAATCGAATTAGTGAGCTTTTCACGACGAGAGCCGCCAACGGGTTGTGGTCTTAGCTCAGCCATGTCCGAGGTGGTGGCGGTGCGGTACACGAAGGAGAAGAAGGTCGGCGAGGGCACGTACGCTGAGGTGTATGTGGGCCGGAACACGGCGACGCAGGACCGCATTGCGGTGAAGATGATCAAGGTGAACGAGTTCAAGGACGGGCTGGACATGTCGGCGATCCGCGAGGTGAAGTTTCTGCAGGAGATGCGGCATCCAAACGTGATTGAGCTGCGCGACGTATTTGTGTCCGAGGAGGGCAACCTGAACCTTGTGCTGGAGTTTCTGCCGTCGGACCTCGAGGTGCTTATCAAGGACACGAAGCTTGTGTTTGGCGAGGCCGACGTGAAGTCGTGGCTGCTCATGACGCTGCGCGGCGTGCACCACTGCCACCGCAACCTGATTCTGCACCGCGACCTGAAGCCGTCGAACCTGCTCATCGCGCCGGACGGCCAGCTCAAGATCGCGGACTTTGGCCTTGGCCGGACGATGGCGCTGGCGCCGCACGAGCGGCTGACGCCGACGGTGGTGACGCGGTGGTACCGCGCACCGGAGCTGCTGCTGGGGGCGCGGCACTACACCGGGGCGGTGGACATCTGGGCCGTGGGCATGATCTTTGCCGAGATGATGCTGCGGGTCCCGTACCTTGCGGGCGAGTCTGACGCGAGCCAGCTAGACATCACGTTCAAGGCGCTGGGGACGCCGACGCCGGCACAGTGGCCGAAGCTGGAGACGCTCCCCGAGTACCAGCGGTCTGGCGCGTTCAAGATCCGGCACCCGCCTCCGAGCCGCGGCCAGCTGCAGGCGCTGTTTTCGGCGGCCAGCGACAAGGCGCTGGACCTGCTGTGCGCGATGATAGTGATGGACCCGCTGAAGCGGGTGACGGCGGCGCAGGCGCTGGAGTCGCGGTACTTCCACGACGCACCGCGGCCGACCAAGCCTGCCGAGCTGCCGAAGCGCAGCGCGGCGTAGGCGCGGGCGCGAAACTCTAGCCAAACACCAACCAGAAACAAATTAAACCCAAACTAGACCAAAACGTGGGTGCGCCGGACGCGTCAGTGGGCCGCCGGTGGCAGGCAGCCCACCCCACAGCTGGTCCATCTCTGTTTATTTCTTGTTTATATTCTTTTAGAAGAAATGCCAATCAGTAGAGAGAAAAAAGAAAATCCCTGTTTAAATAACCTACAACTAACGGCGCCCGGGAGCCCCCGTGGCACATGCTCATTGGATCTGCTCCTGATTCCACGACAAGTACGAGTGGTCGCCGAGGCGGCGCGGCTTGACGATGTGCTGGATGAGGAACGCGACGCCGAGGACGCCTGCAATGCCGGCGACGACGCAGTAGGCGATGCCAAGGAAGTCGTTGCGGCCGCCGATGGCCGTGCGCGTGGATATGAGAATGAACTTCTTGCCGTTGTACTTCGTGGTGTCGAAGTTGAGGCCGATGTCGAACTCGTAGGTGCCCGGCTGCAGGTCGTCGTTGTCGTTGCGCAGGGCGAGCTTCGCGAACGTGGGCAGGGCGGCCGTGCGCATCCAGTTCTGGTACTCCTCCCACTTGCTCACGTCCGGGATCGGGTTGTCGTCCGTGTAGCCGTTGGGGAAGCGCTTGATCCAGTTGCGCGGCGGCACGACGTCCGAGTTGTTGTAGCGCGTCTTCTTGAACCGGTGGCGGTCCGACGACCACGAGATGTCCTTGTTGGTCATCGTGTAGTCCGGCGTCGCGCCCTGACCGCTGAGCTTGTGCGCAAACGTGTCGTTGAACATCGAGTTCGCAATGAGCCCGCACGGGTAGTACGGCTTGCCCGTGGCGTTGTCGTAGATGAGCGGCTTGCAGTCGTCCTTGCTCTTCAGCTCCTGCGCCGTCTTCGGGTGGCCCTCGATCTGGTCCTCGTTGTAGCTCAGCACGTATCGGCGATGGTTCTGGTAGAAGTTCGTCAGCCGGTAAAACAGATACACCGGGTGCTTGAGCCGCGACGGCACCTGGAACCGCAGCGTGCAGTTCTGGCCGTCGCTGCTGCGCCGCCATTGCGGCTTGTCAATGCCGTCGCTGTTCTTGTATCCCTGGACGTGGTACGTCACGCCCTTGCTCGGCATGTCGCCAAACTGGCCCGTCGGCGCGTCCGTGCCGCAGTGCGTGTACTCCAGCATGACCTCCTGGACCTGGTCGCTCGCGTGGATGAGCAGGCCGCCGAACAGCGCAAACAGCGCCATCACGAAGAAGAACAGCGGCAGAACCGTGCGCGGCGTGAGGATCGGCTGGAACGCCTTCAGCCGCTGCTGCCGGAACGCCGTGTTCGGCGGCCGCCGCGACTTCTCGTTCTTCTGGGCGACCACGGGGGGGTGCTCACTCTCGCTGTCGCTGTCCATCCGAATGTGTCCAGTCAGAGCCGTCGGGAATGCCGCTTCCTGTCTCGGGTGCCGGTTTAGCCACTTGTTGTCACCGCCGAAAAGGGTCCTGGGTTGGGTGTGTCAGACAGGCGCGGGCGGCGGCCAGTCGGCGCCTCGATACGGCCGGCATTCCTCCCCCCTTCGACATGCAGGACGCACGCGCGCCCGCCCATTTGTCTGCAGCCGTCGCGAACCGCGCCAGACCTGCTTTAGTTTTGCTAGACATAAACCCGTTTTACCACGGAATTGGGCGCCTTGTGCGCGGCGCCCGAGGAACGCGCCCGCATGCCGCCTGGTCTCGCGACATCCGCCTGAAAGCGCAATGCTGCTGCACCGCCCGCTCACCGCCCGCTCACCGCCCGCTCGCCGCCTCTGTGCGCAGGCTTCACATAGAGGTCACAAGTATGTTTCCACTGCCAGCGGTGTGCTGCTGGCAGCGTTGCCCGCGCAAGGACAAAGAAGCCCGCCGGTGACGTGGGCAAGGGTCATGCGGGCCACCATGTGCCACCGGGGAACAAGAATCGCCATGCTTTTCGTGGACCAGCCACGGCCTGGCCTCCACGCGAGAGTACGCTTACTTGGATAATTTAGTGCTGCTGATGGCGTTGGCCTTTGCGGCGCGCCGCTGCCATGGCAGCCGAGCTGCGGCGCCCGCACGGTTGACGCACTGCCAGATAAATCACGCACACGCATTTCGCTTATATAGGTAACCGGTAAATTAGATTGACCCGCTTCGGCAAACGATGGTACTGTTGGACAACGAGGCGATGGACGCCGCAAGCATGGAGCGGCAATGCGTGCAGCTGCAGGAGCAGATCAGGAGGGTGCAGAAGTGGAGTCGTGCGGTCGAATTGAGCGCGAACTGGCAGCGCACCACGGCCACGCGCCTGGGCGACCACTTTGAGTCGCTGAGCGGCATTCTCGCCCAGAGCCGCCACCTGTCGCGGTCCACAGACACATGGGCGCGGTACCAGTGCATGGCCTGCGAGGCCCTGTCCCTGGTCTACGGCACGGCGCAGTACGCGCTGCTGTCCGAGGTTCAGATCCTGAGCTCGCGGTTCCCGGAGCGCCAGTTTCCGTTTCCGCACACGCTCGAGCAGGCCCACGACTGCCTCGACGAGATTCTGGAGCGCTGCATTCGCGACGCGTTGGCGGCTGAGGCTCGCGTCCGCGCGGCTAAAGCGCGGCGCGACGAGGCGGCGGCCGAGAACGGGTGGCTGCAGGCGCGGCTGCAGGCGCTTTGCGACGAGCTCGAGGGGCCCACCGAGCTGCTCGAGGTGCGCCGCGTGCCGGTCGTGTCCACGACGGGCGCGCCCACGCCGATCAGGATCCGCGGCTCGGCAAACCCGCTGGCCCCCGACGCCAATTGATCGGCTCGTCGCCGGCCGCCGCGGGCTCGGACTCCTTGCGGGGGCTGCTGGGAACTAGACACGGCTCCCTGCCGGTCCTCAGCATGCGCGCGGCCTCCTTGCCGCTGCGCAGCGCAGCACTGACCTGCACAGCGTGCGCGCGGTGGCTCGTCTCGGAGCGGAGCCCGGCGTGCAGGCCCTCCATTTGCGCCTCCATCTGTTTCAGGCTGTCGAGAAGGGTGCTAATTGACGCATACAGCTGGCGGTCGTCCATGTTGTGGTCTTTGTTGACTCTGCGGTGGTGCGGCGGTGGGACTGTGGGCCCAAATTAGGGTTCGCACCTCGCCTGTTGACACCATGCCGGCGAAGCCCAGCAGAGCCCCAGAACCGAGTGAACGGCGTACGCGAGAGGGCGGCTTCTCTTGCCTACTTCTTTTTCCAAAGCATCGTATAGGGCGTTTGCGTGCTGTAGCGCCAGGCGACTCAGTACGAAAGTCGCGGAGGAAGAACACCTAGCGTGGATACCCGCTTCGAGGCTTCTTATTGCTCGCTTCTGCGCATTGAGTGAGCAGCCGCGAGGCGGCCGTGGCCCAGCGGGGCTCTGCCTCCCTCATCCGCTAGTGACTGCACCGCAACCCCTGCCCCCGTGACATTCTGCCGCCGGCGCTGGCGGCGGTGCGGCTCTTAATCGACGCTGCTGCCCTCGCGCCAGTGTAAACAAACCGGCGCAGCGACTTTCCTCCCTGCAGCGATGCCCCCCAAAGCACGAAACGGCGCCAAAGGCGGCGAATTGAAGGTTGCGAAGCGGCCGAACGCGGGCGCGAGGACGGCGGCGCCAGCCGCGGCAGCAGCCGCGGCGAAGAAGGACACCGCAGCGACGGCCTCCGCGCCGTCGCACAGCGGGCCGCAGGAGCCGCGGCGGGTGAGCTCAGGGCCCGGCGCGCGCAAGGTGAGCGACGGGCTGAAGCAGCTGCCGCAGGCGGCGTACCGGTTCGTGCGCGAGAGCTATCTCATGCTCGACAGCGACGGGAGCGGCAGCGTGTCGAAGACGACGATGCGGGACATGCTGTCGAGCCTGGGGTTCCGCGACGACGGCGACAAGCGGCTGGACGCGATGCTGGAGCGCACAGGCGAGCCGATCACGTTTGGCAGCTACCTCGCGGTCATGGGCGAGCTGCTCAGCGACCTGCCCACGCGGGAGGAGCTGGACATGATGCTGGAGGCGTTCCAGCGCAAGGACGGCACCATTGACGAGCGCGACATGCGCAGCGCGCTGGCCGAGCAGGGCCTGACGGCGGCCGAGATCGACGCGGTGTTTGCGCGGTTCGCGAGGCCGACGCGCCACGGCGACTCGTTTGACGTGAAGCAGTTTGCCAGCGCGCTCAGCATCTAGCGTGCGCGACGCCAGGAGCGGGCGGCGCCGATGCGCACCGGTGCGCGAGCACTTTTTTGCGCCAGCTGCCCCGGGGCTTACGGACAAATCCATGGGGCTTGCGTGCCATGGCTGCAGCTATCAGGTTACAGCTATTCTGTAGTACAGGTTGCAGCTCTTCTGCGGTCCAGGTTACAGCTATTCTGTAGTACAGGTTACAGCTATTCTGCGGTCCAGGTTGCAGCTATTCTGTAGTACAGGTTGCAGCTCGTCTGCGGTCCAGGTTACAGCTCTTCTGGGTCCAGGTTATAGCTACTCTGTAGCACAGGCTGCAGCTATTATTACGAGCCGGCTGTTCTGTGGGCGACACAACTCCATTGCGCCTGGAACCGCGCCTACCACAGCGCCTAGGCAAGCGGGTTGCGCGCTCGCCCAGCCGCTGCAAGACCCTTATCAGTATACCTTCCACACTAACTCTGTTTATTGTCTATAAATAACCAGCCGCGAGCACACTAATTCCGCTTCCGCCTGGGAAAGAACCCTAGACATGGCTGCCACGCGCCAATTGCTGCGCGGCCGCAGGCAGGCACGACGCAGACTCACGCACACGCATGCGCGCGGGCGGCGTGTCGCAGGCCCCGCTGCCGGGCCGTCTCCTGCACCTGCCACACATGCCATGCGGCGGGCCCAGGGGCGCGCGCCCTTGCCGCAGGCAATTAAGCGGCGGTGCACCAGGGTTATTAAATTTTAATGGCGCGCCGCCCCCAACCCAACCCTGCGGCCGGGCTTATGGTGCGGAAGCGGGAAAGGAGGGCTTAAGACAGGAGGCCCGGCCGCACAGTGAGGCAGAGTATCTTAACATGGACAAGATCCAAGGCCGCGTGATTCTTGCGTCGAGCTCGCCGCGGCGGAAGGAGATCTTCGTCAAGCACTTCGGGTTCTCCCATGTCGAGACGGTGCCCTCGGGGTTCCCGGAGAACCTGTCGCACGACGACTATGCGCCGTTCGAGTACCCGATTGCCACGGCGACGCACAAGGCGCTGGACGTGTACAAGTCGGAGGCCGACGCCGACATCGCGCCGTCGCTGCTCGTGGCCGCCGACACCGTCATTGAGTGCAACGGCGTCATCATGGAGAAGCCGCGCGGCGTGGACCACCACGTCGCCATGCTGAAGCAGCTGCGCGACGCGCCGCACGGGCACCACGTGTACACGGGCGTCGTGGCCATTGTGCCGTTCGAGAAGCCGGTGCTTCCGGGCTACGCCCTGGAGACGGCGCTCGGCTCGAGCACGGTCTTCTTCCGCAGGGACCTGACCGACGAGGAGATCATCAAGTACGTGGCAACCGGCGAGGGCCGCGAGGCCGCGGGCGGGTACATGATCCAAGGAAAGGGCCGCGACCTTGTGGCCGAGCTGCAGGGCGAGCTCGAGAACGTGATCGGGCTGCCCGTGAGCGAGACGAAGGCGCTCATCGACAAGACCTACGACCAGGCGCAGGAGGACGAGGAGGACCTGACAAACAGCGAGGACGACGGCTCGTACTTCTGAGTCGCGCGCTCCGAGTTGGCACCCACCCAGATAGCACTCAAGCGGATAGCACTTAAGCGGATCGCCTCCGTATCGGCGCTTTAGCTGCGCCTGATACTGAGCCCGCGACGGCATGGCTTCGATAGTCGACATTTGATCTGTGTGCATCATCAGCACATGGGGCGCCGGACGCGCCCCCCTTTCAGCTCTTGACCATCCATAATTTGATGCGGCGGCACCAAGACGCTTACAACCATCAGATATATACGTATAACAACCCACTTATTATCTACAACAGCACCCCGGCCACCATGAAGCGGCGGCACCAAGTAGGCCCTGAAGCGGTTCACTGCGGCTATGCAAACCCTGCTCCATACATTGATAAAGTCGCATCGGCCCCGGCAGCGGCTCGTCAGCCGACCAGCAATGCCGCTGCTCTCGCCAGGAAGATCCGGCTCTAAATGCGGCTCAATAAACACGGACTAGCACCAGCTTGTCCCTATCCATATATGTCCCAACAATAATGCAAACAACCCACCTTCCGCGCGCCCGCGCACGCCCGAACGCGCCGGGGCAATCTGGTCACGTTCAGGGCCCGTCCCACCACCCCACGCGCACCACGCGTCACCACCGTCACCGCCAACAGCAATGGGCCGGCGCAGCTGAGAATAAGTCGGATACCAGTTGATTCTAGCTCGCTGTCCGCCAGCCTTCTCGATGGTTCCGTGACGCCACCTCGCCGGCACCCCGGGCGCCACTAGCCCGCGCTCCGACATCTCATGCACCGAACCGCGCGATAGGATAGCGCAGGGCCCGGTCAGCTGACCGGCTCGGCTGCGGTGCCAGCCAATCATCGGCCTAACCCTAGCCTTCATCACAGGATATTAAAAATGATTACCACTTCATTCCTTAACTCTTTCACTAACCAACCAGGACCGGTAGAAAAATGGTGTTCTTTCCCACCGCGAGTAATCTGAAGGCGGGCTTCGGCTCTGCCACCCCGAACTACTGGATCTCCTCTGCCGAGGAGAAGGCCACGGGCGCGGCCAAGGCGGCCCAGAACGAGATCGCGAGCCTCGTGAAGCCGAAGAAGCAGATCGCCCTGTACTCGTCGGAGTACTTCGGCTACTGCACGCTTGGCGGCATTCTTGCCTGCGGCCCCACGCACGCCTCGGTCACGCCGCTTGATCTTGTCAAGTGCCGTCTGCAGGTCGACAAGAACATGTACAAGGGCAACATGGACGCCTTCCGCACGATTGTGCGCACGGAGGGCGCGCTCAGCCTGCTGACCGGTTTCGGCGCCACCATCATCGGATACTCGTTCCAGGGTGCCGGCAAGTACGGTCTGTACGAGGTGTTCAAGTACCAGTACTCGCAGCTGGTCGGCGAGCAGAACGCCGAGAAGTTCAAGACGGGTCTGTTCCTGGCCGCCTCGGCGTCGGCTGAGTTCTTCGCTGATATCCTGCTGTGCCCCTGGGAGGCCGTGAAGGTCAAGACGCAGACGACGATCCCGCCGCCGAAGGGCTCCGTGTTCACGCAGTTCAGCGCCGCGCTCGCCGAGGGCGGCTGGGGCGGTCTGTACCGCGGCCTCACCCCTCTGTGGGCCCGCCAGATCCCGTACACCATGGTTAAGTTCGCTACGTTCGAGAACACTGTCATTGCTATTTACAACCAGCTGCCCAAGTCGAAGGAGGAGTACTCGGCTCTCGCGCAGACCGGTGTGTCCTTCCTCGGTGGCTACATTGCTGGTGTGTTCTGCGCCGTTGTGTCGCACCCTGCTGATGTCATGGTTTCGAAGATCAACACCGAGCGCAAGGCCGGTGAGAGCATGGGCTCCGCGCTCAGCCGCATCTATGCCCGCATTGGCTTCGGCGGTCTGTGGACCGGTCTCGGCACCCGTATCATCATGGTCGGTACCCTCACTGGTCTGCAGTGGCTGCTCTACGACTCGTTCAAGGCCTACGTCGGTCTGCCCACGTCCGGCGGTGGCCCCAAGAAATAAAACGAGTCTGTTTCACTTCCCATATAGTTACCTTTACATAGAAGTGCTAGATGTATTAATTACCGTTCTAGACACCTCGAGCGACGTGCGGTTGCTTCCCGACTGTGCGGCACCCCAAGTGCGCGCTGGACACCCATGGGCACGCGTTCAGTAGACATCAAGTCGAGTGCATATAGCGAAAGATGGGTATGAGAGTGCGCGCTGGACACCCAACGTAAAGGGGCGTGTTCAGTAGACACTAGGTTGAGTGCATATAGCGAAAGATGGGTATGAGAGTGCGCGCTGGACACCCAACATGGGCACCCGCTCAGTAGACATTAGATTGAGTGCATATAGCGAAAGATGGGTATGAGAGTGCGCGCTGGACACCCAACATGGGCACCCGCTCAGTAGACATTAGATTGAGTGCATATAGCGAAAGATGGGTATGAGAGTGCGCGCTGGACACCCAACATGGGCACCCGCTCAGTAGACATTAGATTGAGTGCATATAGCGAAAGATGGGTATGAGAGTGCACGCTGGACACCCAGCATGGGCACACGTTCAGTGGACATTAGATTGAATGCATATATAGCTAAAATGGGTATAAAAGAATGCCAAGGGGCAGCCAAGGGGCAGCCAAGGGGCAGCCAAGGGGCAGCCAAGGGGCAGCCAAGGGGCAGCCAAGGGGCAGCCAAGGGGCAGCCAAGGGGCAGCCAGGGGGCAGCCAGGGGGCAGTCAAGGGACAGCCATGGGGCAGCCAGGGGGCCAGAGGTCGCCGAAGCGAAGGGGTTGCCCCCTTCGCAGCGCGCCCACACTGGGGCACGTCACGCGAGGAACGCCTGCACGTCGTCCCAGTACCCCTGCTGCATCACCGTGTCATTGTGGTGCCCGCGCGGGTACAGGTTGAACTGCTTGCGCGTGGACGGGCACAGCTCGTAGAGCCGGCGGAAGTGCTCCGGCGGAATGAGCTCGTCCTCGCCGCCGGCCATGAACAGGCACGGCAGCTCGGGGTCGATGAGCGGCATCAGGCGCTCGGACTGCCACTTCTCGGTGACGACCCACGAGAACATGCCGAGCACGGGCAGGACGTGCGGCACGAGCTTCGGGATGCTGAGGAACGTGTTTTCCAGAATGACGCCGCTGATGAGCCCGCGCGGCGCCGTGGCGGCCGCGTAGATGGCGACGGCGCCGCCCAGGCTGCGGCCGTAGAGCACGAGGGCCGAGCCCTTGAGCTGCGGGTGCTCCCGGATGTACGCGAGCGTGGCCTGCACGTCGAGCTTGAGGCCCTTCTCCGTGGGCGTGCCCGTGGACTTGCCGTAGCCGCGGTAGCTGAGCGTGACGACGTTGTAGCCCATCTCGTACACGAGCTGCGACAGCGGCAGGTAGTCGCCCATGTTGCCCGCGTTCGGCCCGAGGAACAGCACGGTTTTCGTGGCGCGAACGGCCGGCTGGGCCATGATGAACAGGTGCACGGTCTCGCCGTCGGACGTGCTCAGCCGCACGTCCTCGTAGGGGATGCCGTAGGACTCGGGCGTGTCGACGACGTCGCGGCTGCCCTCAGGAAAGCTCGACGGGTAGATGAGCATGAACTGGAGCTTGTACGCGGCCACTCCGAGTGCGCCGAGCAGCAGCGCCCCGACCGCAGCGAGTTGCATGAGCAGGCCGCGAGTGGTGGTCAGTTTGGGGTCGCGCGCCCTAGCAAGGAGCGTCGGAAGCAGGTCGCCGAGAACAGGCTGCCGCGAAGCAGGTTGCCGGGAAACAGGCGTCGGAAACAGGTCGCCGGAGACAGGTCGCCGGAAAGCAGGTCGCCGGAAACAGGTTGCCAGCAAGCACGTCGCCGAACAGCAGGTCGAAAGGGGGGTCACGCAAGCAGCAGGGCCCCACTCCAAACACGCCAGAGGTCGCGCAGCGCGAGCTGATGCGGCGGGCCCGTGAGACTCGCCGCGTGGGAGCAGGGCCAGGGCTGGCGCCGGGGCAGGAGGGTCCGCCGCTTCCACCGGCCGTTCTGGCAGCAGAAACCCTCGCGCCCGCAAAACAGCACTGAAGTTTGACCCACCCCGGCGCGGTTTTTTTATCGACTTCCGCGGCTCGCGACACGGCGCAACCAGTTCTGCAGCAGATGTCTGAGCCCAATTTGGAAAAGCTGAGTCTTGGCTCGCAGACGCCGGACGCGGCGCGCGAGGAGGGCGCGCCTCCCGCCGCCACGGACACAGGCCCTGCAGGCGCGACGAGCGCGAACGAGAAGCCCGCGGCTGAGGGCGCGGCCGACGCGCAGGCCGAGAAAAGCGCCGACGAGCGCACCGACGCGAAGGCCGACGCGAAGGCCGACGAGAGCACCGACGCCAAGAAAGATACAAACGCAGCGGCCGAGGCGGGCGACGAGAAGGCGGGCAGCGCGGCGGCAAGCGCGCCCGCCAGCGACAACAAGAGCGAGGACGGGCCCGACGCGGAGTCCGGGCTCGTGCGCAGCGAGTACGAGGTCGAGGTGAAGCTGGCCGACCAGCAGGCCGACCCGAAGTCGCCGCTGTACTCGGTGAAGTCGTTCCAGGAGCTGGGGCTGCAGCCGAAGCTGCTGAAGGGCATTGTCATGATGCGGTTCAACAAGCCGTCGAAGATCCAGGAGCGCGCGCTGCCGCTGCTGCTCAGCAACCCGCCCAAGAACATGATTGCCCAGAGCCAGAGCGGGACGGGCAAGACGGCGGCGTTTGTGCTCGACATGCTGTCGCGCATCGTGCCGTCGGTGCAGACGACGCAGGCGATCTGTCTGTGCCCGTCGCGCGAGCTTGCGCGGCAGAACCTCGACGTGGTGCGCACCATGGGCAAGTACCTCGACTACCTGACGGCGGAGCTGGCGGTGCCGGGCACCCTCGAGGCCAAGGAGCCCGTGCAGGCGCAGATCATTGTCGGCACGCCCGGCAAGATCCAGGACCTCGTGAAGCGCAAGCGCATCGACATTTCGAAGCTGCAGGTGTTCGTGCTCGACGAGGCCGACAACATGCTCGAGACGAGCGGCATGGGCCCCGTGTCGCTGCGCATCACGCGCATGCTGCCGAAGCAGGCGCAGCTCGTGCTCTTCTCCGCAACCTTCCCGGACGAGGTGTACGAGTTCGCCCAGAAGGTGTGTCCGAACGCAAACGAGCTGCGCCTGAAGCACACCGAGCTGAACGTGGACGCCATTAAGCAGATCTACATGGACTGCGAGAACGACGACGAGAAGTTCGACGCACTGAAGCACCTCTACGGCCTGCTCACGATCGGCAGCTCCATCATCTTTGTGGCCCGCCGCGCCACGGCCATCGACCTCCAGCGCCGCATGACCGAGTTCGGGCACCAGGTCTCGCTGCTGCACGGCGACCAGGAGCCGGCCGAGCGCGACCGCCGCATCGACGACTTCCGCAGCGGCGCATCAAAGGTCCTCATCACCACAAACGTCCTGGCCCGCGGCATCGACATCCCCACCGTCTCCATGGTCGTCAACTACGACCTGCCCACGACCGGCGACGGCCGCCCGGACCCGTCCACATACCTGCACCGCATCGGCCGCACAGGCCGCTTCGGCCAGGTCGGCGTCGCCGTCAGCTTCGTCGACAGCCGCCAGAGCTTCGAAGTGCTGCAGGCCATCCGCGACTACTTCGACGTGAGCCTCACCCGGCTCCCCACCGACGACTGGGACAAGGTCGAGGACTTCATCAAGAAGAATATTAAGAAATAATTGAAAAGAGAATCCTAGTAGGCACCCCTCGCAGGCAGGCAGGCTGTCTAATAGCTGATCTTACCCCACCTTCTGTTAATGAGAGTATGCATAAATCATATGTAAATTAGCTCCGCCCTTGCTGATTCTAGCTGCCGAGCAAGCTCGATGCGCTACCGGCACGCGTACAAAAAAGGCGTCCTCAGCAGCTGGCTCGTCGCCGGCCGTGCACCCTGAACGCAGCCCTGGGGCAGCCCTTGAAGCAAATAAATAGTTAGAGCGGCGGCTGCCGATCGCCGATCGACGCCTCCATCAGCCGGTTCAGAACCTGCTCCTTGGCAACCCACTCCGCCGCGTGGTCGCGCTCGAGCTCGGCCAGCCGCGCCTGCAGCTTCGCGCCCACGTCCTGCGCCCACTGCACGACCTGGCGCAGCTGCCCCTCGTTCAGCGAGTCAATTTCCGCCGGGAAGGACGTGCTGGCGTGGAACGCAGACAGGTCCGGCTGCTCGCGCTCGCCGCGCGTGGCCTTGTTGTCGATGCTCGGCAGGTCCATGATGTTGACGTGCGCCACCCCGCGGTGCCGGCTCTCGTCCTCTTCGTCGCTCGAGTACGCCGACAGCCCGTCGCTCGACACGTCCGACGGCTCCGGCACCTCGACTTCTGAGCCCGCCATCCTGCACAGTCTGCCTCTCTGTCTGGTGCGCGGTCAACGCAGACCTGGCCGGCGAGTCCCCAAACCCTTGGGAGGTTGCGAGCCCGCGAGCGACGCTGTCTGAAGGACCGGGTGCAGGCATTATTATCCACAACAACAGCGAATAAACTACTAAAGATATAAGGAGAGTCAAGCAAATATAACTTTTTAGATAAGTGCTCAGTGTTGCGCGCTAATAAGGAACAGCGTCAAATCAAACATGCTAGGAGGACATTCAATACAGTGCGCGTTGGTGCTGAACCGTGTACCCTCAGCAGCATTAGTATTATTATATACAGTTCCATCCCAGGTAATGCAATTACTACGATAGCTCCGCGCCTCGGGCAGTGATGAATATTACATGGAATAGAGGCCCGAAAGAGCGCAGCTCTTAGAGCTGCCCCAGACGCACGCGCACCGCATTCGCATGCGCGCGCAGCCCCTCGCACTCCGCAAGCGTCACGGTGGCCTCGCCAATGTTGGCCAGGCCCTGCTCCGTCAGCTCCTGGCTCGTGATGTACTTCAGGTAGCTGCCGGTGTTCACGCCCGAGTACTGGTTCGCAAACCCGTACGTCGGCAGTGTGTGGTTCGTTCCGGACGTGTAGTCGCCGCACGACTCCGGCGACAGTCCGCCCACGAACACCGAGCCCGCGTTGGCCACGTCCTTCACAAGCTCCGCAGCGTTCTCCGTCTGCAGAATGAGGTGCTCCGGCGCATACTGGTTCGACAGCGCCAGCGCCTCGGCGCGGCTGCCGACAACAATGATCGACGAGTGCGCAATGCTCTTGCGCACGACGTCGCACCGCGGCAGCTCCAGCGCCTGCTTGTGCAGCTCCGCCTGCAGCGCCCCAACGTCCGCCTGCGTCCACTTGATCGCAATCAGCACAACCTGCGAGTCGGCGCCGTGCTCCGCCTGCGACAAAAGATCTGACGCAACATACCGCTTGTTCGCCTTTGTGTCGGCAACCACCAGCACCTCGCTCGGCCCGGCCGGCATATCTATGCTCACCTGCGCGTTCACGTCCGTCGAGCAGATCATCTTCGCCGCCGTCACAAACTGGTTGCCCGGGCCGCAGATCTTGTCCACCTTCGTCACCGAGTCCGTGCCGTACGCCATGGCCGCCACGGCCTGCGCGCCGCCGGCCAGAACAATCTGCGCCGCACCAATCTTGTGCGCAACATAAACAACCTCGGGGCTGGGCGTCCCGTTCTGCCGCGGCGGCGTGGCCACGGAGATGTGCTTGCAGCCTGCCACCTGCGCCGGCACGCCGAGGTGGATCGCCGTCGACGGCAGGATGGCCGTACCGCCGGGCACGTACAGCCCGACGCGCGCAATCGCCCGCGAGAACCGGCTGCACACAACGCCGGGCGACGTCTCGACGACGAGCGGCTCGCTGAGCTGGGCCGAGTGGAACTTGGCGATGTTCGCGCACGCCAGGTCGATGCTCTGCTTCAGCTCAGGCGAGATGTCCATGAGCTCTGGCGCGAACGGCGCGTTCAGCACCGGCGACGACAGCTGCGCCTTGTCGAACTTGGCCGTGAGCTCGAGCAGGGCCGCGTCGCCATCGGTGCGCACCTTCTCGATGATGGGCCGTGACAGGTCGAACGCGTTCGAGGACTGGGCCGGCCGGCGCAGTGCCTGGGCCACAGCAGCCTTGTCGGCGGCCTCGACGACCTGCATGTTGATGTCACCCTCGGTCTCGGCAGCAGGCTGGGCGGGCTGCGCAGGCTTTGTAGTCTGATCCTGCTGGCCCTGCTGGCCCTGCTGGCCCTGCTGCTGCACATACTTCGGCTTGGCGTCGCCCTTGCGGCGCGTAACCTTCAGGCTCTTGCGGTCCAGGTCAGCCTCCACGTCCGCAAACGACAGGCCGTGCTTGGCCAGCTTCACGCTCACGAAGTACAGCAGGTCGGCGGCCTCCCAGGCAACGTGCTCCTTGGACTCGGCCTCGCACAGCTCGTCGGCCTCCTCCTTGATCTTGGCGTCGAGCAGGCCCGGCTCGGTGAGCAGGCGCGACGTGTAGGAGCCCTGGGGCGCGTTGCTGAGCCGCGACGCGACCGTCTGCTCCAGCTTATCGAAGCCCGTGGCCTCGCCCAGACCGAAGCAGGTCAGGGTGTTGTTGTGGCAGAAGCCCGGCGGCGTCTGCTCGACGACAAACTCGAGCGCATCGGTGTCGCAGTCGGCGCTGATGCTGTACAGCTTCTGCACCGCGCCCGAGCTCGCGCCCTTGTACCACAGCCCGCGCTTGCGGCTCTGATACACGCCGGTACGCGTCTTCACCGCCTCGGCAATGCTCTGCGCCGACGAGAAGCACACGCCCAGCACGCGGTGGCGCGGCGTTGTGACAATGGTGGTGAACAGGCCGTCGTGACGGTCGCTCGCCAGCTCGGCCGTGAACTTCGAGACGAGCGTGGCCTCCGAGTCGGCAATGCGGAACACAGGCACGTGGCGCTTCGTGGAGCCGAGCGCCTTGGTCGACTCGCCGGTCAGCGCGCCAACCTGCTCGTCGGACTGCGCAACCGCCCCGGCCGCTGTCGGCTCGAATGCGCCGGCGACAAGCAGCCGGTCTGCGGGGACGCCCTGGGAAACGAGCCGAGCAAAGTCGGCCGCACCCACCAGGAGCGCCCTAGTGCCGGCATTGAGCAGCGCCGTGGCGTCGTCGGCCGTCGTGGCGCTGGCGGCCTCGACCACCACCGGCGACGGGGCCGTCTTCACAGCCGCGACCACGCTGTCAATGGGGTCGGCCAGCGTGTAAAGCACACTTCCAATCACTGTGCCTTGCTGGACTTCAGCCAGCGACGAGGCCCTGAGCAGCCATGCCATTGTTGCAGATCGGAAAGGTGGTGACTCACCTGGCCAAACGCGGCGGTTTGAAAAATATTACATGAGGGCCGGCGTGCATGGATCGTATCTGGACCCTAGCCCTCGAGCGCGGACCGAATCAGGCACGCCGCAAAGCGCCGTCGTGCAAACGACGCTCTGCCCTTGAGGGTGTGGCAAAGCGTACGCCCATTGGGCTTCGTGTGGAACAGATGCTGCTCCTGGGCTCCTGGGAAACGACGCAATGGCGCTAGTGGATTGAGACACCCTATGTGGGCCCGCACCGCCCTCCAGTCAATCCACTCAACGCAATAAGCTGCTGACCCGAACTAGCCAACCGAATTGCTTGACACGCGCGCAATCCTAGACCACATGCGCACCCCAATGATCTCGCTCCGAGCCGTCTCGCTGCGAGCCGTCCCCCTCCCCGGATCGTCACCCCCCACACTTGTTGATGGCACCCGCCGTGATTACGGCATATATGACCAAGCAGACCACCTGCCGATAGCTCCAGACCCGCTTCACAGCAGCTCGAGACGTGCCCCGTAGCCAGCAGCAGATGTCGGCCATTGACCAGGCATTTGTCAAGGCGATTACGACGATCAAGACACTCTCGCGCGGACCGAATGCATTGGGCAAGCCGCCCGTCGAGCGCAAGACGCAGCTGTACGGCCTGTACAAGCAGGCGACGGAGGGCGACGTGAAGGGCATCATGCCGAGGCCGGCCGGGACCGACGCGCAGACCGTGGCGGACCAGCGCAAATGGGACGCGTGGAAAGAGCAGGAGGGCCTGAGCAAGCGCGAGGCCAAATTGAAGTACGTGGGGTACCTGCTTGAGACGATGCAGGCGCTGCGGACGGCCGGTCCCGGCGCGCCGCTGCCGCCCAATTGGGCCGAGCTCGAGCAGAGCTACGAGGCTGCGAAGCGGGCGGACCCCGCTGACGACACCAGCCACCGGCGGCGGCTGTCTGTGGGCAGCGTGAACTCGAGCTTCAGCCAGTTTCTGCGCACGCCGGCGCCGCCCATCGTGCGGCCCGGCGCGTACTCGGAGTTCGGGCTCAGCGAGCGCGACCGGTCCGAGATCCAGGCCGACCAGTTCGTGGAGAAGATCCAGACGAGCTACCCGCACGTTGTGCCCGGCGGCATTGAGCTCGGCGCGGGGCTGGGCGACGCGGCCTACGCGGCGGACCGGCCGTTCGCCGCGTCGGAGCCCGCGCCGGCGGAGCCGCCGCGCAGCCCGTCGCTCACGGGCTCGCTCATCGCGCTGCTCGGGGCCCTGGCCGAGAAGTGCGGCCACTGGGCCGGGGCGCTCGTGCGCCGCGTCGTCATCGACTCCGCGTGCGCGCTGGCCGTGCTCCTTGTGGTCCGCGTTGTTGCTACGCGGCCGCAGCTGCTGCAGCGGCTCCCGTTCTCGCGCCGCGTGTTCGCCACCCTCGGCAAAATCATTGCCCTCGTGCTGCACGAGTTTGGCGTCGACCTGCGCCTGAGCCCGCCGCGGACCCGTCCCGTATAGACATGGAGGGCAAGGGTCGCGCGTCAGCGCTGCACCGCTGCAGAGCGCCGCACGCCACCACTCTGCATTAATGAGCAGCCTGACGCCCACCATATATTTCCAGGGGGCACAGCACACCTGGGCGCCCCCGAGCACCCCCGAACCGGTACCAGAACTGGCGCCTTCCTGTCTGCAGCACATTCTTACCGGCATTCGCCTGCCTGCCATTGATCCCGCTGCAGCTTACGCGAGCGCCACTTCCCAACCCGACCTCACGCCCTCTCGGCCTCTGCCCCCCCACACGTAACCTTAACCTCACCCTGCCCCACCGGCCAGGGGGGACCCTGCTTCCTTGTGCCACAAAAACAACGAAGCTAGCGATGTCAAGACAAGCGCGCATTGAGCAGCTGCGACAGCTGGAAATGGAGATCCAGGCTCTGGGCAGAGAGCTTGCGGCAAGGGGGTCGGCTCTGCGCCACAAAATCACCGAGGCGGCGCACGCGGCCGGGCTAAACGGCTCCCGCGCGGGCGGCGGTCCACGCAGCACGGAGCTGAATGGGGACGAGGAGGGCCTCGGCTCGAGCGGTGTGTCCGCTGAAGCAGCGGCTACGGGCGGCGGCGCTGCTGCGGCAGCTGGGGAGCGCTACTAATGAGGATGATATATACTTTACGACTACTCGAGGGATTAGGGCGGATGTGTCAGCACGCCGGGACGGCGGCGGGAGGACGCGTGACGGACGCTAGGGCCTGCCGCGCCATGGCAGGGTGCGCACGTGACAGAGGACTCCGGTGGGAGGAGTTGGAACTTGCAGGCATCGCCAGCACCAAAAGTGGTGAAAGTCATCTCGACACACATTGCAAAGTATCGTCGAAAATGGGTCGCATGCACAGCACTGGCAAGGGTATCGCCAAGTCGGCGATCCCCTACTCGCGCAAGACTCCCAGCTGGTTCAAGCTGACTCCCGAGGAGGTTGAGGAGCAGATCGTGAAGTACGCGCGCAAGGGTCTGCTGCCGTCGGCCATTGGCGTCATTCTGCGCGACTCGCACGGCGTGCCGCTGGTCAAGTTCGCCACGGGCAACAAGATTCTTCGCATCCTCAAATCCCACGGCCTTGCCCCCGAGCTGCCCGAGGACCTCTACCACCTCATCAAGAAGGCCGTGAACATGCGCAAGCACCTCGAGCGCAACCGAAAGGACAAGGACACCAAGTTCCGCCTCATTCTTGTCGAGTCCCGTATCCACCGCCTCACCCGCTACTACCGCCAGGCCGGCGTGCTCCCGCCCACCTGGAAGTACGACTCTGCTACCGCCTCCACCCTTGTGAACTAAAGGCACCCTAACTTAAGTAAAAAGATAATTCGAAATGCTATAAATGCTGAAGCATCTGACGATTATTTGGCTCCCCGGCGTACGCAGTTTTGTCCGACGGCGTCCACGCCAGCCAGCCAGCGGGGGTCGCTGAAAAAAATGTGGCCTGGTGCTGACATTGCAGCCAAATTCCACGGCCCGCGGGCGCACTGCTTTGGTTTCCTGGGAGTAGCCGTGCTGAATCCTGGCATGCCCACGCTGCACTTCCGAAGGGGCCACGAGACGATTGTGCTTGCCGAGCAGCCGACGACGCCCGTGCCGGCTGTTGTCGAGGAGCTGGCGGAGGTGCTTGTTGCGTCTCGGCTGGCCACACAGGACGACGTTGCCGAGCTGCAGCTGGCCATTGAGACGGGCCCGGGCCAGTGGCAGGCCATTTCGCAGAGCACGGACACGGTGGCGGCCATTGGGGCCACGAGTAGCTCGGTTGTTGCCTACAAGTTTGGCGATGCGGCTGAGTTTGGCTACGAGCCGTACGCGACAGAGTAGCGCTGCGGGCCGCTGACCGAGTGACAGAGGACTGTGCAGCCGTGAGCAGCCGCGTGGTTTTGTGAGCAGCCGCGTGGTTTTGTGAGCAGCCGCGTGGTTTTGTGAGCAGCCGCGTGGTTTTGTGAGCAGCCGCGTGGTTTTGTGAGCAGCCGCGTGGTTTTGTGAGCAGCCGCGTGGTTCCGTGTGTGGCGCGTGTAGCCGTGTGCAGCCGTGTGCAGCCGTGAGCAGCCATTGTTCCGCGAGCAGCCGTGCGGTTCCATGAGCAGCCGTGTGGTTCCGTGAGCAGCCGTGTGGTTCCGTGAGCAGCCGTGAGCAGCCGTGAGCAGCCGTGTGCTGCCGCGACCTGCCGGCTGCGTTGCAATTGTGTAGGCCGCGCCACGCACGGGCGCACGCGCACTAAGTCCACGGAGTATTTAGACGGAGTATTTAGATGCTTTAACAACCTAATTATAGGAATTATGGGAAATAAAAGGAAATAGATGGGCCTAGAAATCCTCCTCCTCGGGGATCTCGCGCTTCTCGACCACTAGCGGCTTGCCGTTCATACGGAAGTAGATGTCCTTCACATCGTCCGTCGTGGACTCGAAGTGGGACGTCGCGTCGTAGCTCTTCGAGATGTAGACGTTGTCCTTCGTGCCGTCCTCAATGGGCTCATACACCTGGGCAATGCCCATGAGCGTGTCGACGCGGGGACCGAGCAGGCGGAACGCCGCGTCGAGCTCGACGTGCGGGTTGTCCGTCTCAATCACGGTCGAGATGATGGCCAGCCAATAGCCGGCGGGGCACACGGCGTGCGTCGACGACACGACGGCGATGTAGATGTCGTTCTTGCGGCCGACCTGGCCCTGGGGGATGATGATCTGCGCCGAGTCCGCGTCGTTTGTCTTCGGCACGGGGTGGTTCAGAATGCACATGGCGCGGATGACGCGCTGGCCCGTCTTGCGCACCTTCTCGGGGAAGTACGTCGGGTCGCCGATGACGACAGGCGCCTCGGCAACCTCCTCGCCGCTGCGCACGCCGCGCACCTTGCCGGTCTCCTTGTCGTACACGATCTCGTCGATCGGCTTGTCCAGCATGTACGTGCCGCCGTACACGGCCGACAGGCGCGCAAACGCCTGGGGCAGCTCGCCGAGCCCGTACATCGGGTAGATGTACGGCGACTTGCCGTAACGCTGCACGGACTGCGCGTACAGCCGCACGCGCTCAATCGTCTCGCGGGCCGGCTGCCGCAGGTAGTCCTCGGTCGGCCACAGCGCCATCGCGTGGGCCACAAACTCCTGCGTGCCCGAGTCGAGCCCGAACTTGTAGTACACGTCGCGCATCGTCTGCCGGTCGAGATCAAGGCCCTGGAACGTGGTGGGGTCCTTCTCGTCGTAGTGGGCCACAAACTCAAGGAACTTCTGGGTGCGGCGCTTCTGGAACGGGCCCATGAGCGAGGACTTCGTCGCCTCGACCGCCGTCGCCGGCACCTTCGCTATGCGCGCGTCGCGGAACACGTACGAGCCGCCGATCTGCTTGAACTGCAGGTTGCGCGTCACCTTCGTGTGGACAAGAATGTTCACAAGCTCGCCGCTGGCCATGAGAAACTTCGGAATCAGGTCCACGTTCCAGTCCCGGTCGCGGCCCATCCCGTCCGGCACGCTGCCGGAGGGCCGGAACTTCTTGTACAGCTGCGACAGCACCAGGCTCGACGACTCGCCGCCGTAGTGGTCCTGCCGGTCAATGTGCAGCACCTTCTTGCCCTCCACAGACAGCAGCCCTGACAGAATGCACTCCGTCAGGCCGGTGCCCAGCACAATTACGTCGTACTTCTCGTCCATCCTGCGCTCGCCTTGCTGCCCCGTGGCGGTGGTGGATGGGTGAGGAGGGCAGGGGCCCTGCGCGCGGGTCTAATAGTGCGCCCAGGTCAGTTGACCCCGGGTGGCTGTGGCACCCTAACCGCTCTATTTACGGGACGAGCCGCGCCGCGCCGGCGTCTTGCTGCGGCCCAATTGCAATCGCGTGCGCAGCCTGCCCCCGCAGAGCCCGCGGCTTCTGCTCATGGCGCCCGCGGCCACTTATGTTGCCCGCGAGCCGCGCAGGCTCGTCGCTGCGCTACCTTTTGCGTCTCGGCATATGTCGGAGGTGCATGCTTATCTATGGCTAACGCGCAACCGTACGTTAGCGGCTGCACCGGGGATCCATTGATACTGCCCACTGCTACATCCAGAATTCGGAGGCCCCTAAGCACTTTGAGTGGCTCGAGGAATGCCCCAATGCGTTTCTCATGCCCCCCTCTCCCTCACTCCCCTCTCCCCATTCTCCGTCTCGTCCCCAATGTCTCGGGCTCGCCAGCACCAGCCTGATACGGTTACTGGCGCAGCGTCAACACAGAGGTGGACCGTCGTCCATTGACAGGCTGCGTGGGACTGCGTGCTCAGACTGCGTGCTAGGACAAAAGCGGCACAGCGCTCGGCCAGAGTGGACCGCAGCAACGCAATTGAGACCTGCAGCGACCTGCACCACGCACAACAATGCCCATCAAGGTCCGCGACGAGAAGGCCAAGCTCACGAAGTTCACGCTCTACGAGTCGCGCACGGGCTTCTGGATCATCGGCCAGACCGCGGCCGAGACCGAGTTCCGCATCCTGGAGCTGCTCCCCGAGCAGCAGCTCGAACACGGGTTCAGCGTGCGCGAGCTGCCCGTGTCCCTCACGCGGCCCCAGCTCGAGACGTGGGTCGAGGCGCGGCGCGCGGAGGCGCGCGCAAACGACGGCGACGAGTTCCGCCAGCGCGCGCCCTCTTGCTGGGGCCTGTTCGGCCTCATCCGGTTCACAAGCTGCTTCTACCTCTGCATGATCACAAAGTGCTCCGTCGTGGCCCTGCTCGGCGGAAACCGCATCTACCACATCGATGAGACGCGTCTCGTCCCGCTCGTCCACTCGTCGCAGTACGAGTACCCGGACCGGCGCAGCGCCGAGGCGCGGCTCGCGTCCACGTTCCACTCGCTCGACCTGGCAAAGACGTTCTACTTCAGCCCCACCTATGACCTCACAAATACGCTGCAAACAAACCTGAGCAGCTCCGACGCCGCTGCCGCCTCCATGTTTGTGTGGAACTCGCACCTCCTCGCGCCGCTGCAGGAGGGCACCGCCATCAAGGCCGACCAGGACCTGCGCCGCGGATGGTTCCTCGACATAGTCCACGGCTTCATCGACCAGGCGAAGATCTCCGTGTTTGGAAACAGCATCTACATCACGCTCATCGCGCGCCGCAGCCACCACTTCGCCGGCGCGCGCTTCTACAAGCGCGGCGTCAACAACCAGGGCTATCCGGCAAACGAGGTCGAGACGGAGCAGATCGTGTCGAACCAGCTCCACTCGGGCTTCTCAGACCGCTACACGTCGTATGTACAGCACCGCGGCTCGATCTGCGTGTCGTGGTCGCAAATGACCAACAACATGTCGCCGAAGCCGCCCATTCGCCTCGACGCCGTCGACCCCTACTACGCTGCGGCGGCAAAACACTTCGACCGCATGTTTGCCCGCTACAACTACCCCATCCGCGTCCTGAACCTCGTGAAAACGCGCGAACGCCGGCCCCGCGAGTCGATGCTCTCGCGCGAGTTCGAGAGCTGCATCCGCTACCTAAACCAGTTCCTGCCCCAGAGCCGCCAGTCCATATCCAAGGACCTATCCTCGCGCTGCCGCGGGCTGGAGCGCATCAACGTCGCAGACCAGCACTTGACGCCGTCAGGACAGGGCCTCAGCCTGGAAGGCGGCGTCATTGAGTACACGCACTGGGACATGAGCCGCGCTGCAAAATCGCGCTCCTCCGAAGTCATGGACTATCTCGGTAAGTATGCCCAGATGACGTTGGAACAGACCTCGTTCTTCCAGCCAGGGAAAACAATGCAGCACGGCGTCTGCCGCACAAACTGCATCGACTGTCTCGACCGCACAAATGCGGCCCAATCGGTGATCGCCAAATACGCCCTCGGCTATCAGCTATTTGCCTTAGGTATCATCGATCGGCCAAAGGTAGACTACGACACCGACGTCATTGACCTTCTCACGGAGATGTACCATGACCACGGTGACACACTGGCCCTGCAGTACGGTGGTTCCAACTTGGTCAACACAGTGGAAACCTACCGCCGCATCAACCAATGGTCGTCGCACTCCAGGGATATCATTGAGAGCCTGCGACGGTTCTACTCAAACTCGTTCATGGATGCACAGCGCCAGGACGCCATCAACGTGTTTCTGGGGAATTACCAGTACATGGAAGGCACGAACCTGTGGGACCTGTCCACTGACTACTATCTCCACAACTCAACGCCCGACGAGACAAAGCGTAGCTACCGTCAGTGGTACGAGCCGCGTCATCTCGAACCGCTCCCGGCCGCGGCTTCAGCCGTGGATGCACGGGAGGTATTTCTAGACATGTGTGGCGACGTTGGCCAGCTCACAACGTTGTCGGCGCTGTTCCTGTCTAAAATGAACTCCACAGACAAGTACACGAAGCAACTAAGCCCGTTTGAGATCCATGGCAAGAAACAGAGACGGGCCAAGGACGTCCGCAGCGAGCGGTTAGACTCGCAAAGCGTGTCGTACCATGAGGAGCCCAATGTTCCCGTTATTGATGAGCTTGAGCTCCTCTACTCGCGCTACTTGAACTTCGGACAGACCTACAACGCGCCGAGCACCATGCCGGACTCGACAGAGCCTGGCGTCGACGAAGACTACTCAGAGTATTTCAAGCCGCCGCCGGAGCCCACTGATACCTATGAATGGCCGGATGACGAGTGGAGCGGCTCGCCAATACGAGAGTGGCAGAGTGCTGAGTACCTCCAAGAAGTAGCGGCATGAAGACGATATTAATATTAGTATGACCACCATAAGACCACATGCATTCAAGCTCGTCAGCTAGTGCCTGTCAGCTAGTTTACAAACAACTAAAAGAATAATTAGCAGCAGATGCCATCTACAAAGGTATCTCTCGGCGCAGTGGCACATGATGGTGGTATTGTGATCCCGCCGCCTTGTGACCCACACACACAATATAAACATGGTCATCGGCTTGCCCTAAACACGTACCCACCACACCCTTCCGATATCGGCAGCACCAGGCATGAACCCGGTTTTCCGCGCAAGAGGAGCAGTGTTGTCCGCGTTTAAACACCCGTTTACATTTGAAATACCACAGAATGGCAGAACAGCGGTTTATGGCCCCGAGAAACGCCGGCTTCTAGAGATCATTGCTGGTAAAGTGCCTGACCCGTCGAAACGCATCTCCTTCCCCTCGTTTGGACACGACTTGTGGCCGTCGCAGGCGGTTCAATTCGTGTCTTTCGGCCAGTCGTCTTCGTCAAGTGCACAGGCGCCGTTTGTAGGAGCGCGGTACGAATCGTTCCGTGACGAGTTTGACACTACCCTTGGAACCTTCCTGCAGGCGCGGGCGCCTGGAAGCAGCCGCGACGAGGTACTGAATGTTGCCAAGCAGCTTAATCTCGAGGATTTGCTAGGATTGTGGGTGGCCGGGCTCAGCAATGGCCAGAGCCGCCGGGCTCAGCTGGCCCTGGCGCTTCTGCGCCGTCCGCACTTGCTCGTGATGGACGAGCCGTTCTTGGGCCTGGACCCTGACAACAGGTCTATGTTCAGCCAAATCCTTGCATCGTTGCCGCTGCCTGTCGTTGTCGGTCTCCGTGGCGGCGAGCACGCGCCGCAGTGGGTTGAACAGGTTCTGTTTGCGTCGAACGACGCAGTTGTCGAGGGAGCCGAAGCTGTGGAGCGGGTCGAGTCCCTAGAAAAGGACACGCAAAATGAGAAGGTGCTGCGCGCCCAGGCACAGCTTGAGCGGAGTCAGAGAATGGCGGGACGCCGCGCGGCGCCGGTCGTCGAGCTCCGCGACCTCACTATCGCGTACAAGGGAGCTGAGAGGCCATTGTTCGAGAACCTGAGTCTCGTCGTGAACGAGGGTGAGCGCGTGCACATTCGGGGGGCCAATGGATCAGGGAAGTCGACGCTGCTGGCCATGCTGACGGCGGACCACCCGCAGAGCTGGAACGAGCGTGTAGTGCTGTTTGGCGAGCCGCGCGAGGTGGGGAAACACTCGTATTTTGGTATCAACAAGAACATTGGTCACACATCCCCCGAGATCCATGCGATCTTCCCGCGGAATCTGACGGTGCGGCGCGCCATCAGCACGGGCTTTTCGCAGACGATGACGGTGCCCCCGCAGCTGAGCGCCGAACAGGAGGCACGAATTCAGCGCGTGGCGTCAGACATAGGTCTAGACACGGCGAGCAAGGCGACCTTTGGAGAGCTGTCGCTAGCTGAGCAGAAGCTTGTGCTGTTCGCGCGGGCGCTGGTGAAGGACCCGAAGCTGTTGATTCTGGACGAGGCGTTCTCTACTCTCAGCAAAGACCAGATTGACAGAGCAATGAAGATTCTGGACAGCTATGACGGGACGACGCTTGTAGTGGGGCATGTCGAGGACGAAATCCCTGCCTGCGACAAGGTGATCACACTGGAAAGGAAATAAAGACCATTCTGGCCGGTTAAAAAAGGACTAGCTTTGCCCCTTATTTATATACAGTAGTCTTTGATGTGACTCGAGCGTTGCAGCCTAAGAGGGAAGCCTAGTAAACAGTTGCTGTAGCATACGAACAGCGTTTCCCAGTATATACGTATGGTCGCTCTGCTCTCCCTGTGGCAGCTGCCTTTTCCTCGCTCCGTAGCAGCTGAGCTGAACCTCTAGAATTGGCCACAATGGGCATCCTCATTTGGGGAAACACAGATGGAAATTGCGGCTAGGCACTGCAATGCGATAGACGTCTATATTATCGCAGCTCTACATGGCAAATACAAGCGTTTACTTAAACAAGCGGTGCCCAATTTAAATATTAGATAGCTGGTCTCCCATGCTCAACCTGTCATGTATGTGCATATATATGTGCATATATGTGCATCTGTATGAGTGCTCCTAAGGCTACAAGCACCCGCCTCAGCTAACGCCCCATTCCAGGGCGTGTTGAGCGCGTGGAGCGCGCGGTGCGCGCCACGGCTCGGGTGCTTAGTCGGGAAAAACCCTTTTCCCGTGCGCCCCTCGCACCTCCCCTACCGGCGGCAGGTTCTCTAACGCGTTCCCACCGCGGCTGAGTAACGCGAAAGGTGCACGTTGCGCGCGGACTACCCAGAGAGGCCTCGGAACCGCTATGGCATCGTCACGGAAGAAAGCTAGCGTGGCGAACGGCGTGGCGAAAGGCGCGGTGAGCGGGGAGGCCAAGCCCGCGGCCGCTCGCAAGGAGTCCGCGCCATTATCCAAGTCGCTGCAGTCGTACAAGCTGAACCCAGAGGAGTTTGGGCCTCTCGAGAGCGAGGAGTACCTGTACACGCAGCAGTTCACGGAGCCTGAGCAGGACCGGACGGAGGAGCTTGTGCCGTACATCACGATGGTGCAGACGCACTTCCTGTACCTGGTGCTTCTTGTAGTGGGGCACATTCTCGACTTCATTGACGGGTTTTTCGACAAGCAGTACCGGCGGAACCTGCGGGAGCACGACGGGTACGCGCCGCTGCTGACGGACTTCGACTCGTTCTACACGCGGCGGTTCAAGGCGCGGCTGGGCGACATGTTTGCCCGGCCGACGACCGGCGTGCCGGGGCGGATCATCAACGTGTACGAACGCAAGTTCATTCCCGGCACGTTTTTCGAGTTTGAGACGGACTTCTGGAAGCGCGAGCCGATCAAGGCCGTGAACCTGTCGAGCTACAACTATCTGGGGTTTGCCCAGAGCGTGGGCCAGTGCTCGGACGAGGCCGAGCGCGTGGTGCAGGAGCAGGGCATTGTGGCCGGCGGCACGCGGTTTGGCGGCGGCACGAGCCAGCTGCACCTGGACACGGAGCAGCTTGTGGCTGATTTTGTGGGCAAGGAGGCGTCGATGATCTTCAGCATGGGCTACGGGACGAACGCGATGCTGTTTGCGAACCTCGTGGACAAGCGGTGTCTTGTGCTCAGCGACCAGCTGAACCACGCGTCGATCCGCACGGGCATCCGCGTGAGCGGCGCCGTGATCAAGGTGTTCAAGCATAACGACATGGACGAGCTGGAGCGGCTCATCCGGGAGCAGATTGCCCAGGGCCAGCCGCGCAGCCGCCGGCCGTGGCACAAGATCCTTGTTGTGTTTGAGGGCCTGTACTCGATGGAGGGCACGATGTGCAACCTGCCGCGGCTCGTCGAGCTGCGCCGCAAGTACGGCGTGTACCTGTTCATGGACGAGGCGCACTCGATCGGCGCCATGGGCCCGCACGGCCGCGGCATCTGCGACTACTTCAACGTGTCGCCCACTGAGATCGACATCTTGATGGGCACGTTCACGAAGAGCTTCGGTTCCGTGGGCGGGTACGTAGCCGCAGACCGCCATGTGATTGACCGCCTGCGCATCTCGAACATGAGCACCGTGTACGGCGAGTCGCCGGCGCCGCCGACGCTGGCGCAGATTCAGGCGGCGCTGCGCACAATCACCGGCGAGATCCGCCCCGGCGAGGGCGAGATGCGCCTGCGGCGGCTGGCGTTCAACTCGCGGTACCTGCGCGTGGGGCTGCGCCGCATGGGCTTTGTCGTGTCTGGCCACATCGACTCGCCTGTGATTCCCGTGTTCCTGTTCCATCCCACGAAACTGGCCCTGGCGTCGCGCATAGCCCTCCTCCACAAGGTCGCGCTTGTGGTCGTGGGCTACCCGGCGACGGACCTGGCCACCGGACGCATCCGGTTTTGCATGTCTTCCGCCCTGACGAAGGCGGACCTCGACTACGTCCTCGAAAAGATGGACATGATGGGCGACCGCATCCGGCTGAAGGTTGCCCTCGGCCTCGACGGCAAGCCGGCGCCGCGCGAGCGCTTCGCCGACTTCAAGGACTCGCTGGCCCAGATGGTTCTGGACCCAAAGCTCACCTGAGGCCGGCGGCCGCCACGCGCGGAGGGCTGGCACGTACCTATGTGTATATGTATAAACTACCCATCATTTTTACTGTGGCCCGCTGTGCTGGGCGATACGCGCGGCCAGTAACGACATAATAATACCTTCTAGTGCACAACAAGAACAGCTCGACAAGGACCCCCACAAACCTACATCTGAAAACCGCTCGTCACCACGACTCGTCACCATGGCTCGTCACCACGGCTCTTCACCGCGACTTGTCACCGCGACTCGGCACCGCGACTCGGCACCGCGACTCGGCACTACACCACTACCACCCATGACAGCTACATACACCCGCCGCAGCACGGCCGGCTGCCTATATTTACTCAATTCGCTAAACCCGCTAAGCCCCGTCCCCCAGCCGGCGTCCGCGCATCCTTTTTGCATCGCGGCTTACTCGCCTCCACCTCCGTGTCGTGCGCGTCGGCGGCGGAGCGCCGCTGACTACACCGCATAACACTACCCATTACCCCATAGAGCCACCGCGCCTCCACGCTCGCGCTATACACCCACCAGTTACTCGCCTGTTCCCCCCTTTGGCGACGCCCTATGAATGACCACTGAGTCGACAGCAGCCACAAAGCCAATAAACCAATTGGTGAACCATGCGCTCGAGCTGTGCGAGCAGTTCAACGCGCGCTCCGACCCGGACCGCATGCAGGCGCTGGCCGAGGCGAAGCGCATCCTGTTCACGCGCATTCCGGCCGAGCCGGGCTTTGCCGAGTTCAGGCAGAAAAAAAGCGAGTTCTACTCCACCTACGCAAGCCTCTGCGAGTACCAGCAGCGGCACGAGTCCGCCATTCTCGAGGAGCGGTTCCAGAAGCTGAGGCCGGCCCGGCCCGTGGCCCTGCCCGAGCGCAATTCCAGCCTGGGTGCCCGCGCGCGCGGGCCGCGGCCCCTCGTCACGGCCACGAGCTCCACGCTGCCCTACCCGACCAGCCCCACCGAGCGCAGGGCCGCCGGCCGCCCAGCAGGCCACAATGGGGCCCTTGCAAACGGAGGCGCGGCCACCCATGTGTATAAAGGGGCCGGCTACGGCGACAGGGCCGTGGATAGCGCGCTCGACGCGAACCCCGCCCTGGCAAGCACGGCGGCGGCCGGCGCCTCGCACGGCGCGCCCAACGGGTCAGCAGCAGCAAGTGCACACGGCCCCGCAAGAAGCCTGCGCGACCCCTCGACGCTCTTGCGCCCGTCTAACGGGCAGCAGAACGGATATCCCCGGGACTCGTCGCAGCAGCTGAAGATGCCCGAGCCGCGGCGGTCCGAGTCGCCGCGCCGGCCTGTTTCGCCCATCAAAACGGCGCGGCCCGAGGACTACGAGATCTCGCCAGCAATTCTGCGCAACAAAATCACCGTCTCGAACGTGCTGGTGCTCGACGTGCGCCAGCGCAGCGCGTTCGAGGACCAGCACATCCAGGCGCCGCTCGTCGCGTGTCTCGACCCGACGTACCTCACATCGCACATGAGCATCACTGACCTTGACGACACGTTTGTGCTGGCGCCCACCGAGGAGGCCGCCAATTTCGCCTTGCGGGACCGCGTCGACATGATTGTGCTGTACGACGAGCGGTCCCAGCACATCTCTCAGTCGCCGGTCCTCCAGAACGTGACGAACACGTTTGTGGATGCCGGTAAGCGCCCGTACTTGCTTCGGGGCGGCATCGAGGCTTGGACAATGAGCGGGAACAGCGTCACCGCCCTAGCAGACCCGGCGCGCGAGCCGGGGCGCGGAAGCGATCTGAGCAGCACGGGCGGCAGCACAACCAGCACTAATGCGGGCAGCAGCGAAGCCGTTAATGCCCTGCCGCTCCCGCCACCGCCGTCGAAGCCGCCGCCGCCAATCCCGCCCCCACACCACCTCTACCGGCCCCAGGACCGCCGGCACGACCAACCACCGCCTCCCGGCACGGTGCGCATGCCCTCACTGCCACCGGCCGTGCCGGCTCTGCAGCCGCGCGCGCTGGCCTCGTCGCCGCCCACGTTCAGCATGGCCAGCTCCAGCGGCCACGCGAGCAGCCACGCGAGCGGCAGTGCGCCGCCCGAGGACCGCGGCAGCGAGCGCAGTGGGTCGCCATCCTCCATCACAACATCATCAACAGCAACAACACCGGCCACAACTGCAGCGCCCGCGACAGCCGCAACAGCGACGCGTCCCTTTGTGCACACGCCCGAGGATCTGGCCCGCCAATTCGGCGGATACGCGGACGAGCGGCCGCGCACTGGGCTGAAGTCGCTACGGGTTCCGAAAATGCATGCCCACGCGGGGCGCGACTTATCGGTGTCGCCATCGGTGTCGCCTGTGCGTACGCTGGCGCAGCTGAGCCGCAGTGGTAGCAAGAGCGGCAAAGGCAGCAGTGGCTTTGGCAGCGGCGGTCACAGCAGGACTGGGACGCCCGCGGCTTCTGTTGTGCCTGCCGCGCCTGCCGGCACCGTTGTGGTGCGGCAGCCTCTACCGTCGTACCCGCCCGGGATCCTGAAGACGACGGGGCTGAAGAACCTGGGCAACTCGTGCTACATGAACTGCGTGATCCAGTGCATGCTGAGCGTGCCGAGCTTCGTGCTTCCGTTCTACGATGGGTCGTTTGCGCAATACATCAACTACCGCAGCCGGCTCGGATACCAGGGTGCGCTGGCGGCGGAGTTCGCCGGGCTTGTGCGCGCGATGCTGGAGCCGAACAGCCGGTACATTGCGCCGGTTGGCATGAAGCAGCTGGCGGCGCGACTGCGGCCCGACGACTTCGGCGGGTACGAGCAGCAAGACTGCCAGGAGTTTCTGACGTTTGTGCTGGACGGGCTGCACGAGGACCTGAACGCGAACGGCGACAAGGCACGGGACGGCGAGCTGGACGCGCAGGAGGAGCAGCGGCGGGAGCAGCTGGGCATCCGTGTGGCTTCGGCAATCGAGTGGGAGCGGTACCTGAAGGGCGACACGTCACTGATTGTGGATCTGTTCCAGGGGCAGTATCTGTCGCGGCTGCAGTGCACGGTGTGCCGCAACACGTCGACGACGTACAACGCGTTCTCGTCGCTGAGCCTTCCCCTGGTGTCGCCGAAGTTTCTGGAGCAGCACACGACGCTGCGCGCATGCTTCGATGAGTTTGTGAAGCCCGAGATTCTGGACGGCGACAATGCGTGGCACTGTCCGCACTGTCGGCGCAAGCAGCGCGCGATCAAGACGCTGCGCATCTCGCGGCTGCCGCCGATCCTGATCATCCACCTCAAGCGGTTCAAGCGGAGCATGACCGGTGCCGTGAACAAGCTGGAGACGCCTGTAGACTACCCGCTGCGCGGCCTGGACCTGACGCGGTACTGGCCGCAGCTGTCGCAAGGCGAGCACTCGCAGCGCGAGGCGCAGCTGCTGGCGGCGCTGCCGCCGCGCGGACAGACGCCGCCGTTTGTGTACGACCTGCGCGCAGTCACGCTGCACCAGGGCACGCTCGAGGGCGGGCACTACACTGCAGTGGCGCAGAAGCCCGGGCGCGGGTGGTTCTACTTCGACGACGCAAACGTGAGCCCTGTGAAGGAGCAGGCGGCCGTGTCCAAGAACGCGTACGTGCTGTTCTACACGCGGCAGGTGGACGTTTAGCAGGCATTCTACGCGCCGCCGACGAATGCCGTATTTATTTGACCATGCAGTACTCTTTCTTCCGGTTTTTTTTTTATTTTTTCCTGAGTTTAAAAGAAATTAGCTTCATAGATATCGTTTATATTAAGCACGCTGGCACCCAAGCATCATTCCCAGTCGATGTCGGAGGCCTCCTCGTCTATCGGCTCGCGGGGCTTGCCTGCTGGCTTTTTCTTGTCGTCATTCTTCTTGGTTTGAGCAGTGGCAGGGGCGGCCGTCGCAGGGGCAGCAGTAGAAGCGGCAGCCGCGTCGGAGGAGGCAGCTGCGCCGGAGGAGGCAGTCTCGCCGGCGCCCTCATCCTCGTCCTCGTCGCTGGACCCCCAGCCCTCGAACTTGTCCTCGCTCTGGCTCTCAATCAGCATTTTCCGCCGGCGGTCCTGCTGCACCAGCTCGTCGCGCAGCGCGCAGTAGCGGTTCCAGAACTCAGGCTCGCCCAGCTCGGGCGCCAGCTGGTCGTGCAGCTTTGTGAGCTCGGGGGACTGCGCGAGCCAGTCTGCCGTGTCGGCGGCCGGCACACGGGCGGCCGGCGCGTCGGTCTTCGCGCGCACGCGGTCCGGCGACGCGTGCAGCTGCTGCAGCTCAGCGTCGAGCCGCGACACCGGCGCGCGCTCAGGCCCGCTGAACAGCACCTCGCCCTCGCGCTCGGGCACGGCTGCGGCCTGCCGCACCCTCTCCACGATCTCCGAGCTGCGCTGCTGCAGGTACGACACGGCGCCGACCTCGAGCGTCTCGAGGCGGCGGTCCGCCTCGTCGATATACTCGGTGGCGGACTTGCCGAGCTCGGCCAGCTTTGAGCGCACGGCGTCGCTGTCGTACTGCTGCCACGCCTGCTGCGCCTGCTGTTGCGCCTCGACAACCTTCGGGTTGTTCTTCACCGACTCCCACAGGCCCCACGCGGCCGACGACGCCGTCTCTGTGTTCAGCCACTGGCCGAGGTAGCTCTTGTTGTGCTCGGCCGGCGCAGCCTCCGCCATTGCGGCGCCCGGGCGCTTGGCTGCTGCGTCGCCAGACTCGGACATGATGGTAGGTGGAGGTGGGTGGAGGCGGGGCGATCACATGCGTGCTCGCTTAAACGCACGGGGCAGCGGCCCGCAGCGGCGGCACTGCCAGCGCTGCCGGCAGCTGCCAGCGGGCGGTTTACATCGGAGGGTACAAAAAAAAAAGGTTCTGAATTTAGTGAACTACCGCGGAAGGAGCGGACGGTCAACGTCCCTAGCTAGATAGTGTTCCAAGTTATGTGCGGTGGTGCAGCGCTGCGGGCCGCTGCCAGCGGGCGGTCTACATACGGGGGATACAAAAAAAGGTTCTGAATTTAGTGAACTACCGCGGAAGGAGCAGACGGTCAACGTCCCTAGCTAGATAGTGTTCCAAGTTGTGTGCGGTGGTGCAGCGGCAGGCCTGCAAAACAGGCGGCGCGCTTTGCCTGCGCATTGCCTGCGCGTCGTTAATTGAGGCAGCGTGTTGACAGCAGAGACAGGACCGCGGCCCGCGTCCGCTCTTTGTGAGCGGGCCTATGCAGTGGAGGCGCGCGCAGAGGGATCAGGACGTGGCGTACATGAGGTACTCGTAGAACATGAAGAGGCACACGCCGTTCAGCGACGTGCGCATGATCGAGAAGCCGAGCCCGCGGTACATCTTCAGCGAGAAGCGCAGCGGCGGGCGCCGGACCACGGTGTCGCGGTACTCGAGCGACGTCGGCATGAGCGTCTTGCTGTAGAGGTCGCGCTGGTACTCGGACTTCATGGTGTCGATCGGGTACACAGCGAGCCACGAGGCGGCGCCGCACACGCCGCCGGACAGCGCGACGGCCCACGGGTTCGGCGGGTCGCCCGGGGCGTGGTTCTTGGACAGCGCGCGCTTCAGGGTCTCGTACACGCTGAAGTAGATGGCCGAGCCGAGCGAGTCGCGCACGCAGTGGTACTCGACGCCGCCGTACAGCGTCCACCACCCGCCGCGGCGGCGCAGGTTCTGCACGGCCTGCAGGGCGCCGATCTTGCGCGGCGCCGTGGCCATGGCCGCGCCGCCCGACGCAAGCCCGCGCTCGCGCATGATCATGCCCTCGACCTGCGACGCTGTCTTTGTGAACTCGAACGGGCCCGTCAGCAGGCACGAGAACGCGCCGGCCGTCAGCCCGCTGAAGAACACCGGCACCACGGGCCGCTCCAGCGCCGTCGGCATCGCGACCCCAAACAGGTTCGCGTACATCGGGATGAACGACGTGTAAAGGCTCATGTTCATGGCCCGCGCCGCCGACGACGAGATGAGCGACGCGCTCACGCCGCGGTAGAAGCCCGGCACGCCGCCCTCCTGCCAGATGTTGCGCACCGTGCCCTTGATGCCCTCGCTCGACGTCTGCAGCCGCGTCTTGATGGTGTCGAGCGGGAAGTTGATCAGCAGCGCGCCGGTCGCCGCCGCGTAGCTGCACGCAAGCACGCGGCCCGGCGACACTCCCGCGCTCGCCTCTTTGGACATGCCGCTCTGGTTCGTTCCCTGTTGCTGGTGGGGTCTGCTTCGCTTATCCTCTGAAACCCGAGGGCCAACAGCCGGTGTCTCTTGCTGTTGGGCTTCGCGCGCTCGGTCCTGTTTCCCCCTCCGGATAACGGTGGTTCCTGCCCAGCCTGTCCCGACGGCTCGTGGGAGCCAGTCGCCGCCAGCGGCCCAGGGTCAGGGCTCGGGCCCGCCGAAATGCCATGGCTCGGCAGCCGTTTCTCGTGCGCGCGGGGTTACGGCTAAGACCCGCGCCGCTGCTGCGTGGGGCCCCCAGGCTCCCACACCGCCAGACCGCGTCCGCGCGCAGCACCGCGCAGCGGCCCTTTAGCACGTGCCCCCTCCTCCGCCGCGCGCCATGGACGACGACGGCGAGCGCGCGACGGCCGCCAGCCGGCCGCAGCGCGCGCTGGTCCCGCCGCTGCGGTTCGCGTGCGTCGACTCCGACGTGTACCGCGGCTCGTACCCGAAGCCGATGTTCGCCGAGTTCCTTGCGCGGCTCGAGCTGCGCACGCTGGTCAGCATCACGCCGGAGCCGATCGCGCCGCTGCCGCTCGGCGCGCGCGTGAACTACGTGCACATCCCCAGCGCCGCCGAGCAGCAGAAGTCCAAGAAGAAGCGCAGCGTGCCCATCAGCTACGCCGTGGTCGAGCAGGCGCTCGCGGTCATCACCGACCCGGCGGCGCAGCCCGTGTTTGTGCACTGCCTCAACGGGCAGCAGGTCACGTCGCTTGTTGTTGCGTGCCTGCGCGTGGCCCAGGGCTGGTCTGCGCGCAGCGCGCTCGCCGAGTTCGCGCGCTACGGCGACCTCGACCGCCGCGACGTCATGTTTGTCGAGGCCTACGACCGCGACTCGGCCCCGGCGCGGCCGGCCCTGCACTAGGCCGGCCCTGCACTAGCGCTTCGCCTTGCGCAGCACAGGCCTGCTTCACTTGCGGTAGCGATGCAGGCCGAGGCCAGTGCCGTGGCACGAGCTCCATCGCTCCGCCTGTATATTTAGTCTGCATTAGTTGCATTAATCTGCATTGTTCGTCTGCACCGTTCGTCTGCACTGTTCGCGGAAAGGAGATAACATCACTATTATTATTATCGCTTGTTCTATGTCATCGTCATAACGGCCTATTTTGTTTAGTGAGACGAGCCCTGCGAGGCCTGCGGAGCCGCTGCCGCAGCAGCAGGCGCCGCCGATGCTGGGGCCTCCGTCTGCGTCGCGGCGCGCGCCGGCGCAGGCGGCGCCGGCTCGGACACCGCTTGCGCCGTCATGTCCGGCAGCGCCTGCACGGCCTCGGCCTGCCTCTCGGGGTCCACGTTGCTGGGGTCGCTCGGCTGGACGGAGTGCTGCGACGGCGTCACCGTGATCGCCTCGCTCAGCGGCGCCTGCTTGTGCGTCTGCAGACCCATCGCCTGCAGCCACTGCATCGACTCCGTGAACTCCTGGCCCTGCCGCTCCAGCGACCAGCCCAGATGGCGGGCCATGATCTCAATGACCTGCGGCAGCGCGTCGCGCGCAGCCTCCGCGTCCAGGAACGCAAGGCGCGTGCGCCGCGCAAGCACGTCGATCGGCGTCCGCGCATACTCGTAGCCCATCGCGTACAGAATCTCGCCGTCCAGGAACGGGTACAGCGGCGAGATGCGCGCGTTGCGCTGCACAACCGTGCCCTCCGGCGTCAGCGCCGTCGGCGTGCACAGCCGCGCCACGTCGAACGCGCGCATGCCGTAGTTCTCGCTCAGGTGCCGCGCCGCCGACGCCTCAATGCCAAAGTCGCGGATCAGGTCCACGTACATCAACGAGTTCCAGTTCTCGGCGCCCACCAGCTTCTCGTTCGGGTTCTTCGTCTTGCACTCGAGGCGCGGCAGCCCAGCAACCTCGGCCGCCTTGTCCACAGTCTCCTCGGCCATCTCGCGGAACGTCGTCCACTTGCCTCCAGCAATCGTCACGAGGTTGCTCGGGCTCACCAGCACGCTGTGCGAGCGCACAACGTTCTGCGTGTCGCCCTCGTCGGGGCTCCGCACCAGCGGCCGGATGCCGCTCCACGCCGCCCGCACGTCGCCGCGCTTCACGTCCAGCTTGCCGTCAATGTAATGCTTCACCTCGCTCAGCACAAAGTTAATGTCCTCCTCGGTCGGCGTTGGGTTCGCCTCGATCTCGCTCGGGCGGTCCGTGGTGCCGGCGATCGTCGAGCCCTGCCACGGCAGGAAGAACACAACGCGGCCGTCCGACGTCGCCGCGTCCAGCAGCCCGATGTTCGACGGGCAGTACCAGCCAGGCAGGATGATGTGCACGCCGCTCGAGCCAATGGCAATGTCCGGCGTCTTCGGGTCGTCCATCTTGCGCACACGGTCCGTGAAGGGGCCCGTCGCGTTCACCACGCTCTTGGCCCGGATCGTGAACTTCTCGCTCGTCTCGCGGTCCACAACCTCGGCGCCGCACACCTTGCCGTTCTTGTCCTTGGCCAGGCCAACAACCTCCGTGTAGTTCAGAATGTCCGCACCCTTCTCGATCGCAGTCACCGCCAGCGTGGCGTTCGTCCGCGCGTCGTTCTGCGAGCCGTCGTAGTAGATGATCGCACCCTTCAGCTCCGACTCGTTCAGCATGGGGAACAGCCGCAGCGCCCGCGTGCGCGTCACAAGATAGCTCGGCTCCAGGTTCGCGCGGCCCGCAATCAAGTCGTACATCTTCACACCCACATAGTAGTACGGCAGCTGCCACCACTTGTACACGGGAATCATGATCGGCAGCGGGAACGACAGGTACGGCGCCATATCCAGGAACCGGCGGCGCTCGGCCAGCGCCTCCTTCACCAGCAGGTACTGGTTGTAGTCCGCCTGCCAGAACGCCTTCTCCAGGTACCGCACACCGCCGTGCACAAGCTTTGTCGAGCGCGACGAAGTCGCGCTGGCAAAGTCGTCGCGCTCGACAAGCGCCGTCTTGTACCCGCGCGTCACGGCGTCCCAGGCCACGCCGGCACCGGTCGCTCCGCCGCCAATGATCAGCATGTCGTACTCCGCCGTCTCAGCCATGCTGCGCAGAATGTCCGAGCGCGTGCGCGGCGGCGGCGTCGGCGGCGGAATCACCGTCTGGTGCGGCGTGTTGTAGCGGTGGTCCGACTTCCAGTCGTCGTAAATCAAGAACGCCGTCACGGACGCCGTCACGGCGCCCACGGGCAGTATTGCCCGTTTCGCAAAATGCAACAGCTTCGAGCTCATGGCCGACGGTCAAAGGTGAACCTGTCGAAGAAGGGGTTTTCAAGGCGCGCGTGAGTCTAGAGACCTAGCCTGCGTGCGTGATCACACCCTGGCCCTAAATGCACTACTAGGTCAGTCAGCGCACTTTAATCCGGATAACTGCGGGGTTGCCACAAGCCCTGCTGCTCCCGCTTATGTCACCGGCCCCGGCCGCTCAAACGGGCCACTCGCAGCCGTTGTTAGTGGTGGGTCTCGGGAGGCAAGGGACCAATCGGGCAGACTCGGGACGGGCCGTGCCGCCTGACCCCACCACAATCGGCCACCGCCCTTCAGTCACAGGCGCGCCAAAAAATTCAAACCCCTCGATGGACCCAATTACTGCCGCGGCATAGCTGCCGAATCGGATATCCAGGCATACCGCGTGCGCAGCCGAACTTGCGCTCGGCAGCCGAGGCAAGATCGCAATGACTCACGCAAACCGTTTTCCTGTATCACATGTCGAGCCTCCGACAGAGGCGGGATTCTTCCGAACCTCGCGTGAGCCCGCCGCAGCCGCCCGCGAAGACTCACTCGAGGCTCGTTCTCCAACGCACTGATTATGTCATCGATACTCCACCGCCCCCGTTTGCTCCCGCATGCGCCCTTTGCTCTCAGCCTGCGGCCCCTGCTGCTTAGTTGCTGCAGCCTCGATGTACCTGCAGCCACATATGCAGAGTCCTGAGCCGCGCCACGGGCCCGCGAATGGGGGGAGTGCGCTGGTCACGCGCAAATGCAGAGAAACCAATACAGGCTTGCTCGAGTCATAGCGGCATTGAGGCGCGGTTGTTCATCCCTCGCTCTCTTTGGTGCTAATGCGCGAACCCCACAAAGCTCCCCTTCCTCTCGCTTAGAAACTGCTGATTTATGATTAGACCAGGAATAATTAAAGCTTACCAGAATACAATACGAGTATCAATATTTCGCAGCTGCGTATAACCTGCCTGCAATTAAGCCGCCGTTTATCGTAACGCGGTCGGCGGGTACATGACCTTGAGCGAGGCCAGCGCGGCTGCCGACGCCTGGGGTGCCGCTTCCGGCGTCCAGCTGAACTCTAGCAGCGCCTGCTCGCTAGTATAGACAGCGAACCCTCGATGTGTCTTCACGGTGCTTAGTGCATGCCCGTTTCCCGGAATATTGCACACAATTTTTCCGGTCGCTAGGTTGTACACTTTGCCTAGCCCAGAGTAGCTGCCAACTCGCGAGTGGCCCAGCGCTACAAATACCTCCCACCGACTCACCCAGACAACACCAACGATCTGTGCTGGCATAGCCACCTCGCAGATTAGCTTGCGGTCCTCGATGTCGTACATTCGTAGCACACGGTCCTTCTTTCCGCCGCCAAGGGCAAGTACTTGATCCAGTCCGGGGCAGAACGCAATGCCTCTCACGGCCGACCGTTGCCGGAAGCGGTACTCGGGGTGCAGAGTCGTCTGCGCGCCCTCGTACGTGAAGTGCGTCCACACGCTCACGACGCAGTCCACTCCGGCAACTGCTAAGACATCCTGGTTATAGTCTAGCGCCATGGAGATGATAGGCTCTGCATGCTGTAGATGGGGCGCTATGCCGGTGTCGCAAATAAAGCCCTTGCTCGTGCTTGCCGAGAGCTTGTAGACCATGCCATAGTTCGTTCCAACAAAGAATTCGACGCGGTAGCCGCACCGCGACAGCCCGTCGTGATGGGCCGCCGGCACCTTGTCGCTCCACAACAGGTGCGTTGCGTGGTGAGCGGCGGTGCGCCCAAGGTACCCTGGCACAGCCCCAGCAAATTCGCCGACGATTTCCCCCAACTGCTGGCGCAGTAGCATGCATGGCTCGCTCCGCGCCATGTCAATTAAGCAGATATACCCCTGCTTGTCGCCAGTTATGCAGAACCCGAGACGGGTAAGCGCCACACAGGTTATCGGCGCTTGGGCACAGTGCCAGAACAGCTGGGGGCCAAGCTGTGGCGACCATCGGCACGCATAAAGGTCCTCAATGAGCACGACTTCGCCCAGCTTGTTCAGCGACAGGAGGCTGTCGTCACTCATGTCCAATGCGTAGCCGTAAAAGAAGGCCCAGTCCTCGCCCTCCCCGGGATAGAGCGGGCACGCACTGGCTACCAATGTGGAATAGTAGTCTTCCCGCACACCGAACAGCGCCATACCATCCACAAGTGCCCATTGCCGCACATCTTGGTTCGCGGCCGCGTTTGCACCCCACTTGCTTCGGTGTTGCGAATTGGCCCCGTTCAGTGCCACAGGCTCTTCCTCTGTAGGAGAGGATGACCATAACAATCCATTGAGGGGTCTGTGTCGCAGCGCCAGCGCTGATGGGAAGCTGCGACGGCGTGTAGCCTCTGCATGCGCATGCGAGACGTCTTCCAGATTCGGCAAACTAGCCTCCATGGAATGCCGCCGGTTAGGCTCGCGGAGCAGCTGAGCCGCGCCATGAGGAGCGCCGCGCCTGGGGCCAATACCCAGTGCACGAGCAATCACACCGTTTCTGTGGGGAGATGTACCATCTGGACGCGGTACTCTGTACATGGATTGCTATCTTTTGTTTGTTTTGACTGAATACGTAGGTGTGGGACTATGTGGACGCGGGGTTTGGTCCTGCGTGGGGCGGGTAAGGGTGACCAGACCCGGGGCGCTCACTCATAACATACAACATAGAAAGGAGATGCTAGGCTATGTAAAACTTGCAAAAAGAAAGCAGGATGGGGGAGTAGAATTCCGTGTTCGTTATATGCTAATTTGAAGTTAAAGCAGCAGTTCTTCAACCACCACTACTGGCAGCTGCTGCTGCTGCAGAGATAACTGCGCGCTGCCTAAAGCCACGGCATAGCCGGTATATCTGGTCACATGACTTGCCGTTGAAATTTCCAAATCTTTTTTCCAGGCAGAAAGGCTGGACAGCCCATCATCGCCCGAGTGGAAGAGAGAGTCTCCAATGAGCGGTGATGTTTCAATGTCAGATGCGCCACCCGTGGACCAGGCAGTAGAGGGTGATGCCGAGGCCGAGGAGGACCTTATAGATGCTAACAAGATCGCAATTCTGCCCGGTGCATCAAGCGACGGCACCGCCGCAAGCTTCAAGATCATGGACGAGGACCACACGCTGGGCAACGCGTTGCGCTACATGATCATGAAGAACCCCGACGTTGAGTTCTGCGGGTACTCGATCCCGCATCCCAGTGAGCAGCATATGCATCTCCGAATACAAACGTACGAAGACACGACCGCGATTGAGGCGCTTCGCAAGGGCTTGGCGGATCTTGTCGACTGCTGTGACTATGTTGAATACGCATTCCGCCAGAAGTGCGCAGAGGGTGTCAGCACGGAGGCCCCGCAATAGCCTTAGCGCGCTATTCTTAATGGCCCGTCTCTTGTAAGGAGGGTTAAATATTTATGTATAAATATAATGTACTGTGATTCCAAGCTGCTCTGAGAATGGCTGTTCTCCTTATCTCTTTTTGCAGTGCATGTTCATAACGAGGGTATCTATCAGGGCAGGTTGACATACCGCAGGCAGCCCTGTTGGTAGAAAAAGCACAGCAGTAAAGAAACGATGCCATTTTGGCAAGCAGCATTAACAGTTCCAATATGTGGCGGGCACTGTGTGTGCATGGTTCGTTTAAAGGCGTCCAATGGTCCAGTGGCGTAAAGACGGGTATTAAAAGGGCGCATTGTCAGGATTTGCTACACGCAGTACCTTGCGTGAGTAGTCTTCATTGTCTTGCAAGCTGGTTTGGGACCCGTTCTGCTCCCAGCGCATGTAAAATTGGTTCGGGTCCACTCTCTGGTCAAATATCGGTACAAGATTCATGTCATTGCTGAAGGCGCTGGACGACGAGCGCATGTGCCTCGGGGACGTCGGCGCGTTGCTGTGAGCAAACGGAGAAAACGCATGTGCTCCGCCGCCGCCCGTGCGATTAGGTGGTGTTGAGGGCGAGTTATAGCCACGGATGCCCAGCCCCACCTGGTCGCTCTGCTTGGAGCTCGATAAGACGGGTTCGCCGCGCCGCCGCCTTCGCCTCCAGCAGAAGAAGAGGATCAGAGCAACAACGATCAGCAGCACGCCGATACCAACACCCACGAAAGTACCGGCAACGGCCCCGCCGTCATGCCAGTACCCGCTCTTCTGGTTTCGGTTCTGCGTACCTGACAGGGTGGGCGAGCCCTGCGGCGACATTTGTGTGTTCGACGGTGGGGACGCCGTGGTGGTGCTCGGGGTTGTAGCGCTTGGCGCCGACGCTGACGCTGAAGAAGTGGTCGCTGTGCTGCTGGGCGAGCTCGACGTTGTGGTCGGGTTGCTGCTAGTCCCGCTAGTGGCGCTTGTTGGACTCGAGGACGCCGAGCTCGATGTTTCCGCAGTGCTCGATGTGCTCGACGCGGTACTAGAAGACGAAACCGGCTCCGAGCTGGTTTCAGCGCTGCTGGAAGTCGAGGTGCTTGGAGCCTCACTTGACGTCGAGGAGCTCGTCGGGCTTGCCGACGATGTGGTGTCTGTCGAGGTGGAGCTTGTACTTGAGCTTGTGCTGGAACTTGTGCTCGAGCTGGTGCTCGAGCTGGTGCTGGTGCTGGCACTCGTACTGCTCGCTTCTGAAGACGACGAACTTGCTGTCGTTGTCGACGACGCTGAAGACGAGCTGGTTGGCGTCTGCGAGCTCGAGCTCGATGTCGGTGCTGCAGACGAGCTCGACGACGCTGAGGACGTCGACGACGTCGATGACGAGGATGTCGAGCTCGCCTGGGAGCTGCTCGCACTCATTGTCCCGCTCGGCTGGCCGATTTGGGCGTAGCCGTACAAGCCCTCGTCGGCGTTTCCACAGTGGTCGGTCTCATACCCCGGGCACGACTGCGAACAGCTTCCCACGCTCGTGTCGCTGCCTGGGGCCATGTTGGAGCACCAGCAGTACTTCCCCTGGAGAATTGCGAACGCATACCCTGAGCACTGCTGCGTGCAGGCGCCGTAGGAGTTGAAGTTGCTGAAGTGGTATTGGCTGGAGTCGGAGGCCGTGTTTTCATTCGAGCACAGCGAAAGCGGGTTCGTAGACCCCCCGCCATTTTGGGCGTTGGCTGAAACCAGAAAAAGCCCGGCTACCAGCCAGCGTATTCGGCCTGCCATGGTTGCGACTGGACTCGCCTTCTATTTATGGAAACGCACACTTTGGAGAAGGTGGGGAGGGGTGTGTGTCGCTATCTCTGGATCTGGTTCTGACAGCCCTCCACTCTGCTCCCTCGAGGCCACTGACGACCGGCAGATGTCCCCAATGAGTCCTGAATATTGCTGCTGCAATATCGGTGGGATTGTGTTAGCGTGATGCAGTTCCTCAGCCACTGTGCATGAGATCCGCAGAGCAAGAGCCACATATGTAAACTGAATGCCAGGTTAAGGGCACTGGGCAGTCGCGCGTCATAATGGTGGTTCAAAATGACGTGCATGATTATGATAACACTTCCAAACGCGCGCTGGGTGGAACACCGCCACTGGGAGATTTGGCAGCTCCCCAGAATATCGGGCGGACCTGATCAGGCCTTGAAGACACGCACCACTTCTCCTCAGTATGTACTCTTGTGACCGCGAGAACTCGGGCTACGTCTGCAGGGTAGATAACACGAGGGCCGCGCAAACCCAAATACAGGCACGTGAGCAAGTACCGCTGTCTTAGCACCGCCGCGCATTTGCCCTATGGATGAGAGAGATACTCCGAGTGGCTCCGCGCAGTGAACCCTGCGCTCGAGCGCTGATGGCACTGTAATTGTGGCGGCCTGCCTCACATTAGTACCTTGGGCCCATACGCTGGTCTAAAAGTCTATTTATATTCGCCCTTAACCTCCGAAAATGTTATGTGTGTAATACATGCAGAGCGCTGTACTTGCCGGTTTCATGTTGATGGCTCCATTAGATTGAGGCGGGACATGCATGCGAGCATTGGTAATTCCTGGCATATTGTTCTTGAACGAGCAGGAGGGCGAGGGCGGCACTAGTGCCCTCAGTGGTGACGCCTCATTAAACTTCAATAATGTAGAGTGGACGAAGTGTCTTGAGAGCCAACGGGAGTACGGTGATGTGGGTGAAGTATACTCAGCGTTGACTATTCTACTTGGTATGGGAGCACAGCCCAGTGTAAAGAACAGAGGCAAAATAATAGAGACACTTTTCTTGTGGCTTCAATTAAAGAATTACTGACCAAACATACAATGTGGTTATACGGCTCTAATTGGGTTTCTATATGAGCCACCTTAACTGGTATTATTGTTGGCATTAATTCTAGCTCACCCTACCCCCCCGCACTCGGCGAACAAAGCGCAATCTGGAATGTCGGGTACGGGAGTTATATTGATCTCGCATCTGCGGCCCCCCCCCCCCTCGGCCTTCTGCCGTGCTTATAATCCCCATGATACGGCCTGCACGCTGATGGCAAGAGACGCGTCACATTGATCTCGAATGTGTGCACTGACATCACTAATCATAGTGGAAATTAACCGTCATTGAACCGCTGGCGGCTGCAGTCGGCGGTTTTTTTTTTTTTCCTGCTCCACGTAGGTGCATGTATGTATTCAAAGACCATGTAGTACTGGATTGCCTCCACCGCATGATAAATGCGTACGGCAAAATCGGGGAATACATTCGGATTGAAGCCTCACCAACGCACCTCCAATTTTCGGTGGTGAACTCGTCTTCTACAGTCATCGGCCGAGCAGAGCTCCCCGCAACACTGTTCAGTGGCCCTGGCGCCACTAAGACCGTACAGCTGAAGGCGCGGGCACTGGACTTCGTGCTCAAGCGGATTGAGTCTGAGGAGGTGGGCACTCTGAAGCTGCGGTTCCGCGTGGCGCGGTCGGGCCAGGAGCAGGTGGAGATCTTCTTTGTCGAGCCTAATGGCGTCAGCAAGCAGTTCCGCATCAACTGTATGGAAACAGTCGTCCTTCCACTTGACTTTGACGAAGTTCCGGAGGCGCACTGCACGTTCTCTTGCCTGCCGGCGGTCCTGAAGGACGCGTTCGCCTCTTGCGAGACCTCAGCCGATGAAGCAAAGATGCAGTTCTCTTCTCAGTTCATCAACATCCTTGCCAAGCGCCGCGGAGCTGCCACTAAGAAGGCATCGGTGCTGAGTATGGGCCTCAAAACCACCGTCAAGCTGCAGCCCACGGCGTTCCGGCAGCTGACCGTGCTCACCCCCTGGCAGGCCGAGTTCAAGTTGAAGGAGTTCAGAGTGATGCTCGCATTCTTGTGGCAGCTCAGCGCAGAAAACCCTGTCAACGCAACCTTCGACTTCCAGGGCCCCACCACTCCTTTCGTATTCCACGGATACCACCCTTCGTGCCCGCAACTAACGTTCGTGTTCAAGTTTATGGCGCGCGTATCTGCTGGGCGTAATGCGGAAGCCAGCACTTGGCTACGCGTCGGTCCTCAGCCCGAAAGCCTTGGAGAAACGTCGCATAGAGATCAGGCACGAAACCGCTATCGCAGCATAGACGCGGTGCGGCGCGAGCGCGCTACCCGTGTTCGCCACCTCACGGAAGATTTCACCCCGAGCCTGTCACCACTCAGCACTACTACAGACCGGTCACAGTCGATGATGGATAACGAGCCATTATCCGAGACAGGAGCAGTACGTGCATACACTGCATCGACGCCGGCTACTGCCACCGCACCAAGTGCTGCACCGGAATCGGCAACGCATCAGTCTACAATGCCGCCGTATACAGCGTCTTCCACCACACCGGCGGGTGCAACTGAACCGGTTTCAGCACAGCCAACTCGCGCCGCGAACCAGCACAATATGGAACAGCGAGATGGCCGAGGTGAAACTGAGCTTGTCGACGAAAATGAGGCGATCGATGGCACTCTTGAACTTGGCTTCACCCAGGCGGAGCCGGTTGCTCGCGGGCTTTTCGATTAGCGCACCGTTATAGAGGCATCGTTTTTTGTATTATTTATTTAATGACTGTTTAATCCAGTAAAATGAGCAGTCCAATGCCCGAGACTATCCCCACTAACTGGATAAGCCCCTTCCTCACCTTCTGCCCAGTGGATTCAGAGGGTTCTGTCTCCAAAATCTCGGGCAGCACGCCGACAGTGGCTACGTATAGGAAAACTCCAGCCGTCAGAGGAGTCACCAGCTCCTCAAAAGCGGAGCTCATGGATCCAAACAGATTACCCATCACACAACCCGTCAAAGTTCCCAGAGCCGTAACCAACTGAGCCTTGCGCGCAACTGATTTTGATGTGCCTGTATTGATCAGTAGCGCAAAGTCTCCAAACTGATGCGGAATCTCATGACAGCACATGATGAGAAAGGCGGCGAAGCCCGTGCTGGGGCCGTTGCGGAATGAGATGGCTAGCGATAAGCCATCCGTGACGTTGTGCAGAGAGTCTGCAATGACGTTGAGCCAAGGCGATATGTTCACAGGCTCCGCCTCTCCAGCCTCTTCACTAGGACTCGATTCCAAGCCACTATCCCGGGGAGTCTCTGCATCACTTCTTTTACGGTGACGCAGTTCTGCATTCTCGCGCTGAACCTCTTCAGGATGCAGGGCCACCGATAGATCGCCCGTGTGGGCATGCGTATGAGCATGTGTGTGAGCATGCGAGTGACCACCCTCAGACTCAGCACCGCCCAAGATTCGGAACACTTTGTCCAATGCTACGAATGCAAGAAAGCCGCTGATGAGAACTAGCCCGCTCGTCTGCGAGAACTCGAGCTCAGGGAGCATATGAACAAAGATAGTTGCCAGCATTCCACCCTCAGCAAATGCCACAAGAAATCCCAGCACCGATCCTGACAGCGGCGGGCTCAGCGCAATGAGCGACTGCGTGATGACCGTGATGGCTGCCACGGCGAGCACGGCATTCGTCAACGAGTCGTACACAAAGACGGCTGATCCAAGCGAGTCCAGTGGCCCCAAGCTCGCGCCATGCGAATGGACATGCCCACTGCTGAACTCGTGGCTCTTTTCTCCCATCTGGGCCGTCTTAAGGGTCCGTATACACTTCTCGAGACACCTTCTCCCCTAGGCTCCTGATCCGCAGCAAGGTTAGGTTAAGTGTGTGGCCCGGATATCTCATGAACTACAGACAGGCCGAATCGCCGCTCGGTAGGCAGACATGAATCGAGCTTCATGCTGCAAAATAAATCAAATCTTCGGATTTCTCCATGATATGTGCACTCGGGCCAGTACTCGCCGCAATACGTTTGTATTACAAGCACAGACCACACTCTGCCGCCCCCTTATGGCTGCAGTTACAGGGTAGGGGATTGTTTACAGTGGATCGGTTTGAAAAAAAATATCAGGGCTTTCCAGATTTATTCAGCGTTTAGTTCCGCGACGCCAAGAGACCCGAAATCAAGAGGCAGCTGCTGAGCATCTGGAACAGAATGGCGCGTGGACGAGCACCTCGCACTAATTGGCAAGAAATACCGAAAAAGAACGCCGACTGGGAGAACTACTACCGGACCCAGGGCCTCCCGTCGTCTGATGAAGCGGAATTCGAGAATTTCAAAGAGGCATGCGCGCGCGAGCTTCCCGTCACGTTCCGCATCACTGGTACATCAAATCATGCCATTGAAGTGCGCGAAATGATGGAATCCACGTACATCAACAATCTTAAGAACCAGACCTGGGAGGGTCAGCCCGTGGAGGCGCCGATGCCGCTCCCTTTCTACCCAGAAAGGCTGGCGTGGCAGGTAAATGTCGGAAAGCAGGTCATTCGACGCAACGCGCAGTTCAGTGAGTTCCAGCGCTTCCTTGTTGTCGAGACAAATGCCGGCAATGTAAACCGTCAGGAGTTGGTATCAATGATTCCGCCGCTGATGCTCGAGGTCGAGCCCCACCACACGGTTCTGGATACTTGTGCGTCGCCGGGATCCAAGACTGTTCAGTTGCTCGAAGCTCTGCATCAGAAGCCCAACGCCACGGGCCTTGTTATTGCCAACGACAGCGATTATAAGCGCTCGCACATGCTCACACACCAAATCAAGCGTTTGAACAGCCCGAACGTCATAGTAACGAACCATGATGCGCAGATGTATCCCAAGATCTGGCTCGGAGACTCCTATCTCAAGTTCGACCGTATTCTCTGTGACGTGCCGTGCACTGGAGATGCAACCATGCGCAAAAACATCAACGTCTGGCGCGATTGGAAGGTAGGCAACGGCCTAGGTCTTCACAACCTTCAACTCAACATTGCCACGCGTAGTGTTCATCAGCTCAAGGATGGTGGCCGCCTTGTGTACTCCACATGCTCGCTGAACCCCATTGAGGACGAGGCGGTCGTTGCTCAGCTCCTCCGCCAGTTCCCGAACTTGAGTCTCGTGGATGTCTCGTCAAAGCTCCCTGAGCTCAAGCGCTCGCCGGGCACGTCGAACTGGAGAGTTCAGGACAAGACGAAAAAGGAGTGGCACGATCTTGATGACATGGGTGCCATGCCGCGCAGTTGGTTCCGACCTACCGATGAGGAGGCTGACAAGTTCAAGCTGGAGCGCGCTGTGCGCGTATACCCCGAGCAGCAGAACAGCGGGGGATTCTTCATCGCTGTATTGGAGCTTAATGGACGTCCTATCGAGATGAAGGACATCGTGGCTGCTGAGAAGGCTCAGGCTGCAAAGGAGACCGTTAAGGAGTCCACTGACGCACCCGAAGAGACGAAGGCTGCGGATCAGAACGGTAAAGATACCGACTCTAGTGCTTCGGAACAGCCAGCGCAGAATGAGCCCGAGCAATCATCAGCGGAGCCAGCCGCTAAGCGGCAGAAGCTTGACAAGCCGCCGAAGGAGCCAAAACTGCCTCGTGACGTTCCTTCGTCGGAAGAACCTTTCAAGTTCCTGAGACCCGACCATCCTGAGGTTCTCAGCTGTGTCAAGTTCTACGGTTTGACCGATGACTTCCAGCGTGACACTCTGGTAGTTCGTAATGCTACTGGTGAGCCGAGCCGCTCCATTTACTATGTGTCTTCCAGCTTGAAGCCCGTTTTCGAAAATAACGAAAACAAGGTGAAGTTCATCCACGGCGGAATCAAACTATTTAATGCTCAGAAGAACGAGGGCGAGTGCAAATGGCGAGTGCAGATTGAGGGCATCGAGATGATCAAGCCGTATGTCACGAAGCGTCTTGTTAAGACCAGCAAGATGGACTCCTTGCGAGCACTGTGTCTTGAGTCTTTTATCCGCATCGAGCAATTCAAGGAGTCAGACCCCGAGCTATTTTCGCAGGTTGATAAACTTGAAGAGGGCTGCTGCATCTGGGACCTAAACGGTGCCACTTATCCTCTGTGGAGAGGCAAAGCGAATCTGAATCTGATGGCCCCGAAGGAAACAACGGCGGAGTTGCTGTTGCGCTTGTTTGGTGTCGACAAGAAGACTATCGAGAAGCCTGAGAAGTGAGCAAGCGATCTCGCCTGCTTACTTTTTGGTGAGTGGCTCAAAGACTAGCTGATAGCTTAATTATGCAACGTAGATACATCGGATTTGTGTATGGATTAAGGTAATAGAGTGCACTGAGCGTGCCTTTAATTGTTCAACATTGGTGTGTCATGCGCAGGATGAAAGAACGAGTCACCTCACCTATCACAGCCTGACCATTTGTACACTAACAGAAGTTGACTGATTGACTACTAACTATACACACTCCTAAAAATCTCCGCAGTGCGCTGAGCTCGACGATTAAATTGATGCCTTCTTATTCACATACATTGTCTATCAGCTACGACCCATCTTCCGTCACTCCATTCATACAAAACTGAACTACAAACATAAAAGAGAGTTGCGCAGCCACAGAGCTTTCCTGGAATAGTCCTGCTAATACACAATCAAACCCTCCTCCCCATTAGAAAAAAGGAATCTCACCGTCACAACTTCTATATTCTATGTCACAATCAAATAAGACTTCTACGAAGCTATTTACAATAAAATACTGATTTAGGTATAAGAAACATCAGAGTGTATTCAGATCACGGGCGCCTGTACACGAGAACACGCGCGCCCCGCCAACTTAGGCCTGATGATTAAGACACACATCACGTCTTGTTGACTGGGCCCTTTTGATCCTCTCCGTTTTGTTTGTTGCAATGTCCAGCATGAACCAGCCGTTTGTTGCGAAGCTCGAGGAGCTGCTGCAGGCATCTTACAACCTGCCAAACGCTGTATGCGACATTGGGCGTATCGAGCTGGGGCCGGCAGAGCTGGAGGACATCACCCACCGGTTGTGTCCGCACGACAAGGGCGGCATCGACGCGCGCGCGCATTATCTTCTGGCCGCTTCGGGGTTCAATGCCGAGCATGTTCTCCGGGAGATAGCACTAGTGGACGTTCGCAGACCAGACCGGAAGGGCTTGGATGCTCCGGCAGATGCCGGCAGGGGAGACACCAGTAGAACAGACTCGAATCGGTCTGGCGACGTAAAAGCAGCCCATGATATTGGGACCTTCCTTGGAGTCTCGAGCACATCGGCGGCAGGCTCTGACAGAACGGGCAGCCTGAAGTCGACAGGGAAGAAGCCTGCATCCGCACTGTCCTCTGTGGACCAGATTGTTGTCCAGAGCACACGCGACTTCGACTCGTTCCTGAACACGCACTTGAACGTTGACTGGGCGGCGCGCAAGCGCGAAGTTGCTGAGTTGGTAGGACCGATGCATGACTCTGGCAAGGCCAAGTGGGGGCGCAAGGGCCTTGGCACACAAATCCTAGGGTCGAGAAGCAGCGATGCACTAAAAATGACACCGTTGATGCGCGCGTATGCTGACATTGTCACACAGCTTTGCGACCACGAGTTCAGGCTTCCCAATTTAGTGTCGCGGTTCACGCAGGCGGCAAAGCCGCTGACCAGCGCCAACGGCTATGTCCTGGATAGCTGGAACGCGCTAGAACTGCGCGACCCTCTGGCATTTCTCGAACGGCAGTACCGAGAATTTATCGATTCTGAGATTGCCCAGCATCGTCAAGAGGCAAAGCTCGGCGGCGTGCCGTCCAGCTTCAGTAAGGTGAAGGCGTTTGTGTCTTTGAAATACTTTAAGCACGACACGTGGGATTCAAGGCTCACCCTCATCAATAAAACGCCGATATGGGCGTACTTGTACTACTTAGTACGTGCGGGCTATCTTGAGGAAGCCTTACAGCTCGTGCTCGAGCGTAAGGACATATTCGAGACCATGGGCTCATCCTTCGCGGTGTTCTTCAAGGCCTGGCTTGATTCTCCAACCCACACGCTTTCACCTCACTATGCGGAAATGATCCATGCCGAATACTTGCAAAGCTTCCGACCTGGCGCCCAGTTCGATCCCTATAAGCAGGCGCTGTACAAAGTAATTGGCCGTGCTGATCTATCTAAGCGCACCCTCCCTCAGGTGGCTACTACTACCGAGGATTGGCTGTGGCTTCAGCTACAGCTCTGCCGCAGCAACTCCGCGTACACGCTTGAAGATCTGCAGTCCTACTTGCTTGAGATCGGTCCTAGCCATCTCGCCAATGACCCACTCAAGTACTTCACTATCCTGGTTCTGCTTGGTCTTCACACCCAGGCTATTGTGTTCTTGCGTCAGCACGACGAAGTGCATGCTGTGCACTACGCCGTCGCACTCGCGAGCCTAGGCCTGCTCGATGAAAAGGCAGCGAGCGAATCAGACTTCAATGGGCTTATTGGCCACTACACGCGTCACTTCCGCCAGTCGATGCCCAACCTCGCAGTTGATTACTTGGTGCTCATCACATTGCCTGGTGGCACTTCTTCTCAGCACACGGCGGCTCAGGCAGCCCTTCAACAGCTAATTTTGGAAACCCGCAGATTCAGCGAACTGCTCGGAGATGTAGGTACTTTGACTGAGCGCAGCGTTCCCGGTAGTATCGAAAATCGCATGGATTTGATCGGGATCCACGACAAGCAGACTTTCACGCGTGTCATTCCCTATGAAGCAGCCGTGAAGGCGGATAAGGAGGGCCGTGTGATTGACTCTATATTATTGTTTCGCCTTGCTGAGGCACCACAGCGCGTGCTGCAGCTCGTCAATGCTCACCTGGGCCTTGTGCTTTCCGGCGTACAGCTCGGACAGCCGGTACCATCAGCGTCTGCCGAGTCAGTGGACATTTTGCAGTTGGCTCGCAACATGATGCGCATTGATGGCGATGCCCTCGCTCGCTCGGAAGCCCGCGAAACATGCTTGACACTTCTTGCTATCGCCGACTGCATGGACCTGCTTGCGCAACAGGAATGGCAACAATGCCTCGAGCGGATCTCGCAAACGGGACTACTTGTACTGACACCTGACGCCGCTGTGAGCCATGTGCGTGGCCTGGCACAGCAGTTTGTGTTGTATGATGAGAGCATTGCACGCAACATTCCAAGTGTAGTTGTCATGGCCATGACATGCATAGTGAAAATCACGGAGTCACTCAAGTCATCTGGCGCTCCAGTTGCAAGCCGGCTTTTAGACCAGTACCGCACTCGCGCTAATAACTGCATGGTATATGCTGGACTCATTCAGTTCCGCATGCCTAGAGAAGTGTACTCACGGCTTACACAACTCGAAGCACAGATGGCTTGAGCTTGGAGTTTGTGGTAATAAAATGTAATTTTAAGCCATCTGTCTAATAGTTATTTGCAAATTGTGCGTTACCTTCTATCCTCAAGTTTGCAGAGCAATACTTGTTCGCAAAATAAGTACAAGTATTAAGATCGAGTCCGGTAGAGGTTGAAGGACGTTAAGAGGTGCCCACTCACAATTTTTTTTGACATACGCAGTGCGGTGCCCACATTGTGCATTTTCCTCGGCTGAAGCTACCTGAACCATAGGCTCTAGCGCTTCAGCAAATATTAAAAGCCATGCTCGCCGATACAAGGATTAGATCTATTTATGGGTTCGCTGAGACGATTTCTTATTCAAGAAAAGTGGGCGTTAACACTGCATATATATAGGACAAAATCACAGACGTCACTCACAACCGCCACTTTAAACTTAAATCGCATTCTGAAATGCGCCCCTCAAATATATTTTATGAAATCTATGCGTGCAAAACAGTGGCGAACTCAGACCTTCTCCCCGCACCTGTTCACCCGTTAACACCCCAGACACCTGCACCAGGGCAAGGCCGAACATGTCACGGGACGGCAACCGTGCGGTGTGCGGTGGTGAGATTGGCAGGAAGTTATAGGCGGGCACAACAAACATTTCCTCACTAAAACAAGGTAATGACCGACGCCGATAGAGCTAGTGTGCCGGCGAGATCGCCGCCACCATCAAGAAGGCTGCCTATGCACGACCCAGCCATTCGAGCCCAGTCTATTGACAACGCGCGCGACTTCTATAATTACGACCAGCGGCTGAACAAGGAAGACAGACAACGCCTTGCATCCTTCTTTTGGCAAAAGACAACACTATACCCGGCGCTCGGCCTTCCCATTTTATGGGGGTTCATCCAGTCACCCAATTGGCTGAAGCGCCGTGGCTTTATCCCGGCAAACCGCAGCTACCGCTTCGCCCAGCTGGCGCTGGGGTTCATCGGGCTGTTTGCTGGTCTGCAGTTCGGGATGGGGATTGGCACGTTTATCCAGTTGAAGCAGCTGCAGTCCAACCCAGCGGCCCAGCAGGCGTACGCTTTGCTTAGCCTATATCCTCCTCAGCTTGGCTCGCGCTACTTTTCAATGACGGCTAAGAATCCCGAGCTTGCTCTTCAGAATCCCGACGCCATAGATTGGGACAACAATCCCTTGTTCCCGTTCTGTCTCATCATGAACCGGCAGATAATTGGCGAGTGGAAGCGCCAGGATCAAAACCGCATAGACCGCTACAAAGCAGCAGAGCAGCAGCGGAACGCCGAGAAGATGAGGCGGATAGAAGCAAGCGGTGGCGCGAACAGCGAAAATAGCTCGCAAGAGCCCACGGGTACCTCGTGGGACAATGTCATTGCGAGAAGCAACTCTCAGCACCAGTCGCCAGTGTCTACTGACAGTCAAGATTCCTTGCCAAATGCACGTCAGGAAACGCCTGTTACACCCACGCAGCCACCACTGCGGAAACTTCCTGCTTCGAACGCCAGGAAGCCCGTCCCCCCTCAGGAACAGGGCACAGATTCGCTGATCGATGGAATTAGTGTCAACGAATCCGACTTCACTGGGGATCTGAATGAGGATCAGAGGAGATTTGATGAACTCTTAGAGCGCGAGCGTCAAGGAACTTATGTTGATGACTTCTCGGCCAGCGAAAAAAAGTGGTAGAATTTTCTTTTTTGTTCTTTTACTTACAAGCCCGTAACGACAAAACATGCAAACCGGCTTTTAGCATATGTATTACAACAGGAATTACCTTACAATGGCTTAGAGTCATTGACACGAACTTCTCTGACATTACGATCAAAAAAATCTCTGGAGGCGGACACAAGCGGCGTTTTTTCGGGCGCGATGCTTTCACGGACCCACTTGGAAAGCTTCTGCTGTACACTATCATGCTTGTATCGCTCATCTACTAGGTAAATGGCTGCATAGTCCTTTTTGTGCCGAATTGCGCGCCCCACGCTTTGATTTACGGCACGCATGGCCAAATTCTCGTAATACTGCCGCGCCTCGCTCTTTGCCTCGACGTCAGAGCGACCTGCTCTGCGCGCCGTGGACTCAATATAAGCGCGCTTAGCCACCATCTCAGCGCTGAATGCATTGGGGTATGGCAACCCAACCATTACCACAGCACGAGCAAGATCGTCACTAAAGTTTATTCCTTCTGACAGCCTGCCTCCAACAACGGCTAGCAGCACCGCGCCATTTCCTTTAGATGCGACAGCAGCACGAGAGTACTTCGCAAAAACATCTGGGTCGCGTTTTGCGGGGTCATTTGTTTCCCAGAAAACGCGTTTTAGCTTCTCTAGTTGAGCCAATAACCCAGTTTTGCGAAATGTACCGACAACTTGAGCAAGGTACTTGTATCCAGGAAAGAAGGCTACCACACCATGGGGAACGTTGGCACAAATGTCAAGCATGATTTTACCCAGCTGCGCCATAACCTCCGGGCTTCCTCTATTCGCAAAAGTAAATTGCAGCGACGAAATTGGCATAGTGAGGAGCTGCGACCGTGGCACGATATGCCCGAAGCTATGCACTGAGAAGTCGTCTTCTCGTATGTATGGTAGAAGGTGAGATTTGAAATCCGAGACTGGTTCCATTGTACCGCCTGCTAACACGACTGCCTTTGCATCACTCATCACCGTCTTGAAGGCAGGACTCGGGTCTAGCAGCAAATACCGCAACGCAGGGCGCGCTGAAGGGGTCTCACCGTCAACTATATCCAAAAATAATTCGCCCTCTGCTAAAGGATCAGTGGCAAGTGTGAGAAAATCCATCAAAGTGCCGAGTGAGTTTGACATGACAGCAGCGCCCAATACCGATCCTGGCATTGCAGCATCTAGCTCAGAATTGTTGGCATCCTCAGCAGCGAATTGCATGTACGAGTCGACCTTGTACACAAGCTTTGATGATTGTACAAATTCACTCAGCTCTGGAATATTCAGAGTGTCGGCATTTCCCTTTGCGAACAAGTCCCTTGATTCTACCCGCGTTCCGGGTTTCACTGGTTTGCTGAGATTCGCAAAGTACGTAGCTACTGACTCGATGAGCTTGATAACTTGAGCGACCTTGCGACGGTTATTAGCAGATAAGCGGCCACCAACGCGAGCCATGTAGGCTTGCAGCCCCTGGAGAGACCTCTGGACCATGACGCCATCTATCTGAGCTGAATTCAAGGATGTGATGGTATCGATCAAGTTATGGGCTTCGTCAATAATAACAACAGACTCAGTCAAATCCAACCCAAGTGCCTGGCGGTTGCGGTCTACCAGAAGCAGCGGGTATGGCAAAGCGACAACTTCAGCATAAGGAAGCACTTCACGCACTGCGTAGTATGGACAAGAGCCACTGCTCTTACCAAAACTAGCCAGATCCTCAATATCCATGATTTCGCCTAGCGCTTGATTTCGCAGCGGTTCCGTGTTGTGCCGGAACTCACACTGTGCATGTTTCTGCAAATCCGTGCACTTTTCATTCATTTGGTTCACATTTGCTAGCCGCGTGACGTCAGGATGAATGCATAGCTGCTTGCGCGAGCCGAGAGTCACGAATCTGACTGGATCGGCCAAGCGCAGTGTCGCCAGTGCGTCCGCCACTTGGGCAAGCTGCGAATGTGTTCGCGACGCGAAGAAGATCTTCGTTGCTTGCAACAATGGTGACAAAGAGTCGAGGGAGTCATCATCTGCTGTGGAAGCGGAAGCGGCGTTGAATTCGGTCCACAGGGCGAGGGCTTCCGCCACCCCGGGTTTGGGCTTTTCCTCGAGGACAAACGTGTCGACCGGTTGTTTACCTTTGTTCTTCGCATGGTTTACATGCCTTTGCCGCTTCGGGAGTGACTGATAGGACTGGGACTTGTATATGCTCTTCTTTGCCGCGTCTACGAGCTCCTGGTGTTTTGTGTTCTCGAAGGCCGCGACGCGTATTTCTTTCGCGCGTTTGATGCTCCATTCAGGTCCTCCCGATGCATCCAATGCATCCAAATCAGCCTGAAGCTTTTGGCGAGCGAGATTGCGCAGCCACGCAACGGCAGGGCCCAGCAAGCTGAGTGTTTTGCCTGTGCCCGTGGGACTTTCAAATATGCCTACGCGCTTTGTGCTTAGCGTTTCATACAGCGCGTCCATAAATTGCACCTGCACATCGTACGGGACATACGGGTGGCCGTACGGGTGGTTGTTCATTTACACATTAACAAGAGCTAGCTTAGGGACCTGGCCCGAAACTCGAAACTAGCGGCGGCGCCTTTAATTTGGTTCCGGCGGTTTGCAAAGTCGCGCGCCGCTGACCGTACGCCGTGGCAGGGCTAGGTCGAGAGAACGATATGAGTCCCCTTGCCCTCATCGCCCTCCTGGCCTCCGGTCCCGCGGGCCCTTCAGAATCTCTCTCTCTCCCCTTGGCCCAGGATCAGGGGACGTGGACGTGGACGTGGACGTGTGTGTGTCTTGATCAACAACACATCCAAACTTGAACCACGCATGTCAGGCGGAGCAGTTCAACGCCGACGCGGAGGCGGGGCCGCCAGTGCGGGCCAAGGCAGCAGCTCGGGACCGAGCGGTGGTCACGGACGTCGAAGCATCGGCGGCGGCTCGGCAGACGACGACGAGCACGAGCGGAAGATCGCGTACGACCCCGTTGAGGAGGCCCAAAACACAACAAACCAGGGCGCCCCCGTACTGACACTTATGGAGGAGGTTCTACTGATCGGCCTCAAGGACGACCAGGGATACCTCTCGTTCTGGAACGACAGCATCTCGTATGTGCTGCGCGGGTGCATCCTGATCGAGCTGGCCCTGCAAGGCAAGATAGCCATGATCTACGAGCCTGGTCTGCGGAATCAGCCGCTTAATGATGGGAAACTCGAGGTTCTGGACGACGGCCTTACTGGCGAGGTGCTTCTAGACGAGACGCTCAAGCTGATGAAGGGCAGCGAGCCGATGAGTGTTGCGAACTGGATCGACTGCCTCAGCGGAGAGACGTGGAACTTCTCGAAGGTCTCGTACCAGCTGAAGCAGGTGCGTGAGCGGCTTGCTAAGGGGCTCGTGGACAAAGGCATTTGTCGCACAGAAAAGAAGAACTTTTTCCTGTTTGACATGGCAATCCATCCGGTTGTGGATACAAGCGCGAAACAAGAGATCCGCACGCGGGTGCTTGAGCTCCTAAACTCCTCGACCTACGCTCCTTCCTTCCCCAACACGAAGTACTTCCCGTCGCGCCTGCCCCTGAAGGTTTTGCGTACGCTGGCTCTTGCTGCCAGCGCTTACGCGGCGAACGTTCTTGAAAACCTGTACAGTAGTGCGTCGTATGATGCTCGTGACAACGCGTTTCTGAAGGTCGACGAAATCCTTACCGACTACTCGCAATTTCCTTTCCACACTCGCGGAAAAACTTCCTGGGACACCTCTGTGTTCCGAGCAGTCTCGGCAGAGATTCCTGACATGTCCAAGCTTCAGCGACAACTAGAGGTCGTGGCGGGTGTGTTCACGGTATACACGCAGCTCGATGCTGTTGTGTGAGGCGCATTTTAAAACAAAAGATTCGCAGTGGCGGTTCCTGATAATTACAGCGGTACTCTTTATACCAATCCTGCATGTGTTTAGTACTGAATGACCGGTCCCGAAGCTCGCTTTAAGGGTAAGTTGATAGCCGTTGCTGGGCTCTAAAGACATATATCGTCATTTCTCATTTCATTTCAGTTCACTTTTCTAACATAAAAACAATAGACGCTGTAGTAGTGGCCGGTTCCAGAACCAGAAAAAAAATATACAAGTCGTGTGAGTGAGGGGGAAGGATGTCTGTGTATATGTATGTGCGTGCTAAAATTTCACGGACTCTTGTTTGGTTACGCTGACGGGTCTGAGCCGGCGGTTGCTGTCGTATCGACCTCGACCTTAGCATCTGCTACCGTTGCGGTGGCGCTTGCAGCGGCTTCCCGCGCACGCTCAATCAAGTCCTCGCGGATGAAGACAAGGAAGTACGGTGTGGCGAGATTCTCTTCCCGGAAGTCGAAGACCTCCTCGTCACTAGCCTTGCTCACAAACTCGTCATTGTATTTGTAGAACTGATCCGTTTCCAGGTCCCGAATGTAAATCCAGTAGTGTCCATAGGAGGCATCACCCTTATGTATGAAGAGCGCATGGATCCGGTATCCATAGGAGGTGAACTCGTCAAATTGATGCTGGATCTTATGCTCGAGTTCATCCTTGCGTATCTCCAGTGAGGACAGCTGCTCGCGCAGTTGCGCGTAGCGCTTCTCTACTGCATCTCGCGTTCCAGCGCTTATGGGGGGCGGTGTATAAGCCGATTTCGTAGAATTGTCTTCCGCCAGATCCGGTATGAGTTGTGAGGATTGCGCGTCAGCCGTCACGGGCGGACCCGAATGTATAGAATCTATCCAAGCAAGAGTTGTATGCAATGCGTCTCGCTCTTGGAGCATTTCACTGTTTTCTTCCAGCTGCTTTTTTGTTTCTGCAAGCTCAAGTTTCCACTTTTTCACCTGATGCACCTTCACGTCCAGTTCGCTTCCTTCGGGCGCCTCTAAGTAACGGTCTAGGTAAACCGTCTGTTCGAATCTCAACGGGTTCAAACTCTTATAGGGCATGAAAGTCTCGCGGTCGAACTGAACGCGCTGGACCTGAACCTGAAGAATGACTGGCAACGAAGTTATCCTCAGTGTTCGGAGAGTAGGTCCATCCTCGAGGTCGAGAATGTCTTCGGCAAAAAACTTGTCGAGTGCATCATATATATTCGCAGGACCGTCACTCACATCAACCAGCAGCGAAGAAAACCGTTCCTTCTTGGTCCGTTTGTTGCCACCATCGCTGATGCGCTGAAGTGTTTGCGTTGTAAAGCCATAGAATAAATCTTTGATGATGTCGTGCTGTTCACCATCTTCGTCGTAACCAGACGCGCAGGTGGCGGCCTCCATCTGATACAGCACATTCTCGATACACTCCGTCACGTCCTGCTGTCTTTGCAGGGCCGCCACGAGTCGGCTACGAAGCATCGCCTCTTCCTCTTCGTTCCGTTCGCGATTGGCGGCAATAATCTCGTCCGCATCTTCTTGGGGTGGAATAAGTACTAGATAGGCCAGCAGATCACTAGGAGTGACGTGCGCACTGCGCGTCGTCTGGATCTCCATGAACAACTGGGAAAGATGATCGACAAAAATCTCCGAGCGTTTGACTTCGTTGAAGGGGACGTGGCGGCCCCCTACCTTCTTCTTGGTCATGGAACTATCATCCTCTTGGACATTAGAGGAGTCATTGTACTTGACAACAAAGTCGCGTACTGGGGCCAGAGAGTAGTAAAACTGGAGAAGGGAGTTCAGGTAGCATGTATTTCCCGTGTTCCACAGCCCGACAGGCAGGCGCGGCCCCTGCGGTCCCGTACCTTCAACATCTTCAAAATCTTTGTCGTCCTCACCGCCGCTTAAGTACAGCCGTAGCTCTTGCGAGTTGCGATAAGCGGCGATTATGTGCAGATTGCGGCGCAGGTCCAATAGCTTGGCGGCGCCAGCGTCCTCGGCATTGGCCTCGAAAATCGCCTCGATGTCTCCGTCGCTCACGTCTGGCCCGACCCCTAAGTTCGCGTAGGCCTCCTCGAGCGAAGGTGCAGCTGTTGTTAGCGGGGTGTATTGCTCTAGAAGGTGGAGCAGCTTTGGACTGCGGCGTTCGGAGCCGATGATCTCGACGGCACGGCGCGCCTCAAGCTTTCCTACTGGCCCGCTCTCCCAGAGCCGTCTCGCGCGGTCGCAAATAAGGGAATCATCTGTGTTCGGATCATCGAATCCAAGGACCCTGAATGCATCGTCAAATGTGATGTTTGGGGCAGCAGCGGCCCGCAATATGAGTGGCGATGGCCTGAGCGAGGATGCAGCCTCGAGCACAGGGCCGGGAGCAGCCGACTCAGATACGAGGTCGATGAGCTGCTCGTCGGTGAGCTGGGCCTGCGACTTGACGTCGAGTCCCAAGAGAGCAAAGGCCTCCTCCAAGCTGGACAGTGTTTGCGTGCCCAGCGAAAGCAGCTCCAGCACTTTCATCTCAATGGCCTCCGATCCACTGGTTTGGGCCACCTGCTTCAGAGCCTCGAGGTACCATGGGGTGTTCGCGGAGTCGTTCTGGATCTGTTGGTCGTAGCGTTGGAGTATCTGGTTGTCGCTAAACGTCGAGACGGCCCCGAGACAGGCGTACTCGCGACCGGACAGATGCGTGTCGCTGAACACGGTGCTGACGCCAAAGAAGCGCGACAGGGCCGGGATGAGGGCCTCGCGCCACTCGTGGGTCGTGTATACGAGCTGGGACTCCAGAAGCACGCGCCGGTACCACTGCTGCTCCGTCTGCGAGTCTGAGAGGGGCGGATCGTACGTGTTTGTGTCGACGTTGAGCCGGAAGCCCAGGAACGGCAGCACGATGTGCAGGTCGAGTCGCGCGGACGCAGTGGCGTTGAAGACGGGGATGCCCTTGCGTTCGTGCGGCGGCGTGGTCAGCACGTCGGACACAACGCGACCGAACGACGTCCAGCACGTCTCAGGCGAGGGTGGGGCCTTGCCCTCGGGCGTGCGCGCGCGGATGGCGGCCGCGCTGAACGTGGCGGCGACGCCGGTGGGAATCTGGGGCCCCAGCAAGCGAATTGTCAGGGTGGACCCGGTCTCGAGGCAGTGCAGGGCCACGACGTCGTCGCGCGCGTCCACAATGTGCCAGTCGTTCAGCGCAGGTCCCGCGGGGCCCTCACGCTCGAACTCGAGCTGTAGATGCGTCCTGCTGTCCGTGAAGAATCCATTGAACGTCGACGCCACGCGCGGCAGCGAATCTATTGTGCACCCCGTGAACGCAGGGGCTATGCTGGCAGCGTCGGCCTTGTACTCCTCGACGGGATTGAGCGCGAACAGCGCGGGCGGGACGCCTGTGTATGCAGCGAGCTCCTCGATCAGCCGCTCGGTGCTTTTACCGCCACTTCCCGGCATGGTGCGTTGTGGGACTCTCGCCTGCCTCCAATTAGAGGTGTGTGTGGATTGGGTGCTGGTGTGGGTGCGCGTGCGTACGTGCGCCAGCTACTGCTTAGTGATTCCCACCAGCGTCACTGCGAGTAGGCCGGCACAGCCCACACCCGCCTTTGCCACACAGGGCTGCGGCCACATAAAGTACGTAACATTTTATTTTAAGTGCTAGGAGCGGGGCGGCACTTGAGCCGCGTCACTGTGGTGGCACTGACAGAGTCAATGGGCCGTTTATGCGAGCCTGCTCCGCTGGGTGGTGCCCTTCGCCCTCCTCCCCTCTTCTCCAAGAAACGACCGTTGAAGCCCTGTCTGCCTTCGGCGCACAGCGCGCCGGTGACCCCTGCCTACCCTACCCCTGAAATACCATGAAATTAACGCAAAATACGATTTTGAGGCGCGCCAGTGGTGGGGTCCTCTATATTAGCGGTTGATCTTGCTGGCAACTTCGCAGCAGTTCCAGGAATCGGCGGCGGCAATCTTGGTTGGCACTTCCCGAGTTTGTACCTCTAATGTCACAGATTCCACAGCAGCCGACGTCTTCGCTAATGGAGACATTCGAGACCTTTGTCGGGTCGAACCCGTACTTCTCGGCCGGGTTCGGGCTCATGGGCCTGGGCGCAGGCCTCACCATTGCGCGCCGTGGGTTCCAGCGGCTGTCGCAGCTCATGTATCGGCAATTAATCTGCGACCTTGAGATTGCGTCCAAGGACGCCAGCTACGACTGGTTCCTGGACTGGATGGCCAAGCAGCCCAAGCGCAACTCGCGGAACTTCGCCGTGGAGACGGCGTACAAGCGCCATGACAACGGGTCGATCACGGCGAACTTCGAGCTTGTGCCGGGCCCCGGCACCCATCTTGTGAGATGGAACAAGGCGTTCATTCTCGTCAAGCGCGAGCGCAGCCAGCGGCTCATGGACATCACCAACGGCAGGCCATACGAGACGCTGCTGCTCAAGACCCTGTACACGGATCGGCATGTGTTCTCCGAGATGCTCTCCGCTGCGCAGCGGGGCGCCGAGCGTCGCCAGGCCGGCAAAACGGTGTTGTACACGAGCTACGGCCCTGAGTGGAGACCCTTCGGACTCCCTCGCCACAAGCGCTCATTGGACTCGGTTGTGCTGGCCAATGGCGTCAAGGAGCGGTTGGTTAAGGACCTGCAAAGCTTCCTAGACTCCCAGGACTGGTATGCGCAGCGCGGAATTCCGTACCGCCGCGGTTATCTCCTCTATGGCCCTCCAGGAAGCGGCAAAACAAGTCTTATCCAGGCCCTTGCCGGTGAGTTGGACTACAACATTTGCATTTTGAACCTGGCAGAGTTGACCCTCACCGACGACCGGTTGAACCATCTCATGAATAATGTTCCGAACCGGAGCTTTGTGCTGCTTGAAGATATAGACTCCGCGTTTGCCAAGTCGCGCAAGCAGAACAACGAGTACACGACCGGCATCACGTTCTCGGGGCTGCTCAACGCCTTGGATGGCGTCACGTCGGCCGACGAGCGCATCGTCTTCATGACCACGAACCACCCCGAGCGCCTGGACCCCGCGCTGATCCGTCCGGGCAGAGTCGACGTCAAGGAGCTGCTTGACAATGCAACCCCAGGCCAGATCCGCAAGATGTTCGCCCGCTTCTACGGGTCCGACTCCGAAAACCTGGCCGACAAGTTCCTGGAGCTTGCTGTTTCGTACGGCCGGCCCGTAAGCACAGCCCAACTGCAGGGATTGTTCGTCTTCCACAAAGACGACCCCGAGGGTGCACTCGCTGCGTTCCGTAGGATCAACGAGGGCCCGTCGTTTGAAGAGACGGTTGCTAAAGACACGGCTGTTAAAGACACTGCTGCAGCCAGCGAATAGAAAAAAAAAGGACCTCACAAGGTACCAAAAGGCTTAACGAGTGACATAACGATAGGCATAATGACGAGGCCTTTAACTCAGGCCTATGAATACTTGTAATGAAAATGACGAACACTGCCGAGCTTTCGTACCTGAGAGTATGCATCAAATGAGGCCCATTTATGAAGCGCGCCGCTCCAGCATTTGACAAGGACTATTTAATGTCTGATGTTATACGTCAGTATTTGGGCACCTATACAGTCACACCGTTATCAACAGAAAGCGAAATGCCCGTGATGTTCTTTGACCGGACTAGAAACGTCACGGCGTCAGCAACAGCCTCGGGCTGAATCCATCCGCTGATCGGCGTGGGAGGAAACTTATCAAGATCCACGTTAGCCGTCATGTCGGTCTTTGTGAACCCGGGGTTGACGGAGTTGACATGGATCCGCTGCGGCCCCAGCTCCCGCGCAAGCGACCTGGCGAACCCGTCAAGACCGCTCTTGGTTGCGCTATACACGGCAAGCCCTTCGTATCCGCGCAGCGCGGCTCCCGACGAAATAAAGATGATGTGTGCCGGCTTCTCTCTTGGCTTGCCGCTGATCGCCTCAACAAAGACCCTGGTCAGTAGGATAGGCGACACAAGGTTGACCTCGAGCAACTGCTGCTGCAACTCAGGCGACTGCTCGACAAACGGGCGGACACTGCTCACCCCCGCGTTGTTCACAAGCACGTCGTAGCTGCTGGCCGGCAAGGGCGCGCCCTTGAATGCCTGCACTGCATCGACGTCGCCGAGGTCAATGGGCCAGATGTGGTGGGTTTGGCCACTCTTCGTGGACAGCTTACTTTTGACCGCATGCAGCCGGTCCGCGTCGCGCGCGGCTAGCGTCACGCTGTATCCCTCCTCCGCGAGCTGGAGCGCAATCTGCTCGCCAATTCCACGGCTCGCGCCGGTCACGAGAGCGCTCATACGACTAGATAATATTTTAGAGCGTGAGCTTTATTCGTCTGTAAATGTGGCGCTTGTAATCGAGCACCGAAGCCACGGCCCTGCCGCTGCCTAAGGCACATGAAATATCGCCATAGCCGTGCCCTGGCTTTGGACACCGCGCGACAAGCGAGGATCAAAGGGAGTAATGAGCGTGAGTAAATAGCGGCCAATTGTGTCTCTAGAGAGGAATAAGCCGAGCGGCCTCGGGGACGGAGCGGCCTTGGGAAAAGATATGGGGCTGCTGCCGCACGCTTCGTAATAGAGGAATTGGATGATTGGGTTCTGATCCGTCGTCCGAGCAGAGCCGACCGTCTTTGCCGGCATCCGTGGGAGTCGTCCCGGAAGTCGTACGTCGCCCCAGCGTGTTGGTACTGTTAGATAGGAATCGCATCTTTGTTGAGAAAGAGCACGGCATTCTCGTTATAGATTCTAAAAACGCCCGCGGTTAGGCAGGGTTGCATATATACAAAGCATTACTTCTGGGGCTGCTGGCCCTGGGGCGGCTGCTGGTCCTGGTCCTGCTTGGCCACGGTAGCCGACAGCTCTTCGGGCGAGGGCACCTCACCGGCAAGCAGCTTGCCGAGAGTCACCTTGTGCTCGTTCATGGCGTCCTTCATTTTCTGCTCCTCCTCGGCCATCATCTTCTTGCCGTACTCCTCGACGTGCTGGCGGAACTGCTCGTACTTCTTCTGGCTCTCCATGCGAAGGACGTCCTGGGGCATCATGTCGGCGGTGCTGCTCTTGCCGATGCCGAGCAGGGAGTTCAGCGACGGCTTCGACTTCGAGCGCGCATGCTGCTCGGCCCACAGCTTGCGGTTGAGTTGGTCGCGGCGCTCAAACTCGTTCAGCACCCCGTCGGGGCTGGCCATGTACGACTTCAGCACGGGACGCACGTCCTTCATGGGCTGGGCGCCGATCCACTCGAGCAGCGGGATGAGGCGCACCAGGTCGGCATCGCCCGGCTTGCCGTCCCAGGGCGGGAGAATGAGCGCGTTGTCCGGCTGGAGCTTGACGGCCTCGGCGTCAGTGTCCAGGACAATGACCTTCTTGAGGTCGCGGTTCAGGTGGGCCAGGTCCTTGAGAAGGTAGCCGTTCTCGTAGCGCGTGGCCTCGCGGAACAGCGCGTAGGACACCGATGCACGCAGCGGGTCGAGCTTGAGCACCGTCTCAGCGGCAATCGCCTGGTACTTGTTGCTGAACAGCACGATCTCGTAGTACTGCGCCAGGTAGCCAAGGAAGTAGTCGACGCCGGGGCGCTTTGCAACGCGCCAGCCGTACTTGCGCGTCCACTCCGACTTCACGAGGAGGTCGTCAACAGAAACAACCAGCGTGGGACGGTCGTACGGGGGCGGCAGCGGGTCCGGCAGCAGCTTCTCGAACACCGGCGCCTGGAAGCTGTCCATGGTCGTGAAATAGCGGGCACGAATGCGCTGCCATGCACCGCCGAGCTCCCAGCCCACCTGGGTCACGCCCGGGTGCTGCTTGCGCTCGTCCTCATCGAGGGGTCGGGCCAGGTACGCAGCGAGGGCCAGGCCGCTCAGCGCTGTGGCGAGCCAGCCGCGCCGCCGGCGGCGCGTGATCTGCGACGACTCGGAGCGGGGCGCCCGTGCCGTGCTCTCCCACTTCGGGTGCGCCTCGTCCTCGGCCCGGGCCTCCTCCTGCTGCGCACGCTCGCCCTGCGGCTTCTCGACCTTCTCCGGGTCGAGGCCTGCGCGCGCAAGCATGTCGTCGTCCAGCAGCTTGCCGCTGTCCTTCTTCTCGTGTATCGCGCGTACGCCAGGCGCCCGCAGCGCCGGCAGCACGGGCAGCGCGGGCCGCAAGGGCCGGCTCAAGGCCCTCGACACCGGTCTGAACATTTTCAGGTTGGTTGGAAAAAGTTCCGATGTGTCAGCCAAAATAATTTGGCAGTCGCGGGCCTCGTACCTGGCGACACAACCTGCAACAATGGGCCTCGCTATTCACGCAGCGGCTCAAATATTTGCTAGTTTTTATCTAGTTACCTGTATCTCATTATTTCATATAACACCGCTGCTGCCCTGATGCGGTGTGTTGTCCGGGCTCGTGGCCAGCGTGTGCTTTCACCATGAAGTGGCAGAATGCTCGAACGCATCACACACAGTGCGCGGCTCGCTGTTTGGCGAAGCCACTGCTACGACCTTGGTATTCTGGCGTCCGACTCAGCCTTGTCACCATGCTATGTTTAGGCAATGCGGCGATCGAATGCGTCTGTACGTCTTCGGTCCCCTAGCGCCGCGGCGAGTCGTGGCCGGAAAAAATCCGCCATGCATTGCCGTGCATATGAGCGGTTCGCTGCAGCCTCGCCGAGACCATGGCTCTGAGCTATGTTTGTTCTGGGCAGGCCCGCAGAAACCCTAGCTCGCACCACCAAAACATTCCGTGTTGACAAAAACAGGCTTGGCTCGAGGAGGTCTGGAAATTATGCCGAACAACAACTAAACGTCCGCAAGATGTCCGATATGTATTTGATTAAATTAATTCGTATCTATACCTATACTGGCTTCGTGGGTGATCATTGACCCCAACCGCGCATAACACATGAAGGGTAGCGCACGGCCACCGCGCACAGATACCGCGAGAGAGAGAAGGGATAGAGAGAGGGGTTGGGACTAACCACACATGCCGATTGCATTTGACTGCGGTGTGACGCTTAGTCGTGTTTTTTTGTTGCTACCGCGGCGGGTAGCCAGCGTGTAGTCAGCAGGAGTGATGGGGGGGGTCACGAGATGCAACACCGACCACGAGAGGTAAACATCACTACCAGCTACTCTACCCATAGTTGGGAACCGCAGAGCCAGGACCGCGCCCGGTTGGATGCCTCTTTTCACACGCCGCCCCTCGAGAGAGGCTGCGTTGCAGAAAATCTACACCGAAGCCTACCAGGCGTCTCTGCAGGCGATCCTGAAGGAGTCGAGCTTCGAGTTCCGCGGCGCGCTCGACGCCTGGAAGGTCACGCTGGCCCAGATCACGACTGGGATGGCGCAGCTCGACGGCTCGCCGCCGCGCACCGGCCAGGAGAAGAGCCTGCTTGCCAGCATCATGGACATTGAGCGCCAGTGCCACGACAGGATAGGCGCGCTCGAGACCCGGCTCGAGAACGCGCGCATAGCTGCCGGCACCCAGAAAAAGCCCCCGCTGCCGCCGAAGAACTCGCCCTACGGCACCCACGTTTCGAACCCCAGCGGCGTCGACCTCAGCACGCTGACCCTCAGCGGCTCCAGCGAGAAGGAGAAGAAGCGCCCGCACCGCGTCGCCGTGGGGTCCAAGGCCAGCCAGACCACCGTCGGATCCTCGGCCGCGCGCAGCGAGCCCGCCCTCGGCAAGCTCAGCGCGCCAAGCCCGCCGCCCATGCCGCGCGTCTCGGACATGCCCTACAACATGTACAAAAAGAAGCCGTCTCTGCCGTCGTCCGCCGTCAAGTCTGCGCCGGCACTGACCACCCCGCCTGCTGCCACTGCGGCCGCGTCGCCGCCGCCGCCCCAGCAGCCCTCGGTTACTACTGTCGCGCAGGGCCATGTGCGCCGCGACTCGGTGCCCAAGCGCTCGTCCCTCGACTACCCGCAGCCGGCGCCGGCAAACCACCACCACTCCATGCTCGCCACGCTGCGCCCCAAAAACCCCCTTAAAATCCGGTCGCGGTCGTCGCCGCGCTCCAGTGGTGAGAACTTCAGCACCGAGGTCGACGAGAGTGGAAAGCGCGCCGCCCTCACGGCGGCAAAACAGGTGCACCAGCTTCCCGAGTCGCCGTCTCAGCAGTTTTCCGGCTTCGAGGGCGCGTTCCGCTCCGAATCCCAGCCAAATTCGCCAACCGTGGGCGGCGACTCGCCCACTCTCGAGCAGTCGCTGCCGCCGTCCACCCAGACCACCCCACAGCAGCAGGCAATTGCAGACGCGCACCAGGCCGCAAAGAGAACCGCCCAGTTCCACGTCACCTACGAGCAGGTTCCGTCCTCAACAGGACGCCCCGTGTACCGGCCTCGTGTGGTGAGATCGGCCCAGCACCCGCAGCAACAACATCAGCAACATCATCATTCATCACATCAGCAACAATCACAGTACCCACAACCGCACCAGGGGAGCTCCCAGGGCCGATCCTCGCCGTCCTCATCGCAAACTACCCTTGCTAATCCGAGGTCGGGCGCCCCCCAACAGGGATCATCACAGTCGTCGCAGCAGCAGCAACCGCAAAAGGCTCGCGTTCTGGCCGACGGCTCTCCCGAAGCCTCAACCCCCGAAGCACCTGACGAAATGGACGAATGGGACCGGATGGCCCGCGAAAAGATCAGCGAGCTGCGTGGTGTGGACAAGGGCGCCGCCGAGCAAATTTTGAGCGAGGTCGTGCTGAAGGGCGACCATGTTACGTGGGAAGATATCGCCGGTCTCGACCGTGCAAAGGCGTCCCTCAAGGAAACCGTGGTATATCCGTTCCTGAGGCCGGACCTGTTCAGTGGCCTGCGTGAGCCCGTGCTAGGCATGCTGCTGTTCGGCCCTCCCGGAACTGGTAAGACAATGCTTGCGCGTGCTGTAGCAACGGAGTCGCACTCCACGTTCTTCAGTATCAGTGCCTCGTCCCTGACCTCAAAATATATGGGCGAAAGCGAGAAGCTCGTGCGCGCCCTGTTCCAAATGGCGAAGGCGTTAGCACCGTCCATCATTTTTGTTGACGAAATAGATAGCATTTTGACCCAGCGGGCTGATTCTGGAGAACATGAGGCCAGCCGTCGCATCAAGAACGAGTTCTTGGTTCAATGGAGCGACTTGCAGGCGGCCGCAGCAGGTAAGCAGAGCGAGGACGTCCGTCGCGTCCTTGTGCTTGGCGCTACTAACTTGCCCTGGGCTATCGATGAGGCTGCGCGCCGACGATTTGTTCGTCGTCAGTACATTCCACTGCCGGAGCCCTACACGCGGCGTGTGCACATAGAAAAGCTCCTTAGTCGTCAAAAACATGGCCTCAATGATGGCGATGTTGCGCAACTTGTTGCCTTGACTGATGGCTACTCGGGTAGTGACCTAACAGCTTTGGCCAAAGACGCCGCTATGGGACCCCTACGTAGCCTTGGCGATGCGCTTTTGACTACTGCGCCAGATCAGATCAGGCCTATGGGCATGTCAGACTTCCGGGAAAGTATGCGGTCAATCAGGCCATCTGTTTCCCCAGAGGGTCTGCGAGCATTCGAGCAGTGGGCTGAAATGTATGGCTCCAGCGGAGCGTGAGGTTTACACACGTATAAATCTGACCACACCCACTCTTTGCGTCGCCTTCTCCGTTTCAGTCGCGCCCAAAGCTGATGAACTCAGCCGCACATAGACTCGTTATCTCGAGTGGACCTTCTGATACCCCCCTTGTACCACTTCCTTTCAGCATCCACTTTATTCTTTTCAATGGCACTGCACTTTTTTTATGCGTTGGGTAGCGCTGCCGCCGTAATGATATATTAATTATACTAATAATAGTAACACTACCAATAGCCTCCTAATTCCATCAATATCAACTCCACAACCTTCCTGATCCGGTGGCGAGCGCGCGCGGTTAGACGAATTGAAGCATCTCGTAATACCACGCCACGGTTGCTAAGTGCGAATCGATCGACACCCACTCGTCTACGGTGTGGGCATTGGCACCTGCATCCCCAGGCAGACCCACGGTGTAGCGGAAGATACTGTCAGTCAGTCCCCAATAATGAACGGTGTCCGTATTTCCTCCCATTATGACCGGTGACATGTACACCTGCTCGATGTCGAACCACTCCTCGAGGACGTGGCGCGTTGTTCCCGAGATGAGGCGCCACGGCTCGCTCTCCACTGTTGCAGGGGACTGCGGTGCCGGCTCTAGACTTTGACCATTTCTGATGTCGATATAGCCGAGCTCTGTAGGTTCTACAAGTGTGTTGTTGTTTCTGACAAGGCCAAGACCATGCTGGCGAACTACATCTTCGGTGAGATGCTGGAGCAAGTTGGTGACGAACTCGACACTCTCATGGACCGATATACGGTAGTTGACAGTGAATGAGACCTGCTCAGGCAAGGCATTGATTTTGACCCCACCTGAAATGACATCTACTGCTTGAGTTGTTGCAACCAGGCTTCGCAGTTGGCGGTCATCTGTCATGTAGGGAAGTAAAGCATCATCGTCAACAAAGGTCTTGCGCAGCGAGGGGCTGAGGTCCTTACTGTGGGCCGCAAGGCAGGTAAACGTCTCCTTGATTGTATCGCCGCGTTCTAGCGTCGGCTGACTTGAGCCTGCGTATAAGTCCTCGAGGCGAACCACCAGGGCGCTTGCGATTCCAATCCCTGTGTGATTGGGGGGCATGCTCGAATGGCCGCCCGGCGTGTTGACCGTGACAATGATGTCTGTGTAGCCCTTTTCCGCTACCGCCGGCATGGCAAAGGTGGTGCCATACTCCTCCGAAACACCGCTGCCCTCGTCAACTATCATGTACACCGAGTTTTCTGGGCCGTAGCGCTCGCGAATCGCGCTGGCGAGATGACCAGCACCCCGAGACCCATCCAACTCCTCGTCGAAGCCAAAGGCGAGCACCACATCCCTCTGTGGCACCCAGCCTTGCCCCAAAAGACTCTCGACAGCTTCGAGGGTGGCGATCAGCGACGACTTTGTGTCCAGTGCACCGCGGCCCCACACCCGCTCGCCATCATAATGACCCGAGAATGGCTCGTATGTCCATTTATTGACCGTCTCAGGCTCTACGGGCACCACGTCCTGGTGTGCCATGAACACACTAGGCCGCTCATGCGACTCGCCCCGCACTGTGTACAGCAGGCCGTAGGAATTGACGAGCTCAAGCGACGCGGACGCCAAAGGAAACGAGGCATTCAAATAGGCCTGGAGCTCAGTAAATGGGTCAAACCGCTTGTCTTCCCGCGGGTCCGCCGCCATGTCGTCAAAGCTCTGGGTGGGAATGCGCACAGCACCGCTCAGCAGCTTGGCCGAGTGGTCCCGGTACTCGTCGGCCAGCAAGACAGAGGTGTTAGCAAAGCGCCCGCTGGGAACCAATACACCGGGCTGTACGCACTTGTCTTTCCAGAACCCTGGGTCGTCAATTGGATCGGGATGGCCTAGGCGATAAACCGCTTTTCCGAGTCCGATAATGGCCACCAGAACCACGGCCGCGACGATGGTCAAGCGAACAAATAGCTTGCGGTCGTTTCTAAACTCTCCAGCACTTCCCAGTTCGATTGACATTTGAAACGCCTTGCACGGTGCTAGTTATCCGTCAATTCTCAGGACGCAGAGATTGCTAGCTCTCATGGCTTACCGCCGGTCCGTATCTGGGCAAGGTCGCATGACGTATTGACGCGGCAGGTGACCCACAGTGCGCTAACCGACGCGAGGCTAACCGCCACAACGGCCTGACGCGTTTTTGAGCCCGTTCATCCGAGTTGCTAAAAAAAATCAATACGGGAGTAAGAGGTATATACATTGATGGGGCTTGACATTTTTCCCGCAAACCCAGAGCTCAATGGAGGCCAATAATGACATCATCGAATGATGATGCCCTTGTAATTCTATGCAGGGCAGCACTAATTGGTTGGATTAAACCCAGTCACCAAGTCATACCCATAGTTAGAGTAGAATACTGCTGAAACTGTACAGGGCTGTCATTCGTGTCGTTTATGCTTGTCATAATCGATGTAATGGCCGCGAGCACGACTGCTTAGCCACGACCACACGACCACCAGGCCTGTCCGAGCCATCTGGTGGGCGGTTGCGTCACATGATGCTGGATCCATTCACGCCTGTTCAGAGTCGAGCCAAAGGAAGGCAGAAGGCACACACCTATTGGGGGCCATGTCGAAGCGCGCCAAGAAGGATGCGCAGCCGCCCGCGTTTGCGCGGGTGGATAACAACCAAAAGTTCAGCACCTTCCGCCTGGTGCCGGCAATCAATCAGAAGAACTACTTTACGAACTACTTGAAGAAAGACAGCCAGTTCATGTGCCGCAAGCCGCGCGAGCGGCCCGAGGACGACGACTCGGAGACAGTGGTGCTCCACTTCGGGTCGCGCAACCTGCGGGTCGGCCGGGCCAGCGATGTGTATCCGAAGACGCTGCCATTCAACGTGGCCAAGAAGCAGCGGCTGTACGAGGCGTCCACCAACGGCGCCGGCGCCAACGAGCCGGCCGGGTCTACGCAACGGTTTGAGGACGCACTGGGGGAGGTGTCGCAGAGCTTCCGTGACCGCATGCGGTTCTACAAGATGCGGGTCCTGCCCAATGGCTCCGACGCGTGCCGCCAGTTCAACGAGCGCCAGAACGGCGAAGACGTGAAGCACGATGACGACGAGGAAGAGGAGAAGGAGGAGCTGCGCAAGACACAGGCCGAGCAGGAGAAGGTGTTCTGCGTGAAGGAGGCGCCATCGGAAGCACACACCGTCTTCTGGCCCCTGCGGCGCGGAGTGTTGAATGAGGATCCCGCATACTATCGCAGCTCCCAAGAGCTGGCCGGAGACCTGTTTGATATCATAAAGTTCTCGTTGCAGTCCGAGGACGGGCTGGGTCTGCGGGGACTGAGCTCGGGGCGGTTTGACGCTGTTTTGGTGGTGCCGGACATGATCGAGCGCACGGCGCTGGCGTTGCTTGTGGATCTCATGTTCCGCCTCGGGATTGCGAACGTGGCGGTAATACAGGAGGCCGTGGCAGCAACTTATGGTGCCGGCATCTCTGCCGCGTGCATTGTGGACATTGGTGCAGAAACAACAACCGTGAGCTGTGTGGACGAGGGCATGTGCATTGCAGACTCGCGCGTGAAGCTCAGCTTTGGCAGCGATGATATCACGCGCGTCTTCGGTACTCTTTTGAGCCGGATCTCGTTCCCAGGTAATCCGGACGCGGCAGTGCTCGACGCTCTGAAGAAGCAGTTCTGCACGGTGAACGAGGCAGACATCTCGGTCCAGCTCTACAAATATTATGCACACAGGCGGAAATTTGACTTCAAAGTGTACAACGAAGTGATGCTTCCCGTATTGGGACTGTTCTACCCGGATCTGTTTGAGCTTCCCGCCCGGCTGCCCTGGCGCCACGCGCTGTTTCCGCGCAGCATTGATCCTTACAGCCAGCATCCGAATGATACTGTCTCGGATGCGGATATCAATATTCAGCTGGAAACTTTGTCTGTGTTTGGACAGACCTACAAGAACACGGCGCGCGGCCAAGCCACGCCGGGCACTGCGGCCACGGCCGACAGCGAGATGGCCGACACAGGCGAAAATGGCGATACAAGCATGCCTCTAGACGTGGCGGACGCAGGTGATGATGTGGAAGACGCGGATAGTGCATTCATGTCGCGCGACGCGACGCCGGCAGCAGACATTGCTGGTTCAGCCGCGGCTGCCGGAGCGTCCGGCGGTGCTGCTGGCAACGGTAGTGTGAAGGGGGCTTCGGATGAGGGGCGGCCCCAAATGGATGCATTTGAGTCGCTGGACTCGAGCGCGGTGGTGACGGCCGCGCTGGACCACGCCATTATCGAGTCAATCGCGCAGGCGAAGCAGCACAGTGGGTCTGAGAAGTTGTACTACGAAAACCTGATGGTGATTGGAGGCGGCTCGAAGATCCCCAATTTCCACTTTATGCTGACGGACCGTCTTGTGATGTGGAACCAGTCGCGACTGAAGGAGCTTGGCGAAGTTGCTGTGATGGCGGTTCCTCGGGATTTGGACCCCGAGATTATTTGTTGGAAAGGCGGCAGTGTGTATGCGAAGCTGAAGATTGTGGACGAGATGTGGACCACGGCGCAGGAATGGGACACGCTGGGTTCGCGCGTGCTGCACTATAAAGCAGCATTGTATATGTACTAATGTGGCTATCCTTGACTGACTAGGTATATTTATCTGCTGCGCAGATGGTCTCCCTGGCTACCTATATAGAGAAAAAAATCCCGTTTTGCATCTATTCTTGTTCGTAAACTCGTGCAAAGATGCGCACGGGACCGATACCACAAGTAAACAGCGAAATCATAAAGGGCATTAAGATAAATAAGGAATAAAGAAACTGCATAGCAGGCGCACCCGCCTATCTGATCCGCGACGCAGTTCTACTTAACGTCCTCAAACATGTTGCCGCTGGCCCACTTAAACTTTTTTTTAACAACAAGCGAGCGGATCCTGCGCGGGCTGGCGCGGCCGGTGCCCATCAAGCCGTGATGGCCGAGGCTGGCTGCGCGTCCGAGGCCGGCGTCGGGCGCGCCGACCACAGAAGCTTAGGGTTTTTCGCGGGCAGTTGGGGCGGCAGCCTCGCACGCGTCCGCGGTCGCTGTGGTGTGTGCATTGGGTGCGCTGAATCAGCAACACGCGTGACCCGCGGCGATGCCCCTCTAAATCCTAGGGCGGTTCGGCAGCTGCCTTTCCGCACGAGGACCACCCGAAGATGTTGCGCAGTCTGACCCGCATTCCTGGCCGCACGGCGGCTCCGCTCACAGCCAAGCGGTTTCTGAGCCTGCACGAGTTCCGCAGCGCGGAGCTGCTGTCGAAGTACGGCGTCGGCGTGCCCCCCGGCCGCGCCGCGTTCTCCGGTGACGAGGCCGAGAAGGCGGCCAAGGAGCTTGGCTCGGAGGACATTGTGATCAAGGCCCAGGCGCTGACGGGCGGCCGCGGCAAGGGCCACCTCGACTCGGGCCTGAAGGGCGGCGTCAAGATGGTGAACAGCCCCATCGAGGCGAAGCTCTACGGCGACCAGATGGTTGGCCACAAGATCTTCACGAAGCAGACCGGCGCGGCGGGCAAGCCTGTGACCGCCGTGTACGTGGTGAAGCGCGAGTTTGCGCGCCACGAGTCGTACTTCTCAATCCTGTACGACCGTACGCTGCAGCAGCCCATCATCGTTGCCTCGGCCCAGGGCGGCATGGACATCGAGGGCGTTGCTGCCGCCGACCCGAGCGCGATCAAGACGTTCCCCATCGATCTGCAGAAGGGCGTCACCGACGAGCAGGCTGTCGAGGTCGCGAAGGTGCTGGGCTTCACGCCGAAGGCTCAGGCCGAGGGTGCCCAGACCGTGAAGGATCTGTACCGCCTGTTTGACGAGCGCGACTGCACGCTTGTGGAGATCAACCCGCTCTCCGAGACCGTGGACAACCGCGTGCTGGCCATGGACGCGAAGCTCTCGTTCGACGACAACGCCGAGTACCGCCAGAAGGAGGTCTTCTCGTGGCGCGACCTCAGCCAGGAGGACAACGAGGAGGTCGAGGCCAACCAGGTCGGCCTCAACTTCATCAAGCTTGACGGCACGGTCGGCTGCCTTGTCAACGGCGCCGGTCTGGCCATGGCCACGATGGACATCATCAAGCTGAACGGCGGCAACCCCGCGAACTTCCTTGACTGCGGCGGTGGTGCCACGGCCGAGTCGATCCGCAAGGCCTTCGACCTCATTCTCACGGAGAAGAACATCAGCGCCATCTTCGTCAACATCTTTGGCGGCATTGTCCGCTGCGATGCCATTGCGCAGGGCCTCATCAGCACCGCTCAGTCCATGGACATCAAGGTGCCTATCATTGCCCGTCTCCAGGGCACGAACTTCGAGAAGGCCGCGCAGCTCATCCAGGACTCCGGCCTCAAGATCTTCTCGTTCTCGAACCTCGATGACGCGGCTGAGAAGGCTGTCCAGCTCTCCGACATCGTCAAGGTCGCCCGCGATGCCAAGGTCGACGTCTCTTTCGAGCTCCCTCTCTAAGCTACCTCATTCAGGGCTTCTATAGACATAATCGTATAGACGTTCCCTTTATTACTCGTTTACACATTCACCACTGGTGTTCTTCTCTTTTACTTAGCCTCTTCTGCTTGCGCCTTGCTCGGCTGTCGGTAACCGCCGGTAACCGTTGTGCGCCCATGCACACATCCCCAGTGGCGCCTCATTCTTAGCCTCCTTCGAGCATATGGGTTTCGGTAAACCCTACCCTGTGACGTCATGAGACTAACCGAGGCGCTTTTACGGCACTGCTTCGCCGATGAGTCTACTGTGGCCGCGCAGGCTTATAAAGAAGGCTGCTAGGCGAACCTATTTGAGTTCGACTAATAGATAATGCGGCTGTTGGTGCTCGTGACGCTGGCTCTAACCAGCAGCTTGCCAGTAGATACAAACGACGCTGCGCTCGATGACGATGCTGAAATTTCCAACACGAATGAAAACCCAACGGATATCATCAGAAACAGGATAGAAGTGACTGAGAGCATTCTGTATGAATACGGTGCGGGGTTAGTGCTCCCAGGTGAACCCAACGCGGACCCGGACGGGAACGATGACCCATTAGTCGAGCTCTTAAATGAAGATGATGCGGATGTTTCAGATCTTCTTGTCAGTCGAGGTTTCGGCGTAGGAGGCCGCGGCGGTGGCGGTGGCAGTTCTTATGGCGGATGGAGCAGCTCCGGCAGCTCCGGCAGCTCCGGCAAGGGAGGCTCTAGCAGCGGTTCCAGCGGTTCCAGCGGTTCAAGCGACAAAAAGGGCGGCGGCGGCGGCAGAGGCGGCGGCGGCGGCTCCAGCGGCGGCTCCAGCGGCGGGAAGGGCGGCTCTGATGGGGGAAAAGGCGGTTCTAATGGCGGCTCCAGTGGCAACAGGGGAGGTACTGAGGACCCCCCTCCGCCCTATTCGCCTCGTGAAGGTAACAACCGCGGGCCTCCCCCACCATACAGCCCGGGAACATATGGAAATCGTGGCTCCTATCGAAATGGCTGGAATGGTCAATACTATCCTTACTCGTCGTATGGATACGCTTCCACTGTGCCAGTAGGCCTTGCTTTCGCGCCATTCTTTCTGGCCGGTCCCTATGGGTTTTACGGACCCTACGGTGCAGGGGCTGGAGGAGCAAACCGAGGAAGTCATGATAACGCCACTGTACCAAACATGTATGTCAATGGAACCAAGCTCGGCAACGGGACTTGGGTCAATGGAACTTTTCTCAATGAAACGTACGATGATGGGAAGTACACGGTCTTCGCCACACAGGGCTCTTACGTGAATGGTACTGAACTCGGTGATGTCGTTGTCAATGGCACATTTGTGAACCCTGTCTCTACTCCACGTCGTACAAACATCGATCCCAACGTAACGGCGAATGGCACTACTCTGCATGCATCTAATAATAGTGCTTATTCTGCCCCACATTGGACTTGGCTTCCTTTATTCGTGGCTGCAACAGCCATGATTCTCTGATTCCGCTCAAATCTCAGTTCATGGCGTATAATTGTAATCATATTTAACTTACTCTAGCATTCCTAGTACCTTGATGTTTTTTACCAATTGAAAGAGAGAAAGGATGTGGACCTGGTAAGCCTGTATGCTTCGTGCTCCTTTGCATATTTAGGCGCTAAGTCCCGCGAAGTACTTAATGCGTCACAAATTTCGATATATACATCAGTGATGCTCATGGCTTGTTACCCTTCTTCACTCACATCGGCATCTTCGCTGTTTGAATGCACCTCTTTTTGATGCGACTAGTGATGCAGAAGGGTTATGCATCTTTGTCCTACTGCATTATATGACCCAATGATACCAAAGTCCTCGGCGCTGAGTGGTCACAAGCGTCTGCGTGTGACTGCTAGTTGGAAAATGAAGTTTTTGATCGCAGAGTGTAAGTCTCCTTTTATCAACCCGACTGATTTAACTCGTAAGTTCACTAATCCCTTTTGTAAAAAGTTCGAAAAATGCACTATAAGACAAACATCCTGGAGAAAATGACCTCGAGCAATGAATAGCTCTATTGTGATATGCAAACCTGGATAGGAAAATACGAGTCGTGAACCTACTGAGTGGTACGTCATAGCTACCGCCGTGCAACACGTGCAGCGTGCGGCATCATCAGGCATGCATCTACCGCCAGCGCGCGAACTCAAGGGATTGGGGTTCTGCAGTGACTACGACTTCGCCTAAATTTTACCAGTGATCGCCTGCCAGATTTTGAGTAAATACAAGAAACGCTGTCCTTAGAGAAGGTGAAGGTTGAGAGAGTTTGGCCTCATAATTAACGAAATGAGGGTCCAAAGTTTAGTTGCTTTAGCGATAGTCGCGGGTACACCATTGCCGCTGAGCTCTAATGAGCCTGTTTTAGATATAGCATCTGAGCACCAGGCCGTTGATAATGGAGAGGAAGCTGATGACACGCAGAGGGACTCTTTGCTAGATGGGGTGGAGGTCAAGGGGATCATTCCTGCTGGTGGCGCCCCCATCGGTGGGCCCCCTCGTGGATCTAGTCCTGGGGTTTCCTCAAGTGGCTCGAGTTCGCCTGGAAAGCCACCCCCTCAAGCGCCAAATACTGGGGGTGGCTCGCCCCCGTCGTCTAGCGGAGGATCTGCAAGTGGATCCAGCGGCTCCGGTGCTAAGGGTAGCTCTAGCGGATCTTCTGGTGGAAAGCCCAGCGAAGGCTCAAGTGGCAGCTCGAGTGATAGTAAAGGAGGTTCTCATGGCTCTAGTGGCAGTTCTAGTAGTTCCGGCAACAAGGGGGGCTCAAGCAGTTCCAACACTGAGGGTGGTTCAAGTAGTTCCAGTACCGAGGGTGGTTCAAGCAGTTCCGGTGCCAATGGGGGCTCAAGCAGTTCAGGTGCCAAGGGGGGCTCAAGCAGTTCGGGTAGTAGCAATGGTGCTGGAGGAGTTTCTAGCGGCAGCCAGAGCTCCTCTAATGGAGCCAAGGGCAGCGGAGCCAAGGGCAGCGGCAGCGGCGCCAGTGACCCCGATAATTTCCAGCCTCCGCCCTATCCACCGCCCAAGAAGCCCAAAAATTATCAACCTGCACCTCCACCCAATCATGCTGGAACGTACGGTCACAAGGGTCCCTATCGTAATGGGTGGAATGGACAATATTATCCCTACTCATCGTACGGCTATGGTTCCAGTGTGCCTATAGGTCTTGGTCTTACGCCGTTCTTCTTTGCTGGTCCTTACGGGTTCTATGGCCCTTATGGTGAGCACCCTAGTGATGGTTCCCAGCACACCAGACACAATGCGACAGTGGAGGGCATCTATGTTAATGGGACTCAAGCAAGCAATGGAACCTGGATCAATGGTACCTATCTGAATGAAACATTTAACGATGGGCGCTATATTGTGTATGAGACGCAAGGCAACTATGAAGGGGGCACCGAACTCAACAATGGTGCAGTTGTGAACGGCACCCTTGTTAATGCCTTTGCAGGACCGCATGCTACCAAAATCGACCCTAATATGAGCGCAAACGGTACAGTTTTGCACTCATCCGAAAATAAGGCTGGGACGACCTCTCAGTGGGCGTGGATGTCTGCCGCCGCTGCGGTAGCAGCCTTGATGCTCTGACTTTTCTTAGACCCATATGCATTTTATATCTCGACTTGGATTTAAATGAGTAAATATAGTGCGACTCATGCGATGTCTTTGAAAAATGTTTTAAGCTCCACAACTTTGTCTACGTACTGCTGAAGCTTCACCTGGTTATTATGACCACCTGTGGTGCGTCTGGGCGAGTGCTAGCCGGAAACTCTATGGCACCCTAGCCCGAGTGGATTCAAGCACTTTCAAGAGCCATTTTTTATTGTTCGACGTTAAAAGGCGGCGAACGCAGAGCCAATTCAGTTCTAAAGCGCTGCGGCTGTGCCTGAAGTGGCTTTGAAGTAAGATCAGTGCCTTAGGTGTAGAACCGACCCATCTGGGGGCTCGTATGAAAAAACATGACTTCAAGAGGCTCGATGTAGAACGAGCCCAAATAAGCGTTTCCATTGCTGATGCCAGGGATGTAGTGAGTCAATGGCTTGGCCCTGATTTTGACGATAGCGATCAGAGTGAGATCCACAGCTCGTTCACACCTTTGTCCTCGGCAACTGCAGGACTTGGCTCCCGCGCTCCTGCATCGGCACCGCCCGCAGCTAGCAAGGCATTAGAAAAGCTAAAGCGGCAACAGCAATACAAGGAGCGGACTCAGAAGCAGTCTACATCTCTGCAGTCTACCGATCCGCCTGACTCGGAGTCAGACTCGGAGTCCCGGACGACGACTGCCGTGCAGAAACGGGCCAAACGGACTTCAACGAGCGCCCTTGATGCTTACAAGAAGGGCAAAAAGTCAAAGAAGAGGAAATAGAATGTGAAATGTCATGAGGATCAAGAACGTACATGTATATCATGGTAATTTACGAAGCATGAGTATGAATAAATAATCAGCTGGGGTAGTACATTTCGAACAATGCCAGTCATCGTCATTACTGTCATAGCTAGTTTAGCAAACTTTTCAAATGCACGCGCTCGTCCTGAACACTGCCAACTCGTTTAGAGCCGTCAGTGCTTGAGTCAGACTTTGCAACCGAGTTGGACGCGGTTGAGCTTGCAGCAGAATCGCTCCCGTTCTGCGAGCTGTATTCGGACCCACCCTGTGTGTGCTGCGGATTGCCGTCAGACGACGGTGGTGTGTGTTTGTCGCTCGGTTTTTCGAGCTGGGCAGACTCCGACACAGCTGTTGTCGACTCGGACCGCGACTCGATACTTGTAGCATCCGTATCCTCCACTGACTCGTTCTGGAAATCCTCCGTAGAATTGCGGCTGCTTTGTTGTGAGAACCCGCCGCTAAGCTGAGGTTGTACCTCATTGGAGGTCGACCCGCTAGGCGCTGAGCCAGTATACAGCTTCAATCTCTTCACTCCCATATGACCAGCATCACCATTATTCTCCTCGTTCTCCTCGTTGGAGTCATTCGAATCACCGTTAGAAGAGGCACCATTGCTATACGAGTCATTGGTGCTACTGCTACCCTGATCGGATTCGACCTTTCTCGGCAGGCTGTCGCCAGTGTTCCGGTTCTTGGGAATGTAGGAGGTGAGCGGAGCGGCATTCGGGAACGTGGGGGTGCCGTTACCGTTGCTGCTCCCTGATTCTTTAGCTGGCTCACTGAGGCCGGCCATGCGACTGGACGTCATTGCACTCGAGACGCTAGGCGCATACGGACCAGGAACACCGCCATTTCCTGAGAACGGGGCAGTCAGCAGTTGTACGAGCAAGCCAAGCTCAGACGCACTCTGACCAAGCTGACCCAGGTACTGCTGGACACCACTTATCTCACCCTCAAGCTGACGCTGTTTAGTCAAAATGCGCTTTACAAGCTCTTCGTTTGCGGCGCTCTGTATTGGTGGTGGAAGCTGCAAAGGCAAAGCTCTATTCTGGTGAGCTGTAATATGATGAGTTGTGGGGCTAGCGTACTGTTGTCCCTGTGACTGTTGCTGGCCCGGGTTTTGCTGTTGCTGTTGGTGATGATGCTGATGTTGATGCTGATGCTGATGCTGGAATGGTGGATGCTCTACATTGTGATGCAGGCTGCTCATTTCAGGGAATGCCATGTATTTGTGCGGCTCAGAGAGCCAATTTAGTAAAGACTGGGCCTGTTGCGGCGTCTGCGAATGTATTTGCTGGTCAGCCCCAAATGCTGCTGAAGGCTGCTGCAGCGAAAAGGACGTCGTACGTGGAAGGTGAGGCGTCTCAGAAGAAGGGAACGTCGACAATGTTTGAGATGTGGGGGTCGCTTTCTGAGACGAAACTCGCGACGAGCCTTGATCCTGTGCCAGCTGGTGCTGCTGTTGCTGCTGTTGCTGCTGCTGCTGCTGCTGCTGCTGCTGTTGCTGCTGCTGATGTTGATGGCCCGATTGAGCCGCACGCTCTTGCGCCTGCACGACCGATTGGTCGCCTTCTATGGCGTGCGTGGACTGAACTTGCGCAGCAACTAGCGGTGCCGCCTGGAGCGTAATTGCCGGGTGTGAAGGCTGCTGCTGCTGCTGTTGCTGCTGGGACATCAGCTGAACCGAAGGCAGTTGAACATGCTGAGCCGGCATATGCATGGGAACGTGAGGAATGTGCATGCTAGGAATGGGCTGAACACCCATGGGTTGCTGATGGCCATTGACTATCGCGGGCGGAGGCTCACTGGTCCGATGGCTGTCAGGAATGACGAGGTGCCGCTCCACCTTACGCTCTCGATTGGAACGGCGACTAGAGCGCCGCTTGATTCCTCGAACGGCAACAAAGTCATTGCGCTTAAACGCACCCTCCACGTGTCGGAACTCCCATGGGTATTTACCGGTGGGCTGCACAGAGCTGTCCCGGCCGTGCTGCGACACCTTGTGGAATCCATACATGCTGAGCTGCCGCACAAATGACGCGATGTTCGTGTGCTTGAAGTAAAGGCAGAGCATCTGGGAAAACTGCTCCCCCGGGTTTATGAAAAAGCTATCTTCAGCAGGGCTCCAGTTGATGATCTCGTTCAAGTTCGGGTCTTCAAGCATCGAGTACAGTTTCTGGATGAATGGCGTCTGATTGACCTGCACAGGCGGATCGTCGGGCGTGCCTCTGGGCGGCACTGTCGTCGACCGCACAATACCTTGGCTGCGGCCGCGCTGCACAACGTCGCACTGCTCAGTTGTCTCCTCTGTCTTTAACTGAAGTCGGCTTGCCGTTTGGACAGGCGAGCGAGGCGCCTGCGCCAGTTGCTCGCCCTCAGGCTGTATCATCACGGTGAAAGAAGTCAAAGAAAGGAAAAAATATCGATAAAGCTAAAAGCGCGCCGACTTAAAGCGGGTTCTACAGAGCAAAGAGCACGCCAGCCGCAGCAGCTGCGAGCGATTTTCTTACAGCCCTGGCTCCAGTAGTCGTGGGCGGCCCAAACAAGAACCGCCTCGCCAGAGTATCACGTGTATGGGCACGGGTTGTCGGTGCATGACACCTGTCATTGTGGCCACTACAACCCGCAAAAAAAAGGTGATATGGCGGGCGGGCGTATGACATCTGTCACTGAGGGGTAGGGTACTGCGCTCTAGGAGGTGAAGCAGGGGGGGGGGTTTCATGCAGCCAGTAGAGCACAGTAAACAAGCCTGCTACGATGGTGCACACAATCCGTTGCTTCATACAGTGCGTCAATTAGGTTGCTTTGATTCAGACACGTGATGACTTAACTTCCTCGGTCTCGAAAAGCCGCGCAGACCTTTCTGGCATAAAATTGCGCAAATGACCTAGCCCCATATGAACCCTAGCAGCAAGCTCGGCGTGCTTGAGATGCGCTGGGGCTGCAGTATCTGGACAGAAGAAAGGTAAGATCGATGCGCCGGACCGAGACGCTATTGTCGGAGATAAGATATCTATTTCGTTGTAATTATCGGCCGACCATGTCTTTTGCTCAATTGAGCAACCCCTCGTAGTAATCAATCACGGCCACATGGAACTATTATATCAAATGCCATCGCATAATGCCCCGCGGTGCCAGGAAGGAAAAAAAACGCATATGATCACGTGGTTTGCGCTGAGAAGACGCCCCACCTGCTAAAGTCGCGCTTTATGCAGGCTGGCTCATTGCGTAAGGACCTGTCACTCATACTTTGACGTCGCCACTGGGGCGCGAGGAATCAAGGGATTAGGTGGTATAGGGCGCCTACGGCAAAGTGCGACTGCAGTGCCGGTATTTCCAGCCCCCATTAATGCATACATGATCACTAATCTTATACATGCCGAATCCGACCTGGCATACAGCCAGCCAACGCGGAGCCCTATCAACGTAGACGACCCTGGATCGCTCACTCGGCTGAATCACGCGCTCTCGAAACCCGACGCTGACGTACTTCCTCCCTCCCCTCCCCTCCATACCTTACCAAATGTCATTATCTAATGGTAACAGAACAATTCGCGAACCCCTACCTCGTAGGCCGTATTAACTCCCGTCAGGATAGGGGCATAAAATAGACATATGAAGTGCTAAGTATTAAGGCGTTCTAGATGAGGCGAGTCTCTCGTCTGTAACTCCCTCGTCGTCGCCAAGTTCGTCGCCAATTTCGTCGCCAAGTTCGTCGCCAATTTCGTCGCCAAGGTCGTCGCCAAGTTCGTCGCCGAGGTCGTCACCAAGGTTGCATTAAATACCCGACCAAAGTGGGTCGCAGATCATGCGGCGATGCGGCTTGTCTTCCACGCAGCCAACGCTGTCAGATTAGTCATAGGGAATTCTGCATAGTAGCTGCGGGGAACCCAACGAAGAATGCGCCTAAAGAACGCGGACGAGGAGCGGTAAAGCAGCTAAAACTAATATGCAAACCGCTTCTTATTGTGTTAAGAAGCATTCCCCTGTGTGCCAAATCCTCCCGGTCACCGGAAGGAAGGGCAACAGAGAGAGCTACGGGGTGGAGTCTCTCAATGACAGAGATCATATTAACACGTGACGTACAGTAGAGGTCTAAAAGGCTAAACATTCAATAATGTGCTTCTACTGGACAGTCCACTAGACTATCTCGCTAAAAATCTCGTTCTAGTTCATGTTCACTTTCCCGGATAATCTAACACTTAAGCATGTATGTAACATACAGACCAAGCACCTAGGGTCGCGGCAGTTAGCCACATAGTCTGGCGGGATCAATCAAAGAGAGCGACATCTTCTGGAAGTCTTCCAAAAAAAGGCTACCTGTCTACTTTATACTTATCGAATGTTCCTAATGATGCTCTCAGAATTACTGTCACATTTAGCTGTCGAATTCTCATCCATTCGGCCATAGTACACGATCACATTACCCCGTTAATGTGACATTGATTCGGTTCATCTGGCCCAACGCAGGTCGCACCGTAGTGTGTATATCAACAGTCTTATGAACCTTAAGTATGACCGTCCTTATGGCCTTGTTGTTTTCGACGAGGCCGAGTTAGTCAAGTCTCACATTGTAGGAAGGACAATGCCTCCCCGGCAGGCCAAAGAGGCACTCGAAAAGATGCTACTAATTTCATGGCGTAACAGGGACATGATCATAATGCGGTATGCAATAATACCTTTAACTGGGGCGGCATGCGAGCCTTTGCTCTACCGGCAAGTGTCCGGTTGCTTCGTGCGTAATGCAGCGTTAACAATAGCACACTGAGCGATTTTGATATTATTTAGTGCAACGCGGACACATTTCAGCACTCGCATTCTTTAACCTTTTTCTTGGGAAACTCTTATCGAAAGCAAACGTACTGTATATTATGGAGACGAAACTAGTCGTCTTTTAGCAAATCATCGGTGTGTGGGCTCAGAGATGAGAAAACATTGACCGGACATCGTGGAACCTGGTCAACGTGGTTGAGCCTAAAATCTATTAATCTATTTACTTTAATACACTACAGTTCCGTCACCCCTCTTCTTCGGCTTTTCTGGTAAGCAATCGTAGCTTCCATCTCGAGAATAAAATCGAGAAATAGCTTTGTAAATACTTTTCGACCATGCGGTACTACTTTCTGTTCCACTTTGCTATTTCAAAAGTGGAGCGTAGCTCTCCGTGTGTGTTCTGTGCCCCTCCGTCCATGCTGTATACAGCCTTGTGGCACGTGACGCTGCTGGCGCTGATCCTCCAACGCATTCGACCTGGAACGCGACTGTAGTTATTTGAGCATCAATGTCGTACTACGCCAACTACGACAACTCCCAATACGGGGACTACTACGCCCAGATGGGCGGTGTGGGAGCTATGGGAAGTATGCAGGCGAGCGGGCTCGCCGCGTCCCAGGGCGCCGGAGACTATCAGCTGTCGACTGGCGTGCTTGCCGCGTTTGGCACCTCGGGGTACCCCGACGAGCCGCCGTTGTTGGAGGAGTTGGGCGTCAATTTCGGGCACATTGTTCAGAAGACGAAAGTCGTGCTGCATCCGTTGGGCCGGTCGGCTGTCTCAGAAGACTTGATGGAGGATAGCGATCTTGCGGGACCCATTCTGTTCTTCTTGCTGTTCGGGACGTTCCTGCTTCTCAGCGGCAAGTCCCATTTCGGCTACATCTACGGCCTTGGTCTCATGGGCACGTTCTTGCTATACGGCGTGCTCAATCTGATGGCCAAGCGTCACATCGACTTCATAAAAACAATGAGTGTCATGGGCTACTGCATGCTCCCAATTGTTGCCATGGCCGCAGCGGGGGTAGCTACCTCTCTCACGAACGCTATTGGTTACGCTTTCGGCGTTCTGGCCATTGCATGGTGCACGCAGTCGTCCTCAGCCATGTTCACAGCATACCTCCAGCTGTCTCATGTGCGCGGGCTGGTCGCCTACCCTCTTGCTCTGTTCTACAGTGCGCTTAGTTTGCTCACGCTTTTCCAGCAGGCTGCCATGAGCACTCAAACACAGCGTTGACTCGGTCTTATTTAATTGTTGTTTGTAAAGAACATTAGATCCCGTTTTGTCGGTTCTCTGGTAACAAACGCAGCGCGCTGGAGCCCTCTGTGTGTGCACTTAGAGCGCTTCACGGTCTCCTTCCACCAAAATGCACAACACTGATTTACTGCCTCTCTTGTGCTTACTACATAATAGATCTCCTGTAATCCCCGTATTGGCAATACTGCAGTAAGGGGTCGTCAGCTGTTGCTGGCTGCGCGCGCACGCATCTGTGTAGCCATGAATGCCCGAAATGTATGCGCGTTTCCGAGATCGAGCCGGCGTTGCCCCTGCCCTGAAAACCAGGGCAGCGTCAGAGTGGTTCTGCTTCAACTATCGCATCTGTGGCCAGTTGTATGCGGTTCTTTCCCTACCTTCGCAGTCCCCAGGCCGCCTTTTTCACCACACCTATATTCTATGTCAATGCTGCGCCCCACATAGGACACCTTTACTCAATGGTACTGGCCGACGTGGCCCACCGCTGGGCGCTAATGAATAAACGGCCATCAGTGCTCAGCACGGGCACTGATGAACACGGGATGAAAGTGGCCGCCGCAGCTGCCAAGGCACGTCAGCCACCACAGCAGTTTGTTGACGAGCTGAGCCAGCACTTTGTTCGGCTCGCTGACCATGCCCAAATCGACTACTCGCGGTTCATTCGCACTACCGACGAGGACCACAAGCAGCGCGCCGGAACAATGTGGCAGACGCTGCAGGACCGTGGCTTCTTGTATTTATCGAAGCACTCCGGCTGGTATTGTCTCAGCGACGAAACGTTCTACCCAGAGTCTGAGCTGGTCACAGACCCCGACACGGGCGTCAAGGTGAGCGCTGAAAGCGGTAACTCTGTGCAGTGGTACGAGGAGGAAAATTGGTTTTTCCGACTCTCTGCTCTGCAGCCGCGTCTTATCGACTGGTACAAGTCGCACCCGCAGTGTGTACTTCCATCGTCACGCTACGCAAGTCTGCTCAATGAACTCGAAACGACACCGTTGACGGACTTGTCTATCTCGCGTCCAATAGAACGCTGTCCCTGGGGCATTCCCGTGCCCGGTGACAGGCCAGCTCAGCACACAATGTATGTCTGGTTCGAGGCCTTGGTCAATTATCTGACCGTGACTGACTCCTCTCAGGTCGACTGCTGGCCAGGAGTGCACATCATCGGAAAAGATATCACTAGATTCCATGCCGTTTACTGGCCGGCTTTCCTGATGGCAGCTGGAATCGAGCCGCCGCACCAGATTGTTGTTCACAGCCACTGGACCTTAGAGGGCGCAAAAATGTCGAAGTCGCGTCAGAATGTTGTGGACCCATTCCAACTTATTGATAAATTCGGACTTGATACCGTACGCTATGTGATGTGCCATGATTCCACATTAGCTCATGACTCGCCATTCAGCTATGACAGGGTCATTGAGCGACACAACGTAAATCTCGTCAACAAACTTGGAAATCTTGTCTCGCGTGTATGCGGTCCCAAGTTCAGCATCTCCGACTCCCTTGCAGACTATGTTCCGCCCTCCTCTCCGCAGACACTTCTCGAGCAATGTTCGCGGTACGCATCCACGTTTGAGTTCGGTCGCTATGCGCAAATAATCAACGAGGCGGGTATCTCGGCCAACCAAGCATTACAGGAGTCACAACCCTGGCTCGACCCGAGCACCATGGAGAGTAGACAGGCCATAGCACAGGCTGCAGATGTATGCCGCCTAATGGCTCTTCTCCTGCAACCAGTTTGTCCAACGTACTCTAGACAGGTCCTGGATCGGCTGGGAGTTGCTGAGAGTCGTCGTACTGCTGATTGGGCCGTTCTAGGGAAAGATCTTCATTTTGGTGAAAACGCCAACTATAAGGGGGGTCATGTGTTGCAACGGATACAGGCATGAACTAGCATGATAGCCCATGACACTACTACTACTGCTGCTGCTTCTGCTCCTGTGGGATTCATCATAAATAAGACAATGCATTGAAAATACGTATTTTCTTACAATTTGTATATATAGTGACGCTTATGGCAGAGTGAATGATATGATTGAAACGCTGGCTTGCACAACGTATGCAAAGAAAACAAATAAAAAATACATCCGTGGACAATGAACTGAGTTCAGTCAAGGGAAAATGGTAGGTACGAGCCGCCACCTGAAATGAGCGAGCGACCGCGGCGGATAGTTGTCATACGAGTATCGTAGCTGCGCACGTACTCGGCGATCTTGTTATCGTGTCCAACACTCATACCCACTTTGACCAGGGTTTCGATTTTGAGGGATGAGTTAGCCACTAAATCGCTGTCCAACACCATACGGTTCTTCTCGACAAGCATTACTACTGTAGAGCCGCCAAACTGGAAGTACCCAAGCTCATCAGTGCGCTTCACATGCTCGCCAGCCTTACGCGTAACCACACAGCTGCCAACCATCATGGCCCCCACCATGACAATCATGACCCGACCAAATTGGGGTGAGTCAATAGGGAGCACCGTGCGTGTGTTCTCACCAAATACATCCAAATGCGAGCGGACCGCCATAGGATTAACTGTATAGTATTGCCCTTCAATGTGACGGGCCTCTCCCACTGTCCCTTCCACGGGAGAATGGACGCGGTGATAATCCTGTGGGGCTAGTCTGAATACTAGAACACTGCCCTCCTCAGTATAGCGCTTGACATCTTCCGGATATGTGTCACCTAGAAGGCGCTGGATTGAGAAATGCTTGCCCTTTATCCAAAATTTGGTGGCGTCTGAAACCGTAGAGAACACGGTGAGTCGGCAGTCTGCGACTGACACAGCGGTGCGAGGCTCATCGACGTTCTCACATGGCCGGGCTCCAGGCTTGAGTTCTCTGAAAAAGAACTCGTTAAATGTCTTGAAGGACTCGACCGGTCGATCCACTTCCGACATGTCGAGGTTATGGAACGAAATGAATGGAGCTATTGACGCTGCAGACGCTGGACTCGAATAGCGAGTACCTTGACGTACTGTATATTTCTTCAGCAGTTTTTGAAACCGACGACGCTCAACCGGCCCCAGCGAGTAGATAGCGCGGATTGCAAGTCGAACATGCACACTCATTCGCTCCTCGGAGATCTGGCCGGTTATGCGGTCCTGAACCAGGATATTTGCCGAGTTGGCACCAATCTGGTAAGAACCATAAGAAAACTTGGACAGGAACTTAGTATACCAACGTTTTGACGCCTGCTGGCTGCTCACGTACTTCTTGTCGAGGAGAACCGAATCTGATTCGTACCACTGGCGGCTGGCACAAAGCGACAAGTGGTCAAGCGCAGCTGTGCCCTTGCTACTTTCGTTTGCTTTGTGGCAAATTGGGCATACACGAAATAGAATAACGCGTTCCGCAGCCGTATCCGTTTTGACAAGTCGTTCCAACTCGAGGACAATCAAGTCCTCCTTGAGTCGGTCTTTGCTAGGATTCAATTGGTGTCGCGTGAAGAAGTTCCGGACCGTGCTGTCGGACAGAGTTGAGCCAAGCGAGTTCAACATGGCCCTGAGCTCGCTAAGTGAAAGAGACAGGCCGCCATCCGTTGTCCGGTCATACAAGCCGATAACGCCCCGCCACATCTGCTGTCTAATTGCAGCCAGCGGGTAGTAATGAATTTTAATGAGCAGTTCGGACTCGCCAGCCTCGTGAACAAGCGAGAGAACTCTTGTTGATGGGGTGTGATGCTCGAGGTCATACAGGCCGGTCTCCGGATCGAGGCTAGGAGCGTCGTTGCTGATGACTTGCGATACTGGTAGTTGGACCTCGGCCACCCGATCATTCAAGGTGATTTTGTCCTGATCCCACACCGTGAATACAATTGGAAAGTTGGCCTCCTTGGCCCCCACGTCAAAGGGGACCTTGCAATTGAAGGTAGGGTTCAAGGTATGGCGCCGGTACGGCGTTTTATACACACGGCGGCCAAAACTGACGACAACGAACGGGTCCATGTCGAACGAGAACCCTGTGAGTGAGCGAAACTGCGGCAAGTTTGCGATCGAAACGATATCCATGAATACGACGCCGAGGGTGTCCGAGTTGATGCTGAATCCGAACCCGCGCCCGCCATATCCGGTATCCGATCGTAGCATGCCGATGGAAGTAGACTGCGAGTTTACGGTTTCTGCGTCGTCGGACTTGGATGCCGCGTCATCGGACTTGGACGCCGCGTCGCCAAAGTCGCTGAACTCGCCGTAAGCAGTTTCTGCCGAGATTGTGGGGACATCGACGGCGGCCAGCACGGCAGGATTTGTATCGGACTCGGATGCCGACAAAGACGCCAGCGATTCGGCCACGTCTCGTTTCGGCGACGACGACGGAGTCATGGAAAGAGGAGACAGGCATCTGTCGGCGTCGTTCAGCGATAGGCTTGCGGCCCTCGCCTTGAGGCGCGCCTCGCTGCCATCTATGCGTTTCCATGTCTCGGCACTGACGCCGTTGAACTCGACATGGATATCGACCTTCACGTTTAGGGCCGGGAACAGCTCGGTCTCCAGGCTCACCGTCTCGTCAATGGGGCGGTTCCCATTACCCGGGGGCCTGATGAGCGCCAGGTCAAGCGTCACCGTGCCAATGACCGTGCGCAGCCGGCGGCGCCGGTTCGTGACCACAACAGTGACGACGAGGTCGTCGGCCTGGATTGGCATGCTGATCTCGCTGTCTGCCCACTGAGCGCGGTAGCGGTGGGAGAGCGGATCCACCGGCTGCGGCTGGGCAAGCCGGGAATTGAACCGCTGCGTCCTTGTGGACAGCGAGATGGCCACGGACTGGAGCCGCATGCTCGTCTGCGTGAATCGAACTTCGTTCACGCGGAAGTACGCAGTGCCTTGCGGCTCGCGCATGCCGGCCAGCCAGCTCATTTCGCGCCCGCTATCTGTGCTGGATATGCAGCGATCCAGCGCGCGCGCAAAGATAATGCGCAACTAGGGAAGCTCCAATGGTCCTCGCCTAAAGAAGGCGCGGCGGCGGTTTGATTTAGTTTAGGGTCACGTGGCGCGCGCGACGCGCGCCTGCGGACAGCAGCCATCCGATAAATTAACGCCGCGCCGGGAAGCGAACTTATCACCGATGCGGGGCTGGGCAGCGAGTTGAGATACCGGGCGACCCCGTGCCGTTTGATTTTTTATCAATTATGGGCGAGCCGATGGAGTCCGTGGCTTTTGGGTGCTACTGGGCAGTTCTCTCTGGAACCCGGAGCGAACGCGTTACACATAAGTTCAAGCTGATAAGAGCCACAGATTGATTAAAAACATATCGTTGCCTCTATGTATGCACGTACTGTATCTAATATCTGATTCTTTTCGTAGATGCCGCTAGCAGATGGGGTGGGGCTGCTAAGCGGGAAAGAAGCCTAATCGTGGTGATGCCCGTGCGCCACTCGCTCACTTAAGTCAACTCAACTCGGCTCGCTCAGCTCAGCTCAGCTCACTCAGCGCACTCACTGGCCTTCACGCCTAGGCCGCTCACGTGCACTGACTCAGCCAAATAGCTGGCTGCCGCCGTAAACAAGCAGAACAGTGGCTGCAGGCGAGTTTTCAGAACCACCACGCAGGTTTCTTAACGGCTCAGCGCACGTCACGACCAAATACCCGCACGGTAGGGTCTATTTCTGACGTGAGCATTATGGAGCGTGTACGCAAACTGCGCCCTCCGGCGATCACCACAGGCCTTGTGCCCTTCTTTATACTGCTGCGCGTGCTGGGGACGAGTGAGAAACTGAAGCTGACGCCCGACGCCATTTTCCACATTGATCTGAACCGCCTGTCTTTTTATCCACTTGTTTTCTGGAATGCGCTGCATCTGGCGCTTGGCGCGGCCGTGTTCGCCCCGCTATGCGGCCACTTCGAGCTGTCGAACGGAACCGTTCGTACGGGAATAGTGCTCAATGTCTCCGCTGTCATCCCCGGCGTCATTTACAACCTTCTGTCCAAGGTCTCGCGCGGCTGGCTCGGAGCAGCGGACTTTTGCGGCACCTCGACGTGGGTTCTCGCCTTTGCTGCGTTTCTCAGTACAACGCGCTGGTCGCTGCCGAATTTCACTTTCCGCAGCGTGGTCATTGGCGTGCCTGCGTGGCCCTTCCCGGCTCTTGCTTTTATCGTTCTGGCCGTCATCGCGCCTTCCTTGGCGCTGGTTCACGGCCTCGCCATGGCTCTCGGATATGGCCTGGGCCTCGGGTATCTGGGGTTTCTCGTCGAGCCCACAACGAATGTTGTCGAATGGATTGAGTCTAAGCTGGCGCCGGTCATTCGCTTGCTTGACTCTATCGTTGTCTTCGTGGGCGAGGTGGAGGCTCGCGAGCTGCGCCGCGGGAACGGTTATGCTCGGCGGGCAAGCGTCGTGGGTGACGAGATCGCTCTGCCTGTGGATAACTTGACCCATCCAGGGCCCTGAATCCATGATGACTCTAACGCCCTTACCTATGTTATATCCCCACAACGGATTTCTCTTTTCCTTCTCGTTGGAGACCACAACTCGTAGAGAAGCACCCACTGTTAATCATAGCTTAGCTTACTCTACCTTTATGCGCTGCGTATTGATCGGTACTTCGGCGTCGCATATCTAGCTCATGGGAGTCTACTTAAGAGCATTTTTAATAAGAGGGCCGACGGTTGCGAGCCATCGAGCTACATTCAAGGCCCAGTTATGGGTCAATGACTTTATTTTGTTTCGAAGACTCAAAATCTTCTGAAATACTCTGTACTCAAGATCCAGTGGTATTAAAGACAGCCAAGTAGTTTCAGAAAACTCACCACTAATAGTTAGAAAAAGCTCGAGAAGCGGCTGTCCGCTGTATTAATTCGTTATAAGCTTAACTGAGAGACTTTTTATTAGCTCAACGACTCAGTTCGAGCAGGACAATCGAGTGGAGTGATCAGACGCTTCCTGACAGATTGATGTAAAGTGTGTCCGTGCTTTATGTGCCCTCAATTACTTGCTTGCTTACAGCAACCACTGAAGCGTGGAATCGTATATATTGAGAACTTCTGGAAATCCAGACGTCGGTTTAGCCGTAGACTGCACTCAAGTTGGTCCTTTTCTATGTAGCTGAACGGCACCGTAGCTCTAATCGTTATATATATCCAAATTGGCAACTTAGGAGATAACGTCAATGATTCATGCACTTTCCTCGAGCAACGGTCTAAGTACTACACCGAAGACTCGCCAGTCAACAACTATGCACTCTCAGTTCGTATTTTAAGCATGATTTGCCTGTAATCGATAAATGATCAAATCAAATGTGAACGAAACTTCTCTCAATGAGCCCAGAAATCCCCTGTGTAAAGAATGAATGCCGTGAATAGGCCGCCATGGCACAAAAATGCTACCTGCGCCAAGGGTGCATGCGGCGAGCACATACCCGTGCCCTACAGAAGATCAATTTATTAAGCACACCGCGACGAAGCGCGTCCAGCGCGACTTGGAGCAGAATGCCGCCGAAAGGCTGGAGAAAGACAGCCAGCGGGTTCCAGCCGACGAACTCATCAGGAGTGACAATCTCTGACCGTAAGGTCCACGGTATCGATGAGTTGCTGCTTCCACGATCGCTGGTGGCCAAGATTGCGAAGCAGTCCCTGCCCGAGAACACGCCGCTGCCAAAGGACGGCGTGACGGCACTGACGCGCAGCGTAACAATGTTCATCAGCTACGTCACTGCCGAGGCGAACCGGATTGCGCGCGAGGAAAACCGCAAGACGGTGACGGCGGCCGATGTTACGCGCGCCCTGGAGGCGGCCTACTTTGGAGCATTTGTGAATCCTGTGGCGGAGCTGAGCGCCGAGATGCAGAACAAGCGCAAGAGCGGTGACTCCGGCGCTAATAGCGTCGAGGCCGATGCCGATGAGGCCGGTGACGAGGACGACTACATCGAGGAGGACGTCGAACCTGACCAGGAAGCGGCGGCGGCTGTGCGCGTTGAAAAGAAACAGAAGGTGAGGGAGACCGAGAGCGTCGACGAGATGCAAGTGGACCCCTAGCGTGGGCATGGACTCCCAGCGTGTGCCCCAGGCGTGCGCTCCTATTCTTATTACTTCGCTCAGCATCAATGGGCATTGCATTTATTATTTGTACCAAGACGCAGGGCTGTATGTAGCAGCTTTAATTACTTTATCTGCTTTTTTTATAAACGAGAACTCGACTACTGATACGAGAGCGCAGTTACTATGCCAACGTCTTGATCTACAACTTCGCCGGCATACGGCGCAGAGAAGAGACATGATGAGCCGGGGCAGATCCGGTCTTTAGAAGGCGTCGTGCTGCTTGTACACCCAGTTCACAACGTCCTCCACCGTCTTGAGCTCGTCCGCCTCGTGGTCGGGCATTTGCACGGTGAACTCCTCCTCGACATAGAAGAGTGCGTCCACCACGTCCAAGGAGTCGAGACCCAGGTCCTCCTCGAGACGGGCCTGCGGCACAATCTTTGCGGTGTCGACCTTGTCGCAGTTCGAGAGCACGCCGGCCACGCGCTCAAGGATGAAATCCTTGGTGAGCGGCGCGGGCCCGTCACTGTAGAGACGGGCGCCTGCCGCGCGCAGGGGCAGCAGCGGCACGCGCTGTGCCATCAGAGGCTGCAGGCGCGCCGAGCCGAGCCGCGCGGCGACTACTGGTTTGGGAGCCTTCTGCAGGAGTCGCAGCCCGAACATGCGGAGAAACGAAATTTAGAACACCGCTGATTTGTGTGTTTCCTAGGCGATTCCAGCGGCCGTAACCCGTCTTCGAGGACTAAGGGTTAGGTACCTTCCTAGAGCGACGGCTCTCGATGGTGCTGGTGTGCTTGTGCATGTGGAGGCCAGGTCGGGCTTGGTGGTCATGGCTGCGCGGCTTGGCTAGTTTTCTGGCTGAAAACTGCACCGTACCATTTCTCCTGGTCCCAGGCTAATAATTTGGGTTACGTAAAGCGTGCTACCGGTACTTGCAGCGTCCGTGGTCGCTGATTGGTGAAGGAGCTCCAGAGGTCGCTGGTGTCTGTATTGAAGTATTAAAAGAGGTTTCTTTTTGTTCATTTCGACTTAGTTCTTTAAAAGCGTCCATATTCGTTGTTTTTTTTTTGCCTGCCAAACGCTTACTCGGTATCCTTCAGCTCCCGGATAGTGTCAAACGTGGCATCCAGACCCATCACGTTCAGGAACAGGTTCAACGCAGCAATCTTCTGCTGGCCAGCCTCGCCGCCGAGTCGCTTGGCCTCGCCAATTTGCCCGAAGATCTTGTCACGCACGACGTCCACGAGCTCGCGCTGCTTGCTCAGGTCGGAGCCGAGCGCCAGTGCGGCCAGGAAGTGCCAAACGGCGTCGTCGTTCACGTCGAGCTGGGGCAGCAGCGGTGCGATCTGCTCGAATAAGGAGGCAAACATACCGTTCCACTCGCCCTCGGTGTCGCCAGACTCCTGGGCTATAAGCTCGCCGCGAGAGATCACCGTCGTGAGCAGCATCTGGCCCACCCGGTTCTTTGCGAACGCAGCGGCGTCCTGGTCGGCAATCTGGGCCAGCCCAATGACCGTGGCCAAGTCCGACTCGCCCACAAGATGTACAAGGGGCTGCATTACTGTCTGGCCAAACAGCTCAAACTGGTTCGCCGGCACCTCCAGCTGCGTGATGTCCACAAACACTCGCGTCAGCACGGTGAGGCGCCGCGTCGGGTCGAGGTGGGCGTAGCTGCGCGCAAACGCCTTCATGCCTTTGGGCACGAGCAGCATTGCCACAAACGGGTGGCGGTTGTTCTTGTCAGACTGGCTGAGGACGTGCAGCGCATCCCACACCGCGTTCTGCAGCCCGGGGCCCTCCGCGGCCCAATCAGCAGCGTCGGGGTCGGTCGGGTCGGGGCGACGCTGGCCATGGGCCTCAACAGCAAGCAGGGCATCGTACACGGCCTCGATCTGGCGAAGAGTCGACTCGGTGCTGACCTCGGCGGTCGGCTGCAGGTCATCGGCGCTGAGCGCACTTGTCAGGTTCAGGGCCTGGCGCGGGCGCGCAGCGTGCGTCTTTGTGCGCACGGGCCGCGCTTCCTCCTTGCGCTTCGCGCGGTACTCCTGGGCACGCTCCACGGCGCGCGCGACCTGCTGCCGCATGCGCGCGCCGGTGTTGCCCTCGCCTTCGCCCTTGGCGAAGATGCGGCGGTACTTCTTCTCCTCGCGGCTCTGGGAAGCGTCGCGGCCGTACAGCTTCGTGTGCACGTGGAAGTAGAAGTCGTCTACGAACGGGTCCTCCTGGGCGACCGAGCGCACGCACTCGGCCATGACGACGCGCTTGTCGTGGTCCGTCATCAGATGTCGGAACCGCCGGTTCGGGCGGATCAGTTCGCTCTCAGCCATGTACTCCTCGGACATGGGCGGCGGGCCCCGGCGCGCAAACTGGCGCGCGTTCAGGGGCGCAGCTCTGGCCTGGGCCAGCGAGGGCGCCGACGTTGTGCGCGGAGCCAGCGAGTAGGGTGCGCTCGTGTTCAGCTCGCTCAGCTTTTCGGCAACCTGCTCCGGCGCAGCCTGCGCAGCCTGCGCAGCGTCCGGCTTGTTTGTGGGCTCCGCGCGGGCCTGGGGCTGCCGGTCCTTGTGGGCGGCGTTGCGGCGCGGTGCTTGGTGCGGGGACTCAGAGCGCTGCGAAGCAGGCGACGGCCCCTGCTGCTGTGCTTGCGGCTCCACTTGCGGCTGTGCTTGAGGCTGCGCTTGCTGCTGCGGCAGCTGCTGTTGGGCCTGCTGCTGCGCCTGCTGCTGCGCCTGCTGGAACGCCTGGGCGTCCTGGCCCGGTACAGCGGGGGCAGGGACCTGCTGCGGCGCCGACGGGTACCCCCACGGCATCGGCTGCCCTGGAACCGGCGGCATCGGTTGCTGGCCCGGCATCATGCCCGGCAGCGGCGGCATCTGGCCCATGGAGGGCGCCTGACCGGGCATGGGCTGGCCCGGCGGAAACCCGCCGAAAGGCGGAGCGCCCCAGAACTGCGGCATGTCCGGCGGCAGCTGGCCCGGCGGCGGCATCTGCCCGGGCGGTGGCATCTGCCCCGGCGGCGGCATCTGGCCTGGCGGCGGCATCTGGCCCATGGGGGGCATCGGCGGCATCTGGCCCATCCACATGGGCGGCGCCATCATCTGGCGCGACATGAGCTGCTTCTCAAGGTCCTGCGGGGCGCTGGGGCCCGACGCGTTCTTCCACATGTCGGCAAGCGGCTGCAGCGGCGGCACGGCGTGGGGCAGCGGCGCCTGCGACGGCGCGGGGCCGGGGCCGCTCACCGCGCTCGAGCTCTCGAGCTCAGCCTTGTCCTCGTTGTAGTCGTACACGCGCGCCTGCTGCTCGTCAATCACAGCATTCGGGCCAAAGAACGACATCGCGGGCTTCGTGGTGGTGCAAATCCCAGTCCCATGCGCTGCTAAGAGGCACCTGATTATGTCACCGCGCGCCGCCGCTTGAGTAACCGGCGGTGTGAAAGACGCGCGCTGCAGCGACGTTTCAGGTTCCTGCACCCGGCAGGATCCGGCACCGCGACGCGCTCGTGTGCTGATTGTCTTGCAGGGTTTCGTAATTAAATTTATGGAATACTGTTCCTATTTTGCAGGTCATGCGGTGCTAGCCTACGGCGGTACTCATTAAATACGTCCTGCGGGGCACGCAGCGGCTCCAGTTTGACAGTAGCGTGGAGAGACGAGTATTGGAGTGCATTTGGTGCTATCGTGCAATTTGCATGCGGCCCTGCACCGGGATGTATCCAGAGCGCGGCCAGCCCCGTGTCCTACTTGGGTCATCATTATGGACGGCTTTGCGTCAAACGCGGATCGGGCGTGCGCGGCACCTTCGTCACAATGCGGTTGTGCTGACGTCGCGAGTGTACCCGCACACTGCCGCGCTGGGTGAAGCGCTTGTGGCACACCTCGCACGCAAACGGCTTTTCCCCCGTGTGTGTCCGCATGTGCACGTTCAGGTCGCCCTTGTGCACAAACGCGTGGCCGCACTGCGTGCACTGAACAGGCCGCTCGCCGGAGTGTACCCTTTCATGGTACTTCAGTCCTGTGTACTGCGCAAACTGCTTGCCGCACTGCCAGCATCGGAACGGCGTCTCGCCAGTGTGCGACCGCTCGTGGACCCTCAGATCGGCCTTCAGCGTGAACGTCTTGTCGCACGTCTTGCACTTGTACGGCCTCTCGCCCGTGTGGAACCGCACATGCCGCGTCAGCCCCGCCCGCGACGCATGCGTCGTGCCACAAATCGGGCATATATGGCCGGGGCCCGGTGTGGATGCGGCGGTGCCCCTGCTACTTCTGCTGCTGCTGCTGCTGCTGCTGCTGCTGCTGCTGCTGCTGCCATTGCCTTCGTCGTATACACTTGCAACCACAGCAGATGACCGCAGCGACTCAGACCGCAGCGACTCAGACCGCAGCGCCTCAGACCGCAGCAGCTCGGACCACAGCAATTGTGGCGTGGCGCTGTCACTACCCGGCCAGCTGCTGTCCTCCTCAGCGCCCAACCATGGGTCGCGCGCTAATCTGCTTCCAGGATCAGGATAATGCTCATAGGGCGGCAGCACTTCATACCCATCAACGGAGGCCCCTGGTACGCCAAGAGAGTCCACTATATCATCAAATATATCGACTTCTGGATCCATGCCCGCTCGCCACAGAGCACCGCGCCTGCTCTCAGCTCGGTCCGAAGCGTCAACAGCCTCCGCTAGAACTGGGCTAGGTATGGGCTAGGTCGGTGCGCGGTTTATTCCGAAGCCCTTCTAGCCGGCGGTTGGCATGCTCGGCCCCCCTGTCTGCTGGTGTCTCAATTATTACATGCGTCTGCAGCAACGACCAAGAAAAATACCTAGCCGGTGGTTGCCGCATACGCCTCCTTCACAGCTCAATACCGCGTCGCTCTTATTAAGAATAAAAAGCTGGTTCATTTAGCTATATAGTCGTCACTACAGCGGTGTGCTGTTTCCGTCTTCAAATAATAGCTTAAAGTAAGTTGCATCGCACATAGTAAAATGAATAAGTAAGTAAAATGTTAGAGTTAGAGAAGTAGAAACGTTGGCTACAATTGGTAAAGTGGTAAGTTAGTAAGGCCATAACCGAATGTGAGAAGCCCACGACGAGAAGCCCTCGGCGCAGCAGCGAAGAGGGCGGAGAGAGTAAGCTCACAAGCCGAACTTGTTTATAATCCCGCAGCAGAGGCTCACGCCGGCATTGCACTTGCACGAGAGAAGCTGCTTCTTGCACGTCAATTTGCCCAGAAGGCCCGACTGTGACACGCACTGGTTGTAGCTGTTCAGACAGCTCGCAACGCCGCCAAATGTGCCGCCCTGATTGCTGCCGCTCGGTACAGTCTGACTGGCAATAGCAGCTGTGTACGCTCCTGTCACTTCGCCAGTAACAGTAACAACGCCATTGATGGTCGCCACATACGTCTGTGGAGCCTGTGTGATCACTGACAGAATTGACGGATTCGTTAAGACCGATAACGAGTTGGGTAGGGATGTGGTGGCAGGTGCACTTCCACCGGGAGTAACACTCGATCCAGAGGACGGTGCCGTGCCTGATGCACTAGGACTTCCAATCGTCAGCGTCTCAACTGTAACGATCGTGGTCGGTAGCGTCACCGGCTGAGGCGTCTGAGGCGTTCCGTTGATTGTTGTACCGGGGAATGTCCCGACCAGAGTCGTGGGCTGCGAGATCGTGGTTGTCAACACTCCTGGCGGCAGCGTGTTTGTATTAACGCTAATACTGGGAACACTGATGCTAGCCGGCAGTGTCGGTCCTGACACAGTGAAGGTAGTCGTCAGCGTTTGAGTTGCTGTTATTGTAGGCCCAGTAATTGTCGACCCACTCACAACGGTTGGAACCGCAGTGGTCTCCGTCGTTGTCACCGTCGTGACAAAAGTACCAGGTGGGAGACCAACCGTATTCACTGACACGCTTGACGGCAGAGGAATGCTGACGCTAGGGGCTGTGCCGCTTCCAGGAACGCTGCTCCCGGGGGTAGTGGCTCCACTGGCAACAGGACTTGTGCCACTAAAACATACGGAAACGCTCGCGGTCGTAACACTGCAACGGGATGCTATGTCACTCAGTATCTGTGTGACCTGGGTGAGACTCTGGCCCCCATTCTGTGGCGAATTGATGGCTGTGTTCCCATAATACGAGACGCATAAGTTGCAGCTCGCTACAAAAGATTGCGAAGTCAGACCACAGATTGCAGGAGTACCGCTGGTTGCGACTGAGTTGTAGCTAGTCACCAGTTGACTACAGGCTTGATTGCAGCTAGCGACGTTACCAATGATGCTTGTGCCCTGCGCAGGACTCGAAATACAAACACTTGGTGCAGATATCGTCGTCGCTCTTGGTGAAGATAAGCTGCCCGGTGAAGTGTTTGATCCTCCAGATGGAGACGTGCTGCTGCCCGACTGGCTATTAGCGTTAGGTGTCGAGCCAGATATGGTGGGGGTTGTAGATCCGCTTTGTCCTACCGTGAATGTGGTCGTGATCGTTGACACAAGCTGAGTCGTCGACCCTGGAACTGTTGACCCTGGAACTGTAGAACCCGGGAATGTTGTTCCCGCAATCGTGCTACCAGGAACCGTGGAACCGGGAATTGTTGTACCTGGCAACGTTGATGTCAGTGTACTCACAATAGTTGTGGTGACCACCTGCCCAGAAGTGAAGGTCGTTGGCAACCCGGGTGGCACACCAGGAGTTGATCCAATACCAGAAGGCACTGTGCCACTGTTCGCATTAGGACTCGTATTGCTGCTGGCAACTGGACTCGTAATCCCACTCGATGCTGGACTAGTATTCCCACTCGCTGGGGGGCTCGTGGTGCCACTCGCTACAGGACTTGTGTTACCTGCCCCAGGAGTTGTGGAGGTACTTGTTGCCGGTGATGTCTGTCCTACCGTGAACGTTGTCGTGATCGTTGACACAATCTGAGTAGTAGACCCTGGAACTGTTGACCCTGGGACTGTAGATCCCGGGAATGTCGTTCCCGCAATCGTGCTACCAGGAACCGTGGAACCGGGAATTGTTGTACCTGGCAAAGTCGAGGTCAGCGTGGTCACAATGGTGGTGGTGACCACCTGTCCAGGAGTGAGGGTTGTTGGTGACCCGGGTGGCACACCAGGAGTTGACCCAATACCAGGAGGCACTGTGCTACTGCTCGCATTAGGACTTGTGTTGCTCCCACTCGCTGGGGAACTCGTGGTGCCACTCGCTACAGGACTTGTGTTACCTGCCCCAGGAGTTGTGGAGGTACTTGTTGCCGGTGATGTCTGTCCTACCGTGAACGTTGTCGTGATCGTTGACACAATCTGAGTAGTAGACCCTGGAACTGTTGATGCTGGAACTGTAGATCCCGGGAATGTCGTTCCCGCAATCGTGCTACCAGGAACCGTCGAACCAGGAATTGTTGTACCTGGCAAAGTCGAGGTCAGCGTGGTCACAATGGTGGTGGTGACCACCTGTCCAGGAGTGAGGGTTGTTGGCAGACCAGGTGGTACACCAGGCGTTGTGGCACTACCAGCAGGTACTGTACCGCTGTTTGCACTAGGACTCGTGTTGCCGCTCGGTGCTGGGCTCGTGGTTCCGCTCACTGCAGGGCTTGTGTTACCGGTTCCAGGAACTGAAGAGGTACTTGTTGCCGGCGATGTCTGACCAACAGTGAATGTCGAGGTTATCGTTGACACAATCTGAGTTGTCGACCCTGGAATCGTTGATGCTGGAACTGTAGATCCCGGGAATGTTGTCCCCGCAATCGTGCTACCAGGTATCGTAGAACCAGGAAGCGTTGTACCTGGCAAAGTCGATGTCAGCGTGGTCACAATAGTCGTGGTGAGCACCTGTCCGGGAGTGAGGGTTGTTGGCAGACCTGGTGGTGCACCAGGCGTTGAGGCACTACCGGTAGGTGTTGTACCGCTACTTGCGCTAGGACTCGTGTTGCCGCTTGGTGCTGGGCTCGTGATTCCGCTCACTGCAGGGCTTGTGTTACCGGTTCCAGGAACTGAAGAGGTACTTGTTGCCGGCGATGTCTGACCAACAGTGAATGTCGAGGTTATCGTTGACACAATCTGAGTTGTCGACCCTGGAACTGTTGATGCTGGAACTGTAGATCCCGGGAATGTCGTTCCCGCAATCGTGCTACCAGGAACCGTCGAACCAGGAATTGTTGTACCTGGCAAAGTCGAGGTCAGCGTGGTCACAATGGTGGTGGTGACCACCTGTCCAGGAGTGAGGGTTGTTGGCAGACCAGGTGGTACACCAGGCGTTGTGGCACTACCAG
>JAJMJC010000020.1:0-165818 GCA_030563545.1 Entelexis stigmatis
GTTAGGGACTACTTATGATGCTGGAGATCACGTGGGTATTACGTTCTCTCCAACAATTTCCGGGGTACATACACGTATGTGTACTTCACCGCGTGAACCAAGATCAAAATGAGTTTTATTGGGATACTTTTATTAGGCCAATAATACACAGAAAACGTATCACGTCTGCAGATGTTGTGGTCCTACTGGTTTACTAGATCTCATGCATACAGCTACCGCAATCGGGATTGAGCTCACATTAATGCGCATGTTCAAAACTCCATAAAGCGCGCAAACTGATTACTGGCCTTCAAATATTTCGGCGGCTTTGTGCAAGGGCCCTCCAAACTTCTTGGACTCGCTTAACTCGGCTTCTGTCTCTTTTCTAGAATTCTGAATCTTTGATGGTTCCTTGCCAGAGCCGTCAGGCCCAGTGGATTTGATCCCCCGCTCCAGGGAATCGGCCTCAGTTTTACCTGGGACGTCCTGCTTCACCGCGCCTTGAACGTCGCCCTCAGCGAACTTTGTCGTCTGGGTCAGTCCGTTTACTGCGTCCTCCCCAGTGTGCTCAATTGCGCTAGTAATTGGCATTATGATCTGCAGTCTAACATTGACAACACAACACGGCGATTTATATAGCGTGAGCACAAAGATCGAATATTCCGAAAACCCTTACCGTATGATTTTCTCGATGGTTCAGCACGACGGTCTCCTCCATATTGCACGTGGATGCGATTAAATAAAGAGCTTGTTCAGTTTTGTAGCAATTGCTATGAGACGCGATTGAGTACTTCCTCTAGCAGTTAACTTTCGGTAGCGAGCTCGCTTGAATTTTGTGACACGAGTAACGAACGAGACGGCGCTTTATTTTATAGCGGAGCAATTCATTGAAAAAGCTCCTAGTAACAACTTTTAAAAGATGGCTAGATCAGCATTCGAAGTGGGTGAAGGGGTAGTATTTTTCACCTGATCGTCCAGGCACTCTAGGTCTAGACTTGATGGAGATGCTGGCAGCACAGCAGCTGGTAGCACAGCCGCAAAGGCTTCTTTGCCTCACGATTTAGCTGAGCCAGCTTACTAGTCTAAACAGCATTTAAAATTAAGTGTCAGTAAACAAAACCAATTCCGTACAATATCTCAAGATTCAGCAGTTACGTGTTAGATCTGCTTCCTCATGTTCTGGTTAATGGCTGCCAGCCGTTCATGAAGGATCGGATGGCTGTAATGGAACGTTGAGTACAACCAGTCAGCATCGAGCACGCCAAGGTTCGAACGGTTCAACCCTACGAGAGCGCGAGAAAGGTCCTCACCATAGCCCAACTGAGTAGCAAAGCTGTCTGCATCGTATTCGCAGGCACGGATTAGGGAGTTTTGTGCGAAGGTCAAAAGAGCCTGAACAGGCGACAAAACATCCATGTATACCATAAGGGCAGCAATTACAGGCATCTCGTTCTTTGCGAACCCCAGCGACGTGTAGAACGAAGTATTTTTCAAAAAGAGACCAAGTAGGAAGAAATTCACAAACTGAGTGGACAAGACAAACCCGAATTGCAGTAGCAGGTGGTTCCGCTTCCAATGGCCCAGTTCATGAGCAAGCACGGCAATGATCTCGTCGGTAGAGCTTTCCTTGATCAGCGTATCGAAAAGAACAATCTGTTTGTTCCAGGGAAGTCCCATGAAGTATGCATTTGAGTGAGCCGAGCGAGTGCTCCCATCCACGACATAAAGCCGCGTAAGCGGGAAGCCTTCGGCCTTAGCCAAGGTCTCGATAGCAGTGCGCAACTCGCCATCCTCCATCGGCTCGTATTTGTTGAACATCGGCATTATGACGGCAGGATAGATGACCATGGCAGCTATGTTGAGCACAAGTACAAACGCCAACATGTAGGCAATGAACTTGTATCCAAAGCGAATGATAATCGCTTGCATCGCTAGAATAAGGGGAGGAAGAATCGCAAGTCCGATGGCCCATTGCTTGAGCTGATCAACAACCCACAGCTTGAATGTCTGCTTGTTGAACCCAAACTTTTCCTCCAGTACAAAGGTGTAATAAAGCTTTCCAGGCAGGTCCAGAACCGTCCCTACCGCTGTTAGACTAAGCATCAAAACGGCACCGGCGACCTTCTCGCCAGCCCCAAAATACTTCGGCGCAACCGCCATGCATGTCCTCCACAGCTTAGGAAGGACATCGTAGCGGTAGAGTGTCAGCTGCAACGCGACAGAAACAACGCGGTCAATCATCCCAAAGACAAGCTTCGCTCGACTGTACTGTTGGCTCTTGCGGAAAGATGCTTCATCACCAAAATTCTCGCCTTTTACAGCCACAGGCGGAGTTTCGCGGCACTGGACACGGTATTGTCGAATGTCTAAAGCGGTCTCAAACAAGAAGTTTCCGGCAGTGGCAAGGAGTATAACACTCTTCCAGGGGATCCTCGAGTCATTTACTGCATTTGCAGCCCACTCGATTGCACTCGTCAGTCCAAAAATCATAGCCAGCTGTGCTTAACACCGTAAGAAGAGCCACGTTTAAATCCATTAGCTGTAAAGAGTGGTGACCACCCTAACCCTCTACCCCGGACACGAGGTGCCATTGTTATCCGTACAGTGTGCAGAGACGGTGGTTTTCAGTCGTTGTTTTAGTCTTCAATTCAAACCGCGTCTGACTTGATTAGACGACAACGGCGGGTCGCTTACGAGAATGTAAAAATGCACTTCGCGCCAAGGTCAAAGATATGAAAGTATACAGCCTGACCAATCACAGAGCACATTCTTCCTTAATCGCAAGTAAAACGGGGGTTGTGTGATGTCATGGTGCATTAAAAAAGAAAAAGGGCGGGAGTCGGCGGTCAGGCGGTTTACTGCTATCGACTGCACTTAAACTGAAAAAACAATATCTTCAGCTGTTTGATGTCTTTTTATGTCTAAACCGAATTACCCGTTCACGAATCACAGCGTAGAGCGCTCTTAATTAGCTGCACCTATAAAAAAACTAATGAGAAACCCATGAATCAGCACAAAATACAACCAACCCGATTGCGTCTGAGAGTCCTGCCTGGGCCAGATACCTATTCCGACGCCGGAATATATGCTCAGCCCCTGTATGTCATGTGACACGGAGAACGCCTGCATGGCGGCTGTCGGCAATACCGCCTCCGGGAGGGCTGTGATGCAGCTAGAATGCGTTAGGTAGACGCGACCTTGCGCTCGCTTTGCAGTCTCGCAGCTACCATGCCCGTGTATAGGTAATCTGAAAAGGTGGTCCTGCCGACGTCTCCCAATATGTCCCGTGCTTGCCGCCCGAGACGACTATCTCGGTGCAGTTGCTTAAATTGATAATATTACCACAACCCTGGTCCAGGGGACGTAAAGGCCGTATGTGAGATTTAATCAAGTTTGTTCTCCACAAAAACTCTGCCGGACGCGGCCCAAACTAGAGCCATGGTTTGGGAGCAGGTTCAGGCTGAGGTGACGCGGCCCCACGTTGCCTACGCAACGACGGGCTTCGCGCTCATTTTGTTTGGCACAATCTCGCTGTTCATCAAGGAAAAGCTGTACATAGGCGAGGCCACTGTCGCCACCATTTACGGACTAATTGTGGGCCCGCACTGTCTGAATTGGTTTGCACCAGAGACATGGGGCAACACGGATTACATTACACTGGAGCTGAGCCGCATCGTGCTCATTGTACAGATCTTTGCGGTGGCGGTGGAGCTGCCCAAAAAGTACATGCTGAAGCACTGGTGGAGCGTGACGATGCTGCTGGTGCCGGTGATGACGTACGGGTGGGTGATTTCGTCCGTATTCATCTGGAAGTTGGTCCCCACGCTGCGGTGGATCCAGGCCCTGTGCATTGCGGGCTGTGTCACGGCCACGGACCCGGTGCTTGCGTCTGCGGTTGTCGGCAAGGGCAAGTTTGCGCGCCGAGTGCCGGGCCATCTACGTAATTTGCTAAGTGCAGAATCGGGCTGCAATGATGGCATGGCGTTCCCTTTTGTGATTATGGCTGTGTACATCCTGAAGTATGAACACCACCCCGGAGAGATTGCCAAGGAATTCATTCTTGTCGGCGTTCTTTACAGCTGCGTTCTCGGCATTATCATCGGGGCCGTGATTGGCTACGGCGCGCGCCACTTGATTAAGCTCGCAGAAAGGTACAACCTCATCGACCGAGAGTCGTTTCTTGTGTACTACTTCTGCGTTGCGTTCTTCTGTGCCGGCGTTGGCACGCTTTGCGGTGTAGATGATTTGCTCGTAGCATTCAGTGCTGGAGCGGCATTCAGTTGGGATGGCTGGTTCGCTAAGCAGACCGAGGAGAGTCACGTCTCGAACGTCATTGACGTTCTGTTGAATACGGCCTTCTTCGTTTATTTTGGCTCTATTGTCCCGTGGCCTGACTTCAACAACGCTGAGATCGGCATCCGTGCCTGGAAGCTTGTATGCCTTGCCATTATCATTTTGGTTGTCCGTAGATTGCCCATCATCATGGCCATAAAGGTCATCACGCCCGATATCCATACATGGCGTGAAGCTTTGTTTTGCGGCCACTTCGGTCCTATCGGGGTCGGTGCTTTGTTCATGGCTATACTTGCCCGTGCGGAGGTCGAAACAGATTCAGAAAAACCTTTTGGCTCTGTCCCGAAGGACAGCACGCAATACTATTTGTTGGCATGTATTTGGCCAGTAACGTGCTTCTTGGTCATAGCCTCCATCATCGTGCATGGTTCATCCATTGCCGTCTTCACCTTGGGCAAACGAATTAACAACATGGCCATCACTATGACGTACACAAGTGGTGGTGGTAATGAGCCCTCGTGGTTGTCACGACTGCCTCGTCGCAACACTGAAGGCGGCAATATTCTGCAGCTGCAAAGAATGGAGACCGAAGAACCTCTGGGTAAGAAGCTGCGTCGCCGGCGGACGCGGGGCAAAGGAAAGAGCAAGAAGCAGCAGGAGGTCACGGACGAGCCGGCTACATCAAAGCCTCATCCCCAGTCGCGTGAGAACGAAACCTTGAAGCTGCGCTTGACTATGGACCTTGGCGACGAAGGTTTGCTGGATCAAACAGACGATGTTCCAGCCACCGCTTTCGAGGATAGAAATCTGGAGCAGATTAATGCTTACCGTGAGGGCGACCATCTGGTTGTGGAGGATGAAGAAGGTAATGTTCTTCACCAGTTTGATATTGGTGACTCCCGTGGTGATATTAAGGGTCAGCCGCGGTTGCAAATTGTTGCTCCCGAAGATATGGAGGAAGAAATGTCCGAAGAGGGCATCAACTCCAACACGGAAGTGGAAGAAAGCCCGAAGGCCGAAGACGCTCTGGAGAATGCTGAGGCAGATTACGACAACAGTCTGGAAACCGCCGGCAAACCTTCCGAAACCCCCGATTCAAATCGGCAGAGCATGCAACGCCCAAGACGTGAGATTCCCAGACTCAGGCGTCAGAGATCCCAACTCCCCGTACGCACTGCAGGAGAGCGCGTCTACGCTTATCAGATAGACGACACCGTCATCCTCGAGAACGAGGATGGTGATATTGTGCGTAAGTACAAGTATGTCGGACGTGGTAGTTCGCCTAAAAAATTCCAGTGGAGTGACTATCTGCCTAAGTTCCTTCAGCGCCGGCTTCCCACTGCGCGCTCAGAACACGGTGATGGATCTGTCGCTGAGAGTGAAGAGGAGTTCAAGGACGTGGAGAACGTGCCACAGAGCATGTTGGTGCCTACGGATGAGGGTCTTCCAATGGAGCATACTGCGAGCCAAGCATTAAGTGTTGAGGATGAGCATCGGGTTCGGAAGCGGCTTCAGCGCATGCTGGCATCGGGTAAAATTTACCGCCGTGACTCCACTATCAATACCCGTCGTAATAGCAGTTTGCACATCCCTGCCGCTTCCTTGGCTGCTAACTCCATGCGCAGCCAGGCGGTGACTACTGATGATGATTACGCTACTAGCGACGAGGACGATGAAGATGCTGAGCCCGAAACAGCAGTCGAGAGGCATCGCCGTCTGGCTGCGCTGGGTGTCGTATCAGATAATAATGGCGACGATGACGATGATGACGATGCTCCAGCTCGTAATGATGGTGACGAGGATGAGCCGCGCATCACATTCAAGTTACCCGAACGCCCGCCTACCTAATCTCATCGCCTGGTTGAGTTAGCTCTAATGTTATTTATTTGTTCTAATTATGCATTGCCAAGTACCTGCAATTGTATAAACTAAGCTAACAACTGAATAGATAGGACTATATTATATATAACTTGTGTACCTCCTCTGGAACTTGTGAGCAACAAAAGCACCAACAAGCCCGATAGACTCTTAAAATATGAAGGTGGTACTCTTTAGTTTACATTGATGGAACTTCTCTGATACCTATTGGCCTGATTTTGTGCCAAGCGATTCATAACATTTCTTCAACGTGGATCACGTTTGTATTCAGCTAGCAAGGCATTTTTGTTCACTAGAACTCAATCAGGTACGATGAATATCGACAAACGCTTTCACCTTTTTCTCCTACTCTGAAGCTACTCTGAAGCTGGTGCGTTCAAATGGCCTTTGCTTCTGCAATTTGATGAGCCATGTTCTTGAAGGGAAGCATCTACTGCACATCAAGCTATACTCTTTTGCCAAAAAAAAAGACATACAAAATGAGAATTTCCCTTACAGATGCTAATGTTTTTGCAGTCTCCTGTGTATCTGAAACATGAGGTTATGCCTTAAAATTTAGGGTTTACATGCCGCCCAGAACTATCAGATTATAGCGGCAAAACACTACCCTTAGACGAAAATTGAGCAGGTGTCTAGGGGTACATAGCGGTATTAGTGTTGTGTTCTTTACTGATCTGCAACGGCATCATTGGAAAGTTGTATTTTTCCAACCCAATACGGCGCCTTTAGGCGGCGCAGCAGTCATTACCCTGATTAGTGCCGCTGATATTCTATTAAAGTTATTAGTCAAGATTCACGCGTCTTAGAATGCTTACTGTTGTATTGATGCACGAGCGTTATGCAGAACAATGCCTTTGGGTAGGTGCTAGATCAATAGTTTTATGAAAGATGCACGAATATAATTGGGCACATGTTTGCATGAGGGTAGTTAGTAGGGCTACGTATAGCGACATATTGTATATGGAGTCTGGGCAAGGTGGAAAAACCGATCTGCATGATGTGAGCAATATATCCGGTAAGCAGGGCCATACGAACCCCCCGCACGATTAACAGACGAAATCCAACAGCCTCTTTCTAGACAGGCCCAATTTGAAATAACAATCTTTCCCTTGACCCCGATAGAACGCTTGTGTCTCGCCTTCTGCAAGATCTCTCGTCACGTACTTTGGAGCCCCATAAGTGTGAACATAAGCAAAGCTAGTGTTAGCACTCAAACAATTCTCTCATTCGCTAGCCGTCAGACCGCCAAAACAAAGAAAGAGATGTTGCCAGCTAGAAAAGTAAGTTCGAAAACAAACTGACCCTTTTCCTGTGTAGCAATTCAAGCGGCTAAGAAGACCAAACCAGTTAGAGGCTTTCTGAAGAGACTGAGCGCTTCTATAGTCGACTGTGAGCGCGATCCGAGCTACTTATAAGGCAGTAATGTGTGATTTGCCCTTTCCCACGTATGACGACGATATGGTTGGGATCGTGCACGGGCCTAGCGGTGCCCACATCAACACTAGAAAACAATACATGACAGACTCTCGCACCAATACCCCGACCAATTCGCATTCAAGTTATGCAACAGGCCAGGAAGGAGAGTCCCCACGTGGTGATACGGATACACCGCATGCCGGCAGTGAGCCCACGTTAAACAGTGCGAAGAGATCGGACGCCTCTTCAATGGAAAGTGACAAGCGTACGCATCAGCGAAAACACTCAGATTCGCAGGGCGAGCAACTAGCTCAAACCCCCTCTGCAGACGAGAGTAGATATTATGGACATGCGCCGCAGTCCACTACTCGTGAAAAGGTATCCCGTGTTTTAGAGGCAGAAGGAGGTCATCCACTCAGTTCATCTTCTGTGCCGTCACCACAATCAAACAATGATTTTTCGTTTGCTTTGAATGACGCTTCACATGCTAATGTGACTTCTACTTCGAGTGTAGGGAGTGAGAACAAGCGAGAACCACGGCCGTCAGACACTAGAAACATCGCTGAGGAACCGGTAGTATTGCCTAAGCTGCATGCAACAAAGCGTACAGTTCCCGGTGTAGCGGAGCGCTTGCCACCTATAGAATCGACACCTTTGTCGCACACCCTGCATCAACCACAGCTTTCCCAGCCACGGCATGGCCAGGCACAATTGCAACACAGCCAACCACAACACCAAATACCGGTACGAAGCTACATTCCATTCCTACCGCCCCCTCCGCCATTGGCACCGTTTCCGCCGTATCCACCATGGCGGGAGCATCCGTACTCACCTAGCATTGGACCACATGGGGGCCAAAGAGAACCGCTCAGGCATTTACGTGATTACAGTGTGTCCGCATACGGTTCCCCACTTCTTGGTTCCCAAATTGGCTCGCATCCATCGCAGCTGCCACCGCGTCCACCTCCAGATTCGTCATACTATATGGCGCCACCACGGCGATTACCAGTAGGTATGCATGGACCCTCTGTGGGATACAACTCAGCTGTTGCTTCTACTCCAGCTCCTGGTCCTGGTCTTGATCCTGCTTCCGCACCTGAACCATCTACGCTAACACATGCCCCTCTTTCGCTGGCTCCTATAGAGTCCCGTGAGCCCGACCTCACGAACGCGCCCGGTCGTATTGAAAAGCATGGCAGTAGCAGTAAATTTTCGCGAACTGGTCGCTCTAGAAGGCGACGCAATGCATCAAGACATGGGGAGAGCATTGATGCGCGTACCAACTCGGTAGCTTTGATAACATCGGCTCATGAGTCTGCGTCGAGTGCACGAAGTGGAGGACCGCAGGTCTCCGAAAAACCTCCAGGGGGGTATTACTGGGCTGTCCTAGCTGATACTGCTCGTAGCGACGATGATGAGGAAGGAATACATGAAGAAACTCCAGAGTACAAGAGGTCGGAAAGCTCAGTTTGGTTGCCTATCCAAATGTGCCAACCGCCTTTGCGCAATGCGATGCCGGCGTATCCTCAAGCTTTAGAAGCAGACCCGCTCCCACGGATGCGGAAGCAAAGTAAATACAGCGCAGAGCAGGATCGGCTCATTCTGGAGTTGAAGAGTCACGGTGAAAGCTGGGCTGAAATCGCGTCCAAGGCCCACTGTCACAATCAGTTAGCTGCACGAAATCGATATCAAGTTTTAATCGGTCAGCAAGGTAGTGGTACATTTTTTTGGACTGAAGAGGACGTAGCTGCTTTGCAAAGTGCCCTAGATGAGGCCGAACGGGCCAAATGGATATATCTTGCGAAGGAGCTCAGCCGCAAGCGCGGAAGGCGGTTCAATCTCGAGGCAGTGCACTACAAAGTTACTCAAATGTTTGCTGAAGACCCGGTAAGATTTGGAGTGATCAAAACTCGCGATTCTAATCGTGGCGGGGCCCCATATAAACGTAAAACAATCAATCAAGGTTGATAAAAGCGGAGTACCTTTTCTTTGTAAATTCTCTTATTAAATAACGATCCGCACGCTCTCTAACTTATAATATCCTTTCTTAAATTGTTTTAGAGAGCTGCCTAATGTTCGAGTTTCGCTTTTTGCAATGTCTTTGCTTTTCTGCGGAGACAATCGACAGACTTAAGGAAGATCTCAGCAGGCGACATAGCTCCGGTGCTCTCGACATTGAAGATGAAATGATCCCGTTTGCGTCCAAGCTTAACTTTATGCTCAAATTCAGGGTGTCGCAAGACCTCACGAGAAACAGTGTCTTTACGAGGGTCAACAATCACAGGTCGTCCATTGCGCACCTCAGCAACGCCGGGAGGGAAGCACTTGCAAAACTTTTCGGCATCAGCACCTTGGATGTCACCAGTAATATCAATTACCGGCATGAGTCGGTAGGATGCAGTGGCCACAGGACTGAACTTGGCGTGATCGGAGCCAACTCCCAATACGGCCCAGCATGTGAGCATGATCTCCTGTCCGGGGGCCAGTTTAGCCAGCAGGATGTCGGGGTTCCCGATGGTTGGCTCAGGATCAAACTCCTGACCCTCGGTAGGCCGGAACTTCAGGTCTCGCGCATATACAGAGTCATTGATTATGGACCCAGAATCGCTCTTGCGCTCACACTTTACATGCAGCTCGAACATGATGGTATTGGCGGTGTCGTTGGCTGTAGATCCGTCGGCGTTCTTTGGCACCCAGGTGAGAGCGTCCGGGTTCATTTTGATGGGGACCAAGCCGAGACGCTGTGACAGAACCTCGTCCTGGATAACCGAGGTGTTCTGCTCTATGAATACCGTCTCGATTGCCACAGAAGGGACCTCGGCAATCATTATTCGTCGGAATGCGTTGGCTATGGAAGTGTCTATGCCGATCAAATCGAAATTGGCCTCCTCTTCATTCATATAGGATATCTCGATGTTGAACTGCTTCTTGAACTTCTCGATGTCCCAAGCCAGATCTTCTCCGGGAAAATTACCGGGGAAATCGGTACTCGAGACATTGCTCACGTAGTCCCGATTGATATTTATCATTTTCCAGGATGGTAAACTTGATTTAGCTTTCGCACAGAAGTTTTGGGTCTGCTTATGTTATTTTTTTCAAGCTCGCTCAGCGGTACTGGCATAACGGCTGGCAATGGCTGGCAATGGCTGAGAATAGCTGGCTTCGTGGTTAGAACAGCTGTGCGCCTGAAAAAGTAACAAAGTGCTCAAACCTTCATGACCTTTTACTGCTATGGTTCGATTCCTTAGATCAGGACCTGAACCAAGTGACATCGATGTATACAATCATTAACAGTTATGAGTGAGTGACGTTGGTGACCATAAAAAAAATAGTGCTGGGCAGTTTTATACTTCACCACGATCCAAAAAAAATCAGTGCATTGCCAACCGGCCTATAAGCAGCACCGTCGTTGTGCCCGCCCCATCCTTACCCGCCGCCGTTGCGCGAATCGAGAGCCATAATAACCGTATCGCGGAATAACCGTTGGACGGCGCGAGACGACGCTCGGCGTGTTTGAATTAGGTCCGAAAAGGTTCCCGTGTACAGCAATTGTAATGTCTAATTCCGCACCTGTTCCTCCTGGATATGAAGTGTTGACTGATGCAATCGATTTGGGGGGGCTGGAGCTCCTGAACGTGGCCACCGCGAACTCGCCGAACGCTGCGGCGCGTGCGCTGTGTAGCACATCGAGTGCGGGCTCCAGTCACACGCGCTCGGACGTGGACTCGCAGCTACTGCTTTATGTTCCGTTCATGAACGTTTGTTCCGTGCATTCGGTCCTGCTGAAAGTGCCGGAGCTGTCGGGCGATAGCGAGCAGTATCCGAGCCGAATGAAGGTGTGGCCAAGCCTGCACCAGCCGCTTGGGTTCGAGGAGGCCGAGGCACAGGAGGCAGCATTCGATCAGCAAGTCAATGTGAGCGCTGGCTGGACCGCTGTCCCGCTGCGGTTTGTGCGGTTCCAGAATGTGACGTCTGTCCAAATCTTCTTAGACGGAGACGACGAGGACGCCTCCACTATTTTGCAAAAGATTGTGCTTGTGGGGAAGAAGGGGGACTCGCGCGCCATGGGCAAGCTCCAGGAAGACGAGAACTAGTTGCAAGCAGACTCTTGGCCCCTGGTTCTTGTCAGTCAGCTTGTCTTGGTTTCCAAGACATCCTCGCCGCATCGCCTTCAAATGAAACTTGCTTAATGGGAAAAAAATGTGCTTAAAGTTTGAGCAGCGGCCCCATCTACTTGCCACAATGTTACAGCAATTGATGGTTTATGATATGGTCGTTCAAAATATACACGTATTCTACTGAGATGAGAATGAAGCCATTTGTTCTCTATGGGCGACGTGGTTTCAGGTGGTGGCGGTGCTCGGATCTCAGCCTCCGAACCGCTAGATAACCTGGAGGTATCTTGCATTGGTTTCATGCCGGCATTACTGTACATGTCTGGTTATGACTTTTTTCTTTCTAGTTGCTCGGCCCGCTTTTTACAAGGCTGCGCTTGATAGACAATGCATCACCTGGACTCTCCATTGGACAGCTATCGTGATCGAAGTGCCCATTGGAGTGGTTCGTTCATGTAGTGGTGCCATCTTGTACAACCCTTTTGGTATGGCACCAATGAAGGATATTGATATATACGTAGAAAAAAACTACTCGACCTGATTTTTTGCGATCTTTCCTCTTAATTTCGTTACTACATCCCCTGTTGTGCTGCCATCCGCATCGTTATCAAGTTAGAGCCGTAAGCATATCTTGTATTCGCATTTTAAGCGGTGAATCTGAACTTTACTAGATCTACTGTCCCGAGACCCCGCAGCGGACTAAAGGCAGGGCGCTGCTAGAAGACAGGTGCTGAAAACGACTGGCTGGAATTAGTGGCCATGATTTTGGACCCGGTGCCAGCATACGTCGTCAAGACGATGGACACGGTGTCGCGTGAAAAGGTGTTCATAAATGTGTGCACGGACGAGCAGGTCTCGCCGCCAGCCACGCTCGACTCGAGCGAAATTGAAATGCGTGCGCTCAAGGGAGAGGACTGGGTCGTTCCAATTGTTGTTTCTGCTGGCAGAGATGACACAGACAAGGCAGGCAGCCCTTGCACAGTGTACGACTGCTGTATGAATCCTGCAGTTGTGCTCCTTGGCATTGAGAATTCCGGGGTCAAGGTACTGACTGTGGAGACGTGTCTGGAGCTTGTGGAGCAAAGCAGTGACCGTGTTCTAGATCGTAATTACAAGTTCCCCCGGATGAAATCCAAAGGCCGCCTCGCGCGCACAGCGTTTAATGCCCATACTCCACACGAGCAGGCTTCGTCGGTAACTCGCGAGCAGACTCTGGATATCAGCCCAGATACGAGTCGGGAGCCTGATGCTCTGAGTGCCCCCCCGGCAAAAGGGCCTGTCGTTGAGGTCGTTGGCGGTTCTGATACGGTATCACCTTTTTACTTCCATCTCTACAGGGGGGCCTACTCTGGCAGTGGCCCCCGGCCAAGCCACGTCGTGGAAATCGAGGGAGATCTTCCCGATCTCAGTCTGCAAGATACCACTTTGAGACTTGACCCAGACAAGGTGCTTGATTTGGGCTTTTTGCCGGCCAAATACGATGCCTTTCATAATGCTGAGGATAACACCACCTACGTTATGTTGTGGCGCACGACATGAGAGACGCTTGGCTCCTCTCGTATTTGGAATATGTCCTTCTGAGCGTCCCTTTGCGCGCTGTATGCATGTTATAATCCTGTGAAATGTGAACATGGGCGGGATGCGCATTTATGTCGTAGATAGGATGTGAACACGGGCGAAGTACGTGGCTTGGATCTCTCACGCAGCCTGCCTCATGGAGTCATGGTTCCGCCGCGGGTGCTAGATGACTGCTGCTCTTTGGCTATGTGGAGATACTCTTGGTAGCCTGGTGCATGTGTCTAAGTTACAGGTCGGTCTCAATAGTGCCTTTTCTAGCGAAATAACCTGTTACATGTAAAAATATTTCAATAGGTGTTGGTAGTGAATATCATTACTTCATGTACTAGGCTGTCGAATGTATTGCCTCTTTTCACTCCTAGTCCATTCTTATTTTTTCTACTTTTGGTTTACTCAATTTCTAGCAATCTGCATGAAAGGTCTCGTCAACTTAACCCACATTCTCTGAAATGTCAAACTGCGATCCCTAATTAATGCTTACAAGAAGAGACCCAGCGTCTCATCCCAAATGTCACTTCGGGACCAGCGGGTGTCGCAGCGCCAGAAATCGACGCTCGGGGAGCTGGGATCAGCCGACACGACGCAGCAAGAGTGGAATTCCACGATTCAACGAGACACATACGCGTCTACCGTCATGCACAGGCCGTTGCTGCAGGGCGCGAGCATCGCCCTGGACATGCCGCAAATCGAGGTGCGCCGCCGGCTGATCGACAGAATGAGTACGTGAATTAGCAACTGAACCAGCGATTTTAATCAATAGTACACACTACGCACACGGTGGCACTCCACCTTCCGCGTGTTCTCGGCTTCTTCCTCCTTAGCCGTGTCCCACAGAAAGAAGTCTGCCAGCACAGCATTCACCCCATCAATTTGGCCGACAATCAGCTCCACGGCCCAGATTGAGCAGGCTCGAATCTCCACTTCGACCCTCGAGCCGGATTCTAGCAGGCGCTTTTGGCGAATATGCTCGAGCAGGCTGCTCGAATACTCGATGCACCCCAGAGCATACAAGATTTGCGGCACGCGGTAGTCGGCAAACATCGTGATTTCGTCAATATCATAGAATTGCCCGAGGCCCTGCCCCTGAAAGCAGCCCCACAAGTCTCCAACTAGAATCTGAGCCCGCTTGTACAAATATACCGTTGCACCTCCATACTCGGCCGTGTCGTTGTATGACGAGATATGAGAGGTCACCCAGTCGACAAGAGCCAGTGCGGAGTGGTCACAATTGCGCACAACATCAGCAAAGTCCGTATACCCCGCCTTTGCCAAGGCCTCGCCGGCCTCGCGCAGAACGCGAACGCGGTCGTTGAACAAGGGGATTCCTTCGTCATTCTCGGATCGGAATACGCGTGCTAGCGTCTCAGGTCCAAACTCCTTCGAGATCCAAAACGAGGGACTTGTGATAGGGATGCCCTCATCTAGGGCCCGATTCACCGCAGCCACCAGCGACCAATACCCAGTATAATTAGCGCCCTTGTAACGTACAGTAAAACGCGGTTCATCCGACCAGAAACTGAAATTCAATGTATCGATTGTAAATATCCAGTTCACAACATCTGGAAAATGAGCGTCTGGGTTCAGTGGGTGCGACGACCAGGTCGCGGGGGAGTAGCCTCGAGACTCCATCCGAAGTTTTATGCGGGCTGCAATCTCCTTACATTTTCTGGAGTTGACATGGACATCAGTAGACCGGGTTGCTACGAACTGAGCTGACGCTCTTACTTGCGACATTCTTGAGGTCCACAAAAAGTATGCTAGCGGTAGCAGAAATGCGCACCCAAAAAAAAACCAAGTAAGTCGACAAAAAACAATGGACGACACCGGAGTCGAACCGGGGACCTCGCGCAAACTAGCAAAGATGCTAAGCGCATGTGATAACCAACTACACCAGACGCCCGTAACTTGTGACTACCTCCTTATACAAAACAACATATCCATACAAACAATGCAATTACTAATTAAAAAAATATCAACAAAATGAAAAAAGGTATGGACGACACCGGAGTCGAACCGGGGACCTCGCGCAAACTAGCACAGATGCTAAGCGCATGTGATAACCAACTACACCAGACGCCCTTAAGTTGTGAGCCTACGGCAACGTGGAAAATAGAAAGATAAAGTTGTTACTGGGAAGTGTCAAGGTCTCAATGCTCACCTGGAGCACGGCATAATTGCACCCTCACCAGAACAAACAGTCCGCCATAAAGCCATAGCTCAGGTCTAGAAACGGCCAGTAGCGCGGGAAACGCGACGCTAAGAGGAGGCGCGCCGAAAAGTTTTTATATCGATTCCGTGCGAGCCGTAAGAATTGTTGGAGGGAACGAAAACCACATCTGCTTTCTAACGTTATAAGTAATGCCTTATCTACTCTATAATAGTTCTACAATCCCTGCCTAGGGATGGACTCTCTGAGTGAGGAATGCCGTTTCCCGAGTAACCAATGTTAAGCTGCAGAATGATGGCCTCAGAGTCGCTGACCCATTATCACGTGTCAGGGATTCCGAGTGCCGCGCGACATGGCTCTAGGGTCAAGGACGGTACGATATTAGCGGAACGGAATGGGTTATGTAGGCCGATATCGACTGAGGTCAGACTTTTTGCTCTTGTCAACGATAAATAGCTTCTCATATGCCTCAAACCCTAATATTGGGATCAAATGGTCATGACCACATCAGCTAGGCAGCGCGGTAAAGGTGGGTGGGTCAGGTTGATCTGTCGCGGGTATTTGGTAATGTTCTCACGAACCTAGGGTAAGCAGAATCAGGTTCCGGTAGCTAGTTACAACAAGACTAGGAACGTAATAAAGGCTCAGGGAACCTTGTTGCAAGTACCTTGTTTCAGACGAGCTTGTTTCAGGGGCCAATTTTTCTACAACATAGAGCTCATATTTACAGAAATATCACGTGCTTTTGTTTTTCTCTGGCATTATCGGCGCGAGTTCGACGTACGATGACGTCACGTCCAAGCTAAGCTAACCTGATCATTGTAATAGAATTTAGCTTTGAAAGATAATCACGACCACGATGAGCGTCGAGGACAGGGTCAGTGCTGTTCCCCCTCAACGGTATGATTTTCGCGACTGGGAATACTTTCAGTGGGAGGCTTCGCGATTCCACGACCTCACTTCGGGAGGCCGCAATCTGGTAAATGATCGAATCGCAACATTTCGCAGTCTAATGTCGCCGAGAGTGGTCAAACATTTAGGCAGTCTTGTCAATATACATCCACGCTACGAAGCGACGGAAGGCTGGCAGAGATGGCTGCTGATGGTGAGAGACGCACTACGAGCACACGACCCTACAATATTGGATGCTGTCACAACAGACAGCTTATGCACTCAGTTTAGGTCAGGAAAGATTAGCGCGGCGCATCTATGGACAGAACTGGACAACCAAGTAAGCAGAGGCGATATTAGCAGTGATGAGCAGCGACAAATATTCTGGGAAGCACATTCATGGGACAAGCAGGCGTTGTTGGTGCAAGAATGTGTATATTTTGACCCTCAGGATCCAGTATGGCGCGCTGAAGAGCCGGTTTCGAATCGTAAGTATGCCGAGCAGCAGATCTGCCACGCAGCGATAAATGGCAAAGTCACTGATGCCCTCAAATCGAAGAAACAACAGATGTATTTCTTATTATTTCAGATACTGATGGGCGTCGCTGCCGCAATTATAATGATCGTGGTAGGTGCAGTGGTTGCTCAATCCAATGGGTCAAAAGCAGTTTTGTTAGCCGTTGGCATTGTACTGCTGGTCATAGAACTTATCTTCATCATTGCACTTGGCGAATTGGGCAAGACAGTCCAGAATCTTTCACGCCAGAAGGAGAGTATTAAGCATTATACATGACTTGCAATACGATATTAGCAGGCGACCATTATAGCCTTGACCAGCAGAAGACTGGATTGTAGTTGGAAGTGCTTCTAGAATACACATAGGCTTGAAATAAGCCCCTTAATTAGCCACTTGTCTAGTAAATTTAGCCGCTATCGAATCAATTTGCCGTTGGTATGCTGTAAGTTGTTATCTTGCGGGATGGCGCTTAGAAAAATTGCAACATAGTGGTAATTTGGGTCAGCGAAGAATTCACGCGGGATCATATGCCTACTCAGCAGCACAAACTGCTATATAACACTACATGCTGCGCATTTGTATGCTCTAAAAAATTCAAAGAAAGTTCATAGGCAGACAGTATCTGGACGTAGGTGTCGAAGGACGCGCTCGGCACAGGGCAAGGGTGGGCTCGGGAATCAGCACGTCGGCAACTTAGGGTTGCATCGATGATATCATGCTGCATGCCTGTGCGTCGGGCAGAGCAGGCAGATGGACAGCAAGTGCTGCGCCGAAGCACGACAGGAGCGCTCCCGCAGTGAGACTAGAAAGCAGGAGCTCGAGCAAATTGCAGTTATTATTTACACTTCAACAAATTAAGTAAGTAAGGGATTGAGGTAGAAACAAGTCGCGGGGTGTCACCGTGGCATGATTATAGGTTAAGATTCGAATTGCCGGGAGAAAAAAACCAAGAAAAGGAGCTGGGCATCCAGCTATTTTAATACAGATGTGTGACGCGACTCAAGTGACATCTCCTTGTGGCATTAAGCATGGAAGCATCCCCGTGCCTTTTCTTGCCTTTTTTTTAATAACAGAAATCAGTCAGATAAACAGATGCCGTTTTCGGCACTGAAGCATAAATAAGACACCAAGAAGGCAGGTTTGGGTGGCCCATGACAAGTAGTTTGCATCCATCCAACAAGACTGGGCCTGTAGCGCTTGGGCTCTAACGCGCGATGACCAGGGGCGTTAGCCGCGCTTGGCCGGAGCAGGCGGCTGCGGCGGCGGGTAGTAGTCTGCGACCGTGCCTTGGTGCGAGGCTGGCGGAGGGCCCGGCGGTGGGCCGACGTCGTCCGCAGAGTGCCCTGGCGGTGGCCCCGGCGGCGGCGGCACGGAGTCGGCATTAAAATCGGTCATCGGGTAGGAATTGCTCTGGGCTTCGAGGTCGTAGTGCGGCGAGCTGTCGTACGCCTTGGCAATGAAGTTGCCATGCTCGTCGTAGTAGCCCGCGTCGGCCTGGCCGATTTGCGGGTTGTACGGAGGCGCCGCCTCCGCGTAATGCTGTTGCTGACTCTGGTAGTACGAAGGCGGTACCATCCAGCCCGTGCCAGTTGTTGGGTGGTGGCCGTGGCGGACCTGGATTATGGCGTGCCAGCGCACGGCGAGAAAGGCGACGATGGCGACGGCAATGATGACGCCGAGCAGCACCCAGCGCCCCCATTCGTACCAGGACGAGTTTCCGCCGTCGTAGCCCCAATCGCTAAACCACGAAGACATCTAAATAAGACGCTGCAGACTGGGAGATGCGTGGCAATACTAATTTAAATCAAAAACCATGTGTGCGCCGCCCTTACGTAACTGCTCCCATTTGCCATTTGTCCCTTGCCCTAACATGAGGGGGGACAGCAGCCGGGAAGAGCAGGTAGGGAATAGCGGCCAAGGGGCTTTGAAAGTTGAGCTTTTACAGGCGAATGCGTGTGCCTTTACAGTCAAAGTAGCTGGACAAACGTCCTTGCGACGGTTGCTGCCAACATGGAGCTGGCCTGACGGATGGTCCTGGGCGGTTTGTGTGACAGCTGGGATGAGGCGATTGGGTTCAGGGCATGGATGTGGAGTGGGAGCCAACCCTGATCTGGCAGCACCCGCCAGGATGCTGCGCGACCTGCAGAGGTGGCTTATATTTCGTGGCCAGCCCACCCGGGGGTGCCGAGGGAGCTTGCACAGCGCGATTTGCGACACCTCTCTCGGAGGTTGTGATCTTATTCAACCGCACGTTACCGCGCAGATCACGGTTTGCCACATCGGGCCGCCGGCTTATGAGTGCGGCAGGGCTGGCGGAAACAGGATGCAGCGCGATACGGGCGATTTGTGTAACTGCAGAGACACGGCACTCCATGTAAATGATAAGCGATAGAAGTTGCAGGCTGACAGACTGACTCGAACACGTGAGGCGTTGCCGAGCTTGGCCGCAGAAGCCGAGAGGAAAGTAGGCGGCCTAGCCAGCGCCAACCTGTACTGGTGCGGCATAATTGAGTTAACACCTCCACATATAGACATTTTGAAACGATGGCCGCGCAGAGGTGGAGGGGTGACTATCCCGCTGCGCTGACATACCGACCTGATACTAGAAATACATATATATATAAGTGCAAGAATGCTAAGATTGGGCGCCAGAATGAGAAAGATGAGGGCGCCCATTTGAACAACAGAGAATAAATGAGGGGTGGGGAAGGGGATGGAATGCGTTTGTGGGCGGCAGCGCATGCTGTGTGCAGAGCATCGCAAAGCATGCTGAGTTCAGAGCTGCCAAGTGCAGCTGCTGGATTTGACGACTTGACGTTCCCAGAATCACGTCAGAAATCCAGCGCAGCAGAAGCATCACCGCCAGCGGGCCCTGTACGAACACGCTGCTTGGACCGTCGCATTTTTGGGCGTAGTCGCGATCTTGATGGATGCGTATTGCATTGAATGAGAGGGCTGAGAGCACGGCACCTTTAAAATGCTGAGTGCAGAGCACTAAGCTTGCTGAGAGCACGGCACCTCAAAGCATACTGGGTAGAGCGCGCTGCTAAGCATGCTGAGAGCTTAAAGCATGCTGAGGGCAGAGCAATGCAAACCATGCTGAGCGCAGAGAACAATTGAACGATGTATGCAGCTAGTTTGGACACTGCAAAAACATATGTTGTGGATAATAATTGCGCAAGACCAGCTGAGTGCACGGCGCAATGGCGGGGCAAAGCCACAGAGCAGGCCAAATGCACGGCACAATTGCACCACGAAGCACGCTAAGGGCAGAGCATCGCAAAGCAGTCCGCCCCACAGAAGAGCCGCATTCACGCATCGCGCTCGCTGCTGCGGCGAGGCTCCTGAGGAATGCGCTCAAACTCCTCCGTGACGCTGGCTGTGCGGTAGTTGTCCAGCTCGTATGTGTCGTCGTACTCATGGCTCGAAACGCGCAGAACAGCCTTGGGCGGCTCATACGGAGGCGGCTCGTACTCCTCGAGCGCCGTATAGTTGCCGTACTGGTCGTAGCCGCCGAGATCGCCGTCGCCGGGCGTTGCGTGGTACGTCGGCACCGGGTCCACGTCGCCCTCGAAGCCGCGCGTGCGGCGGCGACGACGGCGCGTCGACGGGCCCCGCGCGTGCGCGCCGCCCTCGGCGTCGCGTCCGGCCACGCCGGCCTCGGCAGCCCGCTGCCGCGCGCGCCACGACGTGAGCGCCCAGTACCCGGTCGCGCGGCGGATCGACAGAAACCACAGCGCCACGCACACCACCACCACGGCAACGATGATCACGGCGGCAATGATCCAGCGCGCGTAGTCCGACGAGCACCAGCCCGTGCAGTAGTAGTTACCGCCACCGCCGCCGTCGTCGTCGCTGTCACTGTCGCGCCGCAGCAGCCAGGACCATTTCGCGACAATTGCGCCCATTCGGAACGGTGCCAGCCTGAGTTTGAGCACGCGCCACGGGTCGGTTCCTGGCAGAGGGCAGCGGCTTTCTGGAGGGAGCCCGCGGATAATTTATGTAATTAAATGCCCAGCGGTCTGCCCCGCGACTGCTGCTGCTGCGGGGCGATGGGTGTGGCGAGAAAAGCCCAATTTATGCACAGCAGATCCAGAAAGTGCTCGGTAATGTGGCCGCGCGTACCGGCAGCCAGAAGCTCTTACTTTGCGCCGGCTAGCCCCGCGGCATGCCGCTGTTTTCGGGCGCGGCTACCAACCCTCGCGCTGCATGGTCTTTATTATGAAACAAAACAGCCTCAGGTTAGGGCGCCCGCCAGCTTTTCGAGCGCGACGCTCCGCCATACTGGCAGGCCGGGGAAGGGCCTGCGAACCGCCCAAGCTTCCATTGCCAGAACTAGTTTTATATATCCCCTGTTCCCTGCTCGCGCCATGGCAACCAGACTGCTGAGAGCCGTCAGGGCGTACTCCACCGAGAGCCCCGTCACCAAAGAGCTCGGCAAGTTCTCGCGCTTCTGGGAAAACATCTCGGTTGAGACAACACCCACGGCCCGCCAGATCTGCATCAACAAAAAGCCCATGAAGACGCCCGACAATAACACGCTCAGCATTCCGCTGCACAAGCCCGCCGTGCTGGCGTCGCTCATCGCGCTCGAGTGGCAGACGCTGGCCGAATTGAAGCTGAAGAGCCACATGGTGCCGCTCACAAGCCTGGCCGGCCGCTCCATCGACATCACGCCGGCCGAGCGCGAGCGCGTGGCCGAGCGCCTGCTCCCGTACCTCGATACCGACACCCTGGTCGTCCTCAGCCCGTCCAAGGACTGCAATGGCGAGCTGCGGAAGGCGCAGCTCGAGCTGTTTCCCTCGGTCATTGACGACGCCTGCGACGTGTGGGGCCTGCGCCGCTCCGCCCTGAATGTTCTGGACACTGAGAGCTCGCTTTTCGGCAACTACCAGACCGAGGACACCAAGAAGAAGGTCCTGGACTGGATTAGCTCCCTCGACAACTGGCAGTTTGCATCGCTCGAGCGCGCGACAACAGCGGCACGCTCGCTCATCGTGGCTATGAACGTGGTACTGCACCGCCGCCCCATCAGTGAGCTGGCCAAGCTCAGCTCTCTCGACGTCATTCACCAGACGGCTGTGTGGGGCGAAGTCGAGGACACCCACGATGTGGAGAGGGAGGACCTCCACCGCCTCCTTGGAGCCGCATACCTGAACGCCCTGAACGTAGACCCTCCAAAATAGATTCTGTACATAGCCATTTGACGCAATTCGGGCGCGTTTACGCGCCCAAACCTGCCATCGTAGAAATAGGTCGACCCTAAACTGAAAAAAACCTAATGTATCTGCACGCCATGAGCTAACTTTCTTCACAGACCTTGCAGAAGGCACAGTCACGAGTCTCAGACTTGACTAGCCTGTTAGAAGACTATTTCGCACCTTTATTGTGCTCTCGTTATATTCCGAGGCCCATATAGTGCTGGCCATATCCATACACCCACCAGTAAATTAACATATATAGTCTACGCTTAAATGTACCGCCGGTCATTGCACCGCTTCCCATCGGGACCACGACGGGCTACCCCTGAAAAAGCGCTGCACCCAAGACCGACGCCTGTTGCCGTATGCTCTCCGGTCAAGCATGGTATATTACATCAGTCCTGGGGACACCCGCAAGGGGGTCCCTCAAAGTAATGCTTTATTCGCTTGCCGTAATTATGCGTTGTGAAGAAGAAAAAAAGTCCGCCAACGCTCTTAAAACATCAGCACCACGTGACCTGCAGCCCTGCGCGGACCACGAAACAGGAGTGCGAACGCGGGAGCATTTGCGGTATACAGAGTGTTATCCTAAGACATTTTTTAAAAAGAACAAAAAATTGCAGGTGATCGAAATGTAGAAACAAAAAACTGCAATTTTCGCTGGCGGTCAACAAAAAATACAGCTGCCGAGGCTCGAACTCGGGACCTTCCGCGTACTACAATGTGAAGCGGATATCATAACCAGCTAGACTACAGCTGCTTCTCTTATTAACATACGTTCAAATAGACTAGATATAGTGTGTCCAGGCGGCGGGCTACAGGTTCGTGCATGGGGCGTGTCTTGGCGCTGCGGATTTGTGCCCTGATTAAGACCGTTACTTGCGGTCAGAGTGTCAGACTCGCCTTGCTGCCGCATGCAACGTGACTCGACGCGAATCAATTTTCCGCTTGCTAGCCGGAGAATAGCGCTATACCCCCGAGCACGTGTGACCCGGTCTTTACCGCTCTAGCGCTTCAGGGCCAAATTTACATATATTTTCCTGAACAATAGCTCAAAGTAATATATGGTTGCGCTGCAAGAGATCTCCCCGTTGGTGTTTGGGGCAGGAGCGCTCGTTCCCGAATCGGGGGACATTCCCGGGCTGTTGGAGTACGCGCTCGACAATGGATTTAACGCATTTGACACAGCAGCATGCTACGGGCCGTCTGAGTCGCTATTAGGCGAAGGTCTGGAGAAGATTGGGTCGGACCCTCAGTATTCGCGGGAAAAGTACTTTCTTATCTCCAAAGCAGGCCGCTGGGAGGACGACACAGTTGACTATACGGACGTTTCTATTCGTCACAGTGTTTCACGGTCGCTAGAGAGACTGCGCACGTCGTATCTTGACTTGCTGATTATCAACGACGTGGAATTTGGGGCCGTTGACGAGATTCTGAGGGCTCTGTCGACGGCGTTTGCGCTCAAAAAAGAGGGTAAAGTGCGAAACGTTGGAATTTCGGGGTACCCGCTGTCAGTTATACTTCTTATTATAGAAACGTCGCGTACAAAGCTGCAAGCTGCGCCTGACGCTGTTCTCAGCTACTCCAACATGACGCTGCAGAACTGCCTGCTTCTCCGCTACGCGGTACAATTCAAAAAGCATGGTGTGCGGGCCGTGTTCAACGCTGCGCCACTTAGCATGTCGCTGCTTCGCAGCCGCCCACCTCATAACCACCATCCTGCGCGGCCCGGTCTACGGCGCACGACGGCGAGCATTGCACAGAAGCTACAGGACAGAGGCATTGAGATGGGAGACGTGGCGCTTCAGTACTCTCTGGCTACCTGGACCGCCAACGGACCGACTATTGTTCGGATCAAGGACAAAAAGCAGATTGATTCAATATTGGCGAACCGAGAGAGTGCGCTCGAGCACCCTCAGCCCGAGCTATGGAAGAACATCATAGACGATTTCGGCGAGTACTACAATTATACATGGCCGTCGCCGTAGGGAAATAAACGCGCGTGCTTCTGTATCTAGCGCAGATCTCCAGTGCGGAACTACAGCGCGGTTCGACAAAGCATTCTAAGAGCATCTCACCAGCGTGAGCGTTGTGGTCACAGCTACCTGCGGACTAGCATTCTGTATCACCTTATTATTGAAAGAAAGGTAATTCGTAGGTTAGCTTTCTATTCCCTCGGTTGTCTTATATCACAGTGTAGGGTCTCAAAGGTTGGAACTCGTAAAGCTTCATAGGTATCTTAAGAATTGAGTTTGGCCGGTGCAACCCCGCCCGCCCTTCCATAAAAAAAGAAAGTTTGGGACTCGCGATGAGGTTCGGCTTGATCAGTATGGCCCCTCCTCAGATACTGCCTATTCTGATGCCTCTATGCAATTGAGCTCGGGACGAAATGCACTATCAGCAAGCTAAATGCGCTATCAGCAAGCTAAATGCACGATTAGCAAGCTATATCTAGATCAAAATGCGGGCCTCTTCATGTTGCGGTACATGCAGAGCCTATAATACAATGCTAGAGATTCACCTGGCGTTAGCCGCTGCCTGCTCGTGCAGGGCTCTGAGGACCTCCTTTGCTCTGAACTTGTGCATGGGGAACTTCTGATCGAGCTCCACGGCCAGCCACTTGAGATCGACCTGGTTGTCGTCGTCGAACTTGAACTCGGACAGCGGAATCGAGGCTACGAGCTCGTCCTCGTATCCGACCATGATCCTGACGACATAGTTCGTGCGCGTGGTGTATGTCTGCACGAACGAGTCGCGCCAGTCCGGCGAGAAGATGTGCTTACCGCCACCGGCCTCGACGGTCGAGTACCAGTACTTGAGGAGGGCCACGAGGGTCAGGCCAAATGACGTGAACATCCACCGGTATCCTCCGCGGTGGGACCACGACCACACGGACAGCGCTGCAAACAGCAGCGACAGACCCTGCAGGAGGCGCCGCACGTAGACGGGGTCCAAGTTCCAGAAGTTCATGTTGAAGCCAATACCCACGAGCGCGTCGAAGAGAATGGCGTCGGCCGCCCGCTTCAAGGCCTTGGGCGTTTGCTCGACCGGCGTCGACGTCTTTGCGACCTCTTTTTCTGTCATGTTCAGGGGAAAAATAGGTGGAAGGACCGCCGGCTCTGGTGCTCGAGAAAAATAGGGCCTCCGTGATATGGCAGGCCGCGGGCGGCGAGCGAGCCCAAAGTGGAAAATTACTAAATCGGCGGCGGCACGACGGGCGCTGCCGCGCCGTAAAAAGCGCTGGCTAGATACGAATAATTACATTAAACATTGACCACGGCCAGGGCCGCTATGCCGTAGTGGTTCGGGTCCTAGCCCCCAACATACGACCTTTTCGTGACCCGGCAGCCTGGTGGCAGGTGAACCGCCGGACAAAACAAATTCATTTAAACCATCATCATGTTGTACAAAAAAACGTGGCTTGGATACGTATAATTAGATCAAACGTTGATCACCACCTTCTGGGCCGTGACGCCGCGGCGGTTCAGGTCCAGGCCCTCGGAGACCTTGTCGAGACCCTGCAGCACCTTGATGGGCAGCGTCGCGATCTCGTTCTGGCGCAGCTGCGCGTTGATCTGGTCGACCAGGGTGGGCGCCTTGACGAAGTGGCCCGCGGTGTCCGGCATGGCGGCGGAGCCGAACTTCTTCACCGGCTGCATGAGCAGGAAGTAGAGCGGCTTCTTCAGCTCAACATTCGGCTTCGTCTGGGTGATGGCGGCATCAAGCTCGACGCTGGGGTCGGAGAAGTTGAGCACGCCCTTGCTTGCCAGCGCGTCAAACGTCTGCCGCGGTGCGTCGCCCAGGCCGATGGTGTCGAAGGCGAACGTGATGCGGTTGCCAGACAGCTCGCGCGCCTTCTGCGGCCACTCCGGGTCGTGGCGGTCCAGGAAATGGATGGCCAGGTTCTCGTAGAGGTGCGGGTGCGGCGCCGACACGCCAATGACGTTGTAGCCGAGGTTGCGCGCGTACTGCGCCGCCACGAAGCCGAGCGAGCTCGACACGCCATAGATGAGCGCCCACTCGCCGTCCCGCGCCTTGTACCCGTCGAACGCAATAGCTGTTGTGTCCAGCGCGATGCCCAGCGACGCCGCCTGCTCAAACGTCTCCGGGACGCCTACCGGGATCTCGGACGACTCCGCGGCGGTCAGCTTCGACGGGAACCGGAACAGCAGGTGCTCCTCGACGGTGAGTAGCGGCGTGAACGCGCCGTTCTCGGGCTTGTCGACGTCGCCGCCGCCCACGCCGCCGGCAACGGTGTCCCCGACCTTTACGGACTCGACCTCGGAGCCGATCTCCACAACTTCACCCGCGAAGTCGTTGCCCTGCCCAGCGCCGTCGGCCAGGTTATTGTCGATGGTTTTCCAGTCGATGGGGTTGATTCCCACGCTGTGGACCTTCACGCGCACCTCATTGGGCGCCAGGTCCCGCACAGGCACCTCCCAGGGCACCGCCTGTCCCTTCTGCGCAACGTACAGGGTGCGCGAGCCAGTCATTTCCAACGTACGCTACTCCACCAAGCGTTTAAATTTTTTGTTATATATGCCTGCAAGAGGGCTCAAGACGCACTGGTCCCCGCCATTGCGTAATCGAGCATAACCCCTGCCGCAGCGCAGCAACAGCGAGGCATTATTGTTTTCCTGTGCGTCGGCCACAGTCGGGCAGCGCCGCCGCCGTGCGTGGGGGGCCTGTGGCCGCAGAGCACATGTGGGGACGAACGGCGTAGAACACGCTAGACATGCCCGCCGTACAGAACTAGCCGCATCGGGCGCCGCGCTACTTATCAGTGGCCGCGCTGCGGGGCACTGTTGCTGCTCAGGCGGCAGATGTGGCGCCGCCGCGTGACAATTGCACTCGCGCTGGAGCGGAAAATCCTCAGCTGACGCTGGCGCTCCTACCTCGTGTGTCGCACTGCTTGCTAGCTCGCACCATGCTGTTTCCTTGACCTGTAAGCCGGGAGCGGGCCGGCGGTTCGCCAACGGTCCCGCCGCCGCCGTTGGCGGTCAGCTGACCGCTTTTTTGTGGACACCCTCCCTGCAACCCAAGCTGCAGTGGCTCTCTTCTCTTCCTCCACCAGACCGATCCTCCATAAAACCAATTCGATTTTTTCCCCCTATGGAGCTCGAGCACCACAACGAAAAGGCGATCATTGCCCGGTTCACGCCGCAGCACACGGCGCCGCAAGTGTCGTGCTTCTCCTGCGGGCGTCAGATGGAGGCAAACGCAATGGGCAAGTGCGCGGAGTGCATTTCCACCTCCATCGACATCACCGAGGGCACGCAGCGCGAGGGCGAGCTTGTGTTCTGCAAGGACTGCGGCCGCGTGCATGTGCCGCCGAGCCAGTGGGTGTTTGCCGACCGCGAGAGCGGCGAGCTCATGGCGCTGCTCTTGAAGCGACTGCACCTCGGCGCAGACAAGCAGCTTGTGGACGCAAGCTTTCTGTGGACGGAGCCCCACTCGCGCCGCACGCTCGTGCGCGTGACCGTCCAGAAGGAGGAGAGTGGCGTTCTGCTCGAGCAGTCGTTCGACGTCGAGTACTTCGAGTCCACGCTGCAGTGCCCGCAGTGCGCAAAGACATACACCCACAACAAGTGGGTTGCCAACATTCAGATCCGCCAGCACGTGCCCCACAAAAAGACGATTCTGTGGCTCGAGCAGGTCATTCTGAAGAGCGGCATCCACAAGTCCATCTCCTCCATCGAGGAGAGCCGCGAGGGTCTCGACCTCCACTACGCCACCCAGAAGGACGCCGAGAAAATGGCCCAGTTTCTCCAGGCCCACGCCCCGGTCAAGCTCGGCAAGAGCGCCGAGCTCATCAGCACAAACACCCACACAAGCAAGTCGTCCTACAAATTCTCGTACTCAGCAGAGCTGGCTCTGGTATGTCGCGAGGATCTTGTCGTGCTGCCCCAGCGCGTCGCCCGTGCCAAGGGCGGCATGCCGCGCCTCGTCCTCTGCCACAAACTCAACTCCAGCATCCATTTCATCGATCCCAACACCTGCCGCACCACGCACGTCAACTCCGGCGAGTACTGGAAGGCCCCTTTCGGGTCCATAGCTGCAGCGCGTGGCAACCAGCTGACTGAGTACTTTGTGCTCGACGTCGAGCCCACCGGCGTTGTGAATGGCAAGCATGTGCTGGCCGACGTCACCATTGCTAAGCCGCACGACCTCAGCACCGAGTACCTTGTGCGCACACATCTCGGAGGCGTTCTGCACGAGGGTGATACCGCGTTGGGCTTTGATCTGACGTCGGCGCAGTTTAACGACGAAGAGTGGGACTCGCTGAAGCCGGAGGAGATCATGGACGTTATTCTAGTCAAAAAGGTATACCCGGACAAGCAGAAGAAGAAGAAGAAGCCGATCCAGCGTATGGTTGCCGAGTACAACGAGGGCTCTGTCGAGCCGGCAATGGGGTCGGACTACGAGGAGTTCCTGGAGGAGATGGACCACATGAGCGACATCGAGGTCGAGGCTGCCGAGGAGTTTTGAATAATACACGCAGCTCATATTTATATCACCCGACTCATTATATATATATACATGCACACGAAAAAAAACGCATCACAGATATAATATTACGCACTAACAGACTTTTACGAAGCCTAGAGCTATAACCGTTATAAGATTCAGGCAGAGACATATGCGGCAGAGCGAGGCAGCACTCCTGGCCACGCTGATAATGAAACGCCCGGCCTGACCTTCTGGCCCCGATGCTAATGAAGACCCGCCCCTTGTAGGCGCAGTAGCTCGAATATAGAGACCAAAACAGGTCATGAAATAAGTATATGAATGTGTCTAATATAATAAACATATAATCTACACCTGCAAGGCGAGCAGCATTCACAGCTTCACGTTGGCGGCCTTCAGGGCCGCCTTCTCCTTCACGGTGTTGCCTCTCATGTCGCGCTTCTGGCCCCGCCGGTCAACCAGCGTCACATTACCCTTCTGCAGAGCAGAGAACATGCTATTCTTGTCCTTGGACGACGCCTTGGCTGCTGTTTCCTGGGCCCGACTCCTAGCCCGCTCGCGACGCTTGTGTCGCTTGAGCGATGTCGACATTTCGGAGCCGGCCATGGGCGTGGCCGCCTCGCTCCGGTATACTTCCTGAGGAGCAAGCTGTGACTGCGGCGCCATTGTGCCAGGCTGAGCCTCCTCCATAGAGATCGAGGGCTGGTCAGTAACCACCGACAGCGACGGCGCAGCCGCCTTTGGCGTGAAGTGCCACGAGCAGAGAGCGTCGAGGCGCCGCGACAGCGACGCAAACAGGTCGGCAATCTCGGTGTGCGCAGCCTCCATGGCCGCCGAATCCTGCTTGCTGTAGTAGTCAGGGTTCTGCTTGCGCATCTGTTCATCCTCGTACAGTTCTGCCAGCGACTTCTCGGACTTTGTTTCCTGGACCTCCGGCAGCTCTGGCCTTGCGCGTTGCTCGGCTAGCTCAGAGCGGCGCGGCAGGTCGTCGAACTGCTGCTTGCGTATTCTCTCCTTGATGATTTGCTCTAGAGTAGACGTGGACTCCTCGGTGATGATGGGCGCGGGCTTCGAGCCGCGCTCGAAGTCGATGTCGGCGTCAATGAGCGAGTCCTGCGGGCGCTCAGCAGCCTTTATCTCGCCTCGCATGCCCCACTCCTTCTCGCCAACATTCTCATTCTCTAGCTCCTCGATCTGGCGCGCGAGCTCGCGCTGCTGTTGCTCGAACTTAGACAGCCGTTCCGAGCCCCTACCTTCCGACTCGTCCTCATCGTCGCCGCTGTCGAAGAGGTCCTTGCGCGTGGAGGCCATCACGTCGTCGAGCGGCAGGTCGTCAAGCTGCTGCACGCTGGCGCTATCGCCGTCATTAGTGTCATTAGTGTCATCGTCGGCAAACTGGACTCTTTTCTTATGCGGCTTGTCTTGGCGCGGCTTTTCCTGGCGGGACTTCTTCGGCGGAGGCGCAAAGAAGTCCTCGTAATGCAAATCGTCATCGTCGTCCGAGCCTGCTGCAAGGTCTGCACCGTAGTCTATGTCCTCGCTATCGTCGTCGGGGTCCTGCTCGAGCTGCAGCACATGCTGCTGAAACTCGGCGAGGTCGAAATCCGGCCCGGGCTCCTGTGCTGTGCTCTCATCACCCGAGTCAGACTCGCTGACCTCGGGGTCTTCAGCGACATCGTCAGCGCTGTTGTCTGGGTGCCGCAGATCGGCATCGTCCTCCTCGGCGCTGGAAGTTCTGGCATCCGAGGCCGAGGGCTGCTGATCGATTGCGAGCTCGGCAGCATTTTCGTCTGAGTCGGAGAACTCGTTGGCGTCGGAACTGAGGTCGGAGCTGAGGTCGGAGCCGGACTCTAGGTGAGAGCTGTCTGTGCCGGCACCGCGGGCGGAAAGCTCAGCGCCAAGCTCCTCAGCGACGCCTTCCATGACCATCCGGGCCTCAATCCACACCTGCTCGGCCTTAAGGCCGTCGACATGCATGCCGCCAAGCGCGGTGTACTTCTTTGCCAGGGCATCGAGTGAGTCCTTGACGCCGCGCGAGGCGTCGGTGCTTGCTGCCACATTGGGCAGCAGCAAGTCCTCAGGCCTATCGTTGAGCCATTCGAGCACAGGCATCAGCCAATTCGCAAGCGTGTACTGGCGGTGGCTCGTTCAGTCGCGCGGATAAGTGGATATTTTTTTTCTTACAAATAAATTTCACCTGCATGGCTGGAGGGACAGGAACCGCTCAGAGGCGGTAAAAGACAGAGAGAATAAGAAATAAGAAATAGATGAAAATGGTAATGGATACAGTGGACGTCTTTATGTGAATATAACAAGTGGAGGCAGGTACCACTCGCGGTCAACGCAGCTGGATGAACTGGAACCGCTGAGAGGCAGTAAAAAAGCGGAGACGGGAGCATAGGAAACAAGAAATAAATACACTGGGTACACTGGTTTATATCGAAACAGTGAGTTGAAGCAGGCACGGCATGGCGGCACCGTAGCACTGCTGGAGAAGTAGGAATAAACAGTCACCACAGGCAGTCACCACAGGCAGTCACCGCAGGCAGTCATCGCAGGCCATCATCGCAGGCCGGCAGCCAGGGGTACCGCAGGCCGGCACAGCCCAGGGGTACCTCAGACATAACCCAAAGCCCCGCACCAACCACCCAGCCACCAACTCAGCCAACCCACCACCACACACACTCCACGTGTGCGGAAGCGCTTTATGAAGGTACTTAATGTCTCTATAATTTTATGACGTTTTCAGCGGGGCCCGGCCAATTCCAGCCGCACGCATGCTCTTCGCACGCAACGAGCTAGAACCAGCACAAGCACCACTAGCCCATACACGAGTCTGGGCCGCAGGGTCCGAACCTGTTATGTCTGGGCGAAGGCGGGCCAAGGCGCCTTGTGGAGGCGCGAGCCAGGGCGTGATCGTCGCTCAAAGGCACGCCAGCGCTACCAAATGAAAATATGCAATCTATTGAGCTGGCGACGCCTCCACCTTCTTGCTGGCATGATACCTCAGATAGCGGTAGCCCTGCGTGAGCTGCGCGCACTCGTTAACAAACTGGCACAGAAACAGCAGCGGGTTCTTGGGCGTCACGGCCAGCGCGTAGCGCATGAACACAGCCGAGTACATGATGAGGCTGCCCGTCATCGGACCGCTGATCATCTCGGGGTCCTTCTTTAGGTCTGCGATCGCGGCGATGGGAATGCCGAAGTTCGAGACGGGGCCCCAGAAGTGGGTGGAGCAAACGTAGCGTATGAAGTCCTTGCTGAAGACGAAGTTCCTTGCGGTTCTGAATGACGACATTTACGCAGCGAGCTGAGGGGGCCAGAGAGGACCAGGAAGGATGGATGGCAGCGCCCCAACAGCTGAGAGCGCGCGGTGTTCCCCTCACGGCCACACAAGCGCGTCACCTGATTACTATCCGCACCACGTAAGTGGCCTGACCACACGGTCTACGCTGCCCGAGCCCAGCACATCTGTTTATCAGCGGCGTCAGAGGTCCCTTGGCCAGCACGTAGTCAGCACGTAGTCAGCACGAGCCGACTCAGCACGTAGTCAGCAGACAGTTATCAACGGCTCTCATGACTCATCAATGTGCGATTGTGCGTCAGCTGCGGTTGACTCCGCCACACATTGGTTTGCAGCACAAGGCAGCCCTGGAGCTGTGTGCGCGGCAAGCCCACCGCCCCGGCGTGCCTGCGCCCCTAAGCCGGGCGAGCCTAATCGCTCTCCTGCGGCAGAGACGTCGAGCGTGGGGCTTGGCGGGCACGCCAGGCTGTAGCGCGCGCTGCAGGAGCATGTGCCAGTGCTCGTTCGACCCTGCCCCAGCCTGCGCGATCGCTGACCAGGGCTCTCGCCGCCACTGGCAATAAGTAAACAGTCCGCACCATCAGGTGGGATTATGTGTGCAGCAGCGATGGCTTGCACAAAGGACCACCACCCTTGCCTTGGGAAGTGCTTACCTGCGGCGTCGCTGCGTCTGGCGTGCATGATTTCGTAAGGGCGGATCAATGCCAGAGCTGGGGCGGAGTGCCAGGATATCGCACGTAACTCTACTTGTCGGTGTGTCTAGACCCGACTGGAGCAAGCCGTCACATACCGCGCTCTGGGGCCGCGGAATATTAGGTACGGCATCGAGCATCTGGATTCTCCAATGAAAGTGGATCTCCACCTAAGCAATTGATGGGAGGTGGGTTGCCGCAAGCGTAGGACGCTTTGGGAATGGCCCTTACCCATGAAAAAGCGAAGTAAAGGTCGATCCCGCAGCAGCTAAGAACCGCATTCTCCCTCCGTTCACCAAACCAGTAGGAAAAAAGGGCGACCTGCGCGTGTGACGTTGGCGCTAACATGTTGAAAGTACTGCACCACTGGGGCCTGCCCCTCCTGGCCGCGGCCATCTGGTGGGGAATGCTGATTGCGCTCATGGCGTGCTGGACCGGCCAGGGCCACCCTGTGTATGAGTGGATGAAGCCCACCAACCAGACCATCATGTACATCTCGGACGTTGCTGCCTCGAACCTGCAGCCCATCTTCATTTCGTGTGCCGGCGCGCAGGGCCTGTTAGTGGCGCTGTCGCTGGCCAGCGAGATCTACCTGCGCACGACACGACGCCTGCGTCTCGGCGCCGAGCTGAAGCTTGGCACAAAAATCACCATGTGGCTTGCACTGTTCTTCGCCTGCATCGGCGAGCTCGCCATTCTGTTCGTGTCCATCTTTAATACCCGCCGTTTTCCAGGCGCGCACACGGCAATGCTTGTTGTGTTTATTGTCGGCCTTGGCCTGTCGTCGCTCAGCTCGCTTGCCGAGTACATTGTGCTTGACCAAGACTACCCGCGCAAGCGCCACATCCTAGTGTCCATCATCTACCGCAGCATCTGGTTCATTATCGAGCTTGCGCTGGCCATCGCCTTTGCCACGGCGCGCCACACGAGCGTGAACTCGGCGGCGGTGTGCGAGTGGGTTCTTGCATTTGTCTACCCATTGTACATGCTGCTCATGGCTTGGGACCTGTGGCCCGCCTACAACAAGTCGCGCGGCCACTACCCGGACCAGAACGGCGACTACCCCGTTGCTCCGGAGGCCGGCGTAGCCGACGCCGTCACCGGCAATGCGACGGCGTACAACGAGCCCGGATACACTCACCCCGGGTATAATCGCCCCGTCCAGCCCAACCATGCGACGCCGGCGTACGCCACGACCGTGGGTAACCCTTTGGACGGAAGTGCGGCGTACGAATCTTACTACCCGCCGTCGCACGAGGAGAACGAGAAGTTCCGCACGCCGAGCCCCTAATCGTGTCTCGTGTCTCTTGTCTTTGTCGCATTTTGTGCCGCTCTTACGCGCTCAGATGGTGCTAATATACGGCGCAGACATATTTAATTGCCCCATCGGATTCGATATTTAATACCTCTCACTCATTGCTGCACAGCTGTCTCTTTCCATGGCAACAGTGGAACGCTCGAGATGGGCGTGCTTCAGTTACATTTTAGAATGTTAATGATATTTAATTCGCGTGAACTCTAATGTTCCTGGCTTTGTGGCGCATTCTCTTTATTTTTCCTTTTTATTTCAGTGCGGCTTTAGTGATTGTTGATTTTTCACTTGCGTTTATTCAGCCGCGGTCGTGGATGGCAGATGAGCAGGGCCGCCCAACCGGTGGCGCGCCGCCGGCGAAGAAGCTGCGAACCGACGGCAACCTGAACCTTGTCGACAAGTCTGTACTGCAGGCCGCTCAGGACCCCGAGCAGTGGATTGCAAACCGCCGCAAGAACTGGCCCACGAAGGAGCGCATTGCCCAGAAGCAGGCCGAGGCTGCGAGACAGCAGCGGGCGCGCGCTGAGCAGGGGGGCGACGAGGACACTGCGACGCCAATTGACGCCGCGGCGAAGCAGCAGCAGCCCACGGACAGCGCGGGGCAGGTGCGCAAGCCGCCGATCTGCCGCTACTTCCTCAAGGGCCGTTGCAAGGCTGGGCAGAAGTGCCGCTTCACGCACGCACAGCCCGCGAGCGACATGCGCCCGCAGCGGCCCGCACATGAACGCGTGTACAAGCGGTTTGAGCCGCCGACCAAGGCGTCACTGTTTGTGAAGCTTGTGCAGACGGACCACGATGCAGAGGACGAGAAGCTGCTTGATTTCATTGAGTACATGTATCAACGGCAACTGATTTAAACGAATGTGGGGCAGGCCTACAAACGGTGGCCTGGGCCGGCATTAGCGGCAGAGGATTCAATTTGGCACACTCGGTCCGCGTAATTAGTCTAACAAGCCAGAGGAAGCTAATCTAGCACCGGTGTCCATCGGCGCTAATTGGATTCATAGAATAGGTCTAATGAACCTGAGGTAGATGTTAAAATGACCCCGCAGCTGATCTGACCCCTCGTAGTTAGTCTGTGCAGGTAGTCTGCGTTGGTTGCCAGCACGGAGAGCACGCGTGGCCGAGGCGGCTCCGCAGCTGACAATCATTGCTAAAAAACAATTAGATTAATTACATATAACGCTGACGGGGAGGGTGCACAAGGCCCGAATGCAGGTTGGAATATTGATGTTTGGAATGTGGGGGAGGAATAGTGCGAGAGTACGGCGAGGCGGTGATCCGTGCCAGCGCACTCCGTGCAGGGAGGAGGGGAGCGGGAGAGGTGGGCAACGGCGCCATAAGCAGGACCCCGCATTCTGCTCGGCGCACACTGACAGCGAGGGATGGGCCGGCCACAGCACATGCGATTAAAGATGCCTCTGGGGATAGCCTCTGAGGATAGCCTCTAGGGATGGCCTCTAGGATCAGCGCTTCTTGAGGGGCGCAAAGTAGTAGTGGTTCATAGCCTCCTTGGCGGTGAGCCGCTCCTGGTGATCGTAGCGCAGCAGCTTATCGGTGAAGTCGATGGCGTCCGGGGTGGCGAGGTGTCTGTTCTCGTTCTTGATGAAGGAGCTCCAGGACTTGCGGGGGAAGGAGCCGATGACGTCGTCGTACTCGTGGCCCAGCTTGAGCTCGTACTTCTCGAGGTAGTCGAAGAGGCCGTCGGTGCCCAGCACCTTAGCGATCTTCACGAGCTGGTCCGTGTTGGAGGTACCGTGGAAAAACGGGTCCTTGCGGAATATCATCGCGGCGAACATGGCGCCGAGCGACCACATGTCGAGCGAGTAGTCGTACTGCTGGAGGTCGACAAGCAGCTCGGGCCCCTTGAAGCAGCGCGAGGCCACGCGCACGTTGTACTCCGTGCCCATGTGGTAGAACTCGGCAAGCCCCCAGTCGATGAGACGCAGCTGCTTCTTCTCGTGGTCGATCATGACGTTGTGCGGCTTCACGTCGCGGTGCATGATGCCCTTCGAGTGGCAGTAGTCGAGGGCCTTCAGCAGCTCGTAGATGTAGTAGCGGATCTCGTTCTCGCTGAGCTTCGGGTAGAGCACGCGGAAGTCCGTGTTGTTCACGTACTCGAAAATCAGGCTCGGCGTCTTCGACAGCGGGTCGCGCACCACGTCGAGCAGCGTCACGATGTTCACGCCACCAGTCAGGTTCTGCAGGATCTTGATCTCGCGCTTGATCTTCTTCTTCTTCACGGGCTTGAGCACCTTGATCACGCAGCGCGCGTTGTTGTGGATGTTGATGCCCTCAAACGCCTCCGAGTACTTGCCGCGCCCGATCTTGCGCACGACCTCGTAGCTTGCCTGCGTGCCCCACAGAATCGCCACGTTGTCGTAGTCCCAGTAGCTGCTGGGCATCTTGCGGTTGTAGTCCGCATACACCCGCGCAACGCTCTCTTTCACCATTTCGCGCGCGCTCAGGGGACTGCCGGCAGAAGATTCTTTCACAATGAAGGCAACGCCGACCCAAAATTCGCCGCTCCCTTGGGAGGAGGCCGCCAGTGACTAAGCGGGCCATGTGCTCCTCCACAGCCGCCCGCCGCCGCCGCTGCTGCTGCTGCGTGCCCTCGCGCCACAGGTGGCCTGGGCGGCATTGGCGATGAACCGCTTGATAGCCCGCCTGGGGTAGCCCGCCTAGCCCCGCCTGGGGGCGGGTGAGCCGCCTGGGGTTGAGGGCTACCCCCAACATATACAGTGCGCACATTAGACGCACATTAGAAGGCCGCGACCCCATACATAGCATTAAGTTAGGCGCAACCGCTTTAAGGAACATAGCTTCGGCGGACTGGTGATTTGACGGGGCTGCCACAGCCGAACGGCCGGTTCCAGCGCTCATGCGAGTCGCACACCAGTCTAGCACATACGCCACGCCACGAACTCTGACAATAAAAGATTAATGCTTTCATTTGCTGGTGCCGTCTGCGCCTGTGTTCGCTTGTCTTCACTGCGACTCTCGCCCGGGGACGCGCTCCACGCCGTATCGCGTGCCGGCATGCGCTCTGCCTAATCTCCAAATGTACACACGCGCCATCATCAACCACGCCAGAGACCTCATGTTCTATGTTATGTCTGTGGCAGGGGCCCGTAGCTAGGCTACCATGGCCGAGGCACGAGCCGCCAGAGATAGACCTCTATCTCGAGCTGTGGTCGTCCTATGCAAGGTCGACCCTTGCGTCCCAGACCCAGCTCGCGTTCAGCAAGTTCATATACATTGGCGACGTGCCGCTGTGGGAAATTACGGGGCCCGAGATGCAGGTGCTGACGCGCGACGAGCAGACCGTGCAGTACTTCGCCGAGTTTGCCGCCATGGCTGTGCCCGGCCGCGAGCGCGTCGCGCTGCGCGTGACCGTCACGCACCCCGAGGACAGCCAGAGCCCGGGCTTCGACAGCCTCCTTCTGTATGCTGTGCAGGACCCCGGCGACGCCGCCGCCAGAATTGCCGCGCGGCCCCTCCTGCTTAGCCCGAAGCTGCTGCCCCCGCGCAACCCTAAACCGGTGGCGCCGCGCGTGAACCCTGAGCCTGTCGAGGTGGCGAGCAGCGGCCGTGGCCGCGGCAGCGATAGAACCCACCCACCGTCAGCCGCCGCCGCGACGCGCGTGAACCCTGAACCTGTGGACCTCGCCAGCAGCGGCGGCCGCAGCACGGCCGCCACTGCGATAGCCGGGACCGGCAGCCACCGTAAAGGAATCCCGGACGTCAAAAAGGCGGTTCAGCAGACCGTGCTGGGGGCCCTGCGCCTGCGCGGAGTCAAGCGCGAGGACCCGGACTTCAAGACCATGTATCACGTTATTCTGCGGGCAACCGAGTTCGCGCTACGAAACCGCCGCAGAGAAGACCTTGATGTGTCGGATATCCACGATAAGGTCGAGGCGTTGCTGGCCATTGTCGAATGACTGAGGTTTTGTTCTCGTTTTCCTGCCCCTCCCAAACAGAACAGGCAACCCCGCACTGGCGTGCGACGACGCAATCCCCGCCAATAATTTATCGCTCAATTAAACAGGGCTAGGCCTATAGTTAACCGTTGCTTATTTATGGTTCTGCAATATACGACCCAGTACGACAGATAAGACGCTGGCGGCCGCGTTTCACCCTTCACATGCTGGCGGCAGCCCGCATGCTGGCGCAGCCCACATGCTGTAGTGCAAAACCCTTGGTCCCGAGCCGAGCTGGGGAAAAGGAAAACGAAGGAGGAGGGTGGAGGAGACGCTGTCAGGTGACTTTCCGATGGGGGGATGTGTCAACATTTATTATTGATTGACACACAAGCTCAAAACTCACCGAGTAAGGCTTTCGTGGATTTCCAGAATGTCCACTGCGCCTGTGACCCCTGAACCGGCCGGCGGCCAGGCCGCGGACAAGAAGATCGTGCCCCTGAGTGAGATTGCCAAGCATAAGTCCGTTGACGACCTCTGGATGGCCATCAACGGCAAGGTGTACAACGTCACGTCATTCGTGGACCAGCACCCTGGCGGTGAGGAGGTCCTTCTCGAGCACGCTGGGACCGACGCCACGGCCGCGTTCGAGGACGTCGGCCACTCCGAGACCGCCAACGAATACCTCGACGAGCTGTACGTCGGCGAGGGCAACCCCGAGGAGCTCACCGTTGTTGCTAAGAAGGAGAGCACTGATCTCGCTGTCACCGACGAGAGCTCCTCGAGCAACCTTCTGCTTTTTGTTATTTGCGCCCTGGTCGCAGGCGTTGCTTACTTCTATTACAAGGCTACCAAGGAATAGCTGTAAATAATTATTCTTCACCTTTTCGAAGGGGTGCTTCGCCCCGGCCAATCACCTGGCCCGCGATTGTCAGCCTGGCTTATCGGTTTCGCTCCCCGCTTATGTACGCGACAACGTTTCCCGCATGCAGCCCCGATACAGCCCGATACAGCCCGGCTACTGTCAGCTGTGTGAATGTGCTTGTAGGAGTGGAATAGCCAGTTCTTCGGCGGCATACGATCACCGAAAAAAATCAATTGAAGCTGCCACCTATTCCCGCATGCTGCTCCCGGGACTGTTAGTTATGTGAAGGTATCTGTGGGGGAGGGTTATTAGCAAGTGCATCGGCGGCATTCGATCGGTGAGAAAACATCAATTGCAGCTGCCCGCACAAGGAACTCGATCATGGCTTCCAGACATGTGCTTCGGCGTATATCTACGCGGCCGCGCTATTGAGTTCATAATTAAATTTTGTAGAATCAAGACCATTATGCCCCAAATCCTCAGTCTGAGAATCTGCCACGAAGCGCTCCCCGCAACAATGTTTGGCATAGGTGTCATTCGGGATGCAGGGTAATTTTGCAGCAGCCGGAAACGTAGTGCTGGTTCTCATGATGGCTACAAGGTGTCTCGGCTCAGCCAGCTCAGCCTCAATACTAGCTGCCGAGGCTACCGGCACTCTAGGTTCAATTAATCGCCCTATCGGGTTCACGGTTGCTGGCTCGAGCGCTAGACATGGATCTTCATACCCCTCTCTGACACCTATCCCTTGAACCAAACCACCGTCGTGGGCTAATTGCGCCAATGACCTGTCTTCCCATAGAAGGAAAAGCCGCAAACCACGCGTCAATCGGCGTGCACGCTAGTCCGCGCTCTGGCCTACCTCTTTTGGCATGCTAGCAACATCCAACTTCCCATGGTCACCTTGACATCTTTTTGCCTCACTGAATCTACTCGTTGTAGACAATGAGATTCACTGAATCCAACGCATCAACCGAGTCTTGAAAACCAATGCATCAAACAGTTTTGCTCTACCTTCTTGCATGACGCCCGCATTTGGCACAGCACAAGCCTTAGGGTACGCTCGTACGTACGACTTTCGGCACTGACACGATCAGCGCGTAGGGGAAAAGCACTTTCAGATGAAAGGAACGTACCGCAATACTTGCACAGAACTGAGAGTTTTATAAACACATTAATTATTGGAAACCGCGAAAATCTAAACAGGATTTCTATCATAAAAAAAGGCCATGCCGCCCGTCAACGCCCGCCGGGCCCATGCGCGATGCATGCACACTTTCCAGGAACCGACCGTTGCCAGATCCTGCTGACGCCTAAAAAGTGATATTGTATACTGTTATTCTAGACTCACCCATAGGGCCCCTAGGGTAACATATTGGTCTTGAAAATTATTGGCTCCCTTTGGGACGCGTCGACTGGAGTCACACGCCCCAATCGACTCGCGTCAAGCACGAGAGTGCAGCCCTAATCTGTCGCGGTGTGGCGCATACTCTGGTAAAATAGCCGGTAATTCGTACAGTCTTGCGCGAACGGCCGTCATGTGTCATCACCGCAGCGATAACCGTCAGATAATATATCTATATTTATCTCATATATGCTACGGTGATTCGGTTCATCTAGAAGAATTAGGATACAGCGCAGAGCCGAGACGCACTCGAATATGTTGCGAGCTCCAAATTGGCTCGTATATAGAGAAAAATTTCTCACGCCCCGACGATCCCGAGCTGCACGCACCTTAGCTCGGGGCCGCTGATATAAGCTACGTCGTTATCTATGTGAGTCGCTGCAAGGACCGGTCACGGGACGCACCACATGGGCTGGCCGAGACCGGTGGCTGCCCGGTGGTGGCTCGGTGGTGGTCCGATTGCGGCTGAGTGTCAGCCGAGCTCGGGAGCGAATTGGAGACAGTATTTAACAATACTCAAGGCTAGGGGTTATTACGGACAATTTCCACCGACTACACCGTTTATCTACCGACTGCGCCAAGTTGGACGCCGCAAAGCCACGATGGAGGCCCTCACCGAGGCGTTTATCCATTGAGAGCGACTGACGCATTGCACGCATGCTTATCCCAAAAATTTCATGTTCCTAGCCCTGAAATTCCCTCTCCGCAATTTGTCACTGAAATATAAATTGAGTCACACCTCCCAACGCACCGTTTCTCTCTCCAAAGTTCATCACATCCAGATTTAGACCACAGAAAGAATAGAGCAGACAAGAGATATTCGAGACAATGTGCGCCTAAACACACGAACCCCCCAAGCGTTATTACCCGTCGAAGATGATTTGATGAACACCCCCACCAATTGAAAACTACTAACAGAGAATAGTTTTCATCAACCTATATTCACCATGATGATTTCCACACCAAGACAATGAGCAACCACACACAAAGAAGTACCAAACCAGATTTGATCACGAACAAAATGAACGTTCCCGACAACCGCTTTTCTACGCTTGAGTCCCTGCCGATGCGCCACACGAAACACCAGGGCGTGTTCGGCAAGTACGCCGCCTCCATGGCCGCTCTGGAGGACTCGTGGACCACCGACGGCCACATCCCCCGCGGCGTCTCCCCAATGACGCCGATGACCCCGAGCATGCCGCTTTCCTACGGGCAGGACAGCTTCGACCCGTCGCTGCACCTCGACCCCATTAAGAGCGAGGAGACTGACCAGTTCTTCTCGCCGGCAAGCCTCGAGAGCACTGTCTCTCCCGACGACCTGCTTGCCGTTGATAACTCGCCTCTGCTCGACACCGTTGACGGTGCTGACGACATGCAGAATTGGGAATCCCTGTTCCTGGAGGCAGGGCAGGAGCCCGTGTTGGCCACTCAGGGACCTGAGCAGCCGCAGGGACCTGACCAGTCACAGCTGCAGCCAACGCAGTCGTCGCCGCAACCGGAGCAGCAGCTGCAGCAGACGTCGTCCCCGTCCATGGACAATGGCAGCTACGATGCTGACCGGCCGCTCATGGACGACAAGGCCGCCCTCGACTTCGAGCTGGCCGATCTGATCTCTGAGCAAGCCAATGGCAGTGCGTCGCCACAGATGATGACGCCGCGCATGGGCACGTCGCCAATGATTGGCGGCGTGTCGAAGGCGAAGAGTTTGTCGGCGGCCGAGAGGGCGGCCAAGAAGAAGGTCGACGACCTGGGAATCACGGTGTACAAGCGCAAGCCGCGCTCGACGCCGCTGATGCCCGTTGAAGTTCCGGAGGATGGCGACAGCACGGCAGCCAAGCGTGCGAAAAACACTGAGGCCGCCCGCCGGTCTCGTGCGCGGAAGCTAGAGCGCATGAGCCAGCTGGAAGAGCGCGTCCGTGAGCTGATCAGCGAGAACGATCAACTTCGTGCTGAGTTGAAGCAGATCAAGGGCGAGTGAAGCACCACCCTCTGGCATTCAACCGAATCTTCAAAATCAGATTTTCTACTTTTCTATACTGTTTTATTCCAATCAAATTTACATGTTTCTAACTCACATGTTTCTAACATAGGTGTTTCTATGTAATTGAACGACGGCGGCAGCTGCTGATCGACCACTGAAAATCAAGTTGAGCCACTAGGTTTTAGCGTGTCGAAGCTGTTTCTACATAACCTGCTTGATGACGGACAGAAGCAAGTCAAGTCGAGAGAAGAAGTCGAACTGGCTGCGTTTCTGATGAGTATTTCCTTTCAATCATAATTTCTAACTCATGGTCTACGTAGACGTGAATCTAGGAGGTCGAAGGAGTAAACATCTGAGGCCATCAAGGCAGCACCGTGGGGTCCCACTCCGAAGACACAAGGTAGTATTCGTTGGGATCTCCGAGCGAAGAAAAGTCCTCCTCGCTCAGCTTGAAGTCATATATGTCGAAATTCTCCTTAATGCGCTCCGGTGAGATCGACTTCACAATCGGGACTGCTCCATATTGCAAGGCCCACCGCAGTAACACTTGAGCAGGCGTCTTCCCATACTTTTTGCTGAGCTGTACGAGTTGAGGATCATCAAGCCGCTTCCCCCGCGTCAAAGGAGACCAAGCCTCCACAATGATTCCGTGAGCGTCACAATAACTCTTGATATCGCGATGCTGCAACCATGGGCTTAGCTCGATTTGGTTGACGAAAGGCCGTACTTTCTGCGACAGCTCTAGCCCTTCGAAGTGCTTCACACCCCAGTTCGAGACACCAATATGCTTCACAAGGCCCTCTGCTTGGGCCTCCTCCAGCGCACGCCACGTCTCTTTACGAACATCGGGACCACCATGGCTTGCGTGAAGAAGCACAAGATCAATATAGCCTAGTTCCTTCGCCTTCTCATAAGACTCACGGACCGCCTTTCTAGCGTTTTCGTACCCGAAGTCATCAGGAGGGTAGATCTTCGTAGTGTAGAAAATGTCTTCACGCTTTTTCTCCGGGTGGCTCTTGAGGTAAGAAAGGATACCTAGAACGCTCTCGCGTTCATTCTGGTAATATCGCGCCGAGTCCACGCCTAAGTAGCCAATTTCCAAGGCCGTTTCAACGACCTTAGTAGTCTCTGCAGGCGGTACAAGGTACACACCGAAGTGCAAATCAGGAATTGATGCCATTGAAATACTGCGACAAACAAACTACACAGGTCAATGTCACAAGGGGCTGGTTGAAATAGCCGGGGAACCTCACACATCCTAAGGTACCCGGTGGTAAGGGCATTGCTCATCAATTAAGGGCTGGGGCAATCACACCCCTTTTAGGCCAGATGATGCAACAGCACGCATGCCGAGGCCTACGACGACTCACCAGTCCTAACAACACAAGGGGAGGTTCCGAGCAGAATAAAAAGAGCGAGCATAAAGCCGCCCTCATCCAGTTGAGGCAGAATAATACAGCTATTAAGATCCAAATAAATTAAATATACAAACCACAACAGAGAGGTTTCAATCCTCGTGAGCAGTGGCCACCGTCTCCAACTCGTGAGCAGTGTCCTCCTGTGAGCCATCTGGTGGTGGATCACCATCCCGCGGCAAAGGCATCCATCCGCCGACAGCACCGCTTACGACGAAGGGTGCCATGAAGGCTGCCAGCGTGCTTGCGTTCGAGCCTCGCGAGAACATCGACCGCCGATCGGCAGACTCACGCCGTCGCATAACTATCGGCTGGGTAACTCGCTTGAACTTCAGCTGCCGCGAGCGGCCGCCGCGCACCTTCTGCAAGAAGCTCAAATCGGCAATGGATTGCTCAATACCCGGCATCCACTTGTAGTGCGAGTCCACAAGTGGCTGCGTGTCCGCGGCGCAACTGCGGGTAGCGGCGGGCTTGCTGTCAATGTGCCTCTCGACCTGGTGGTTCTCCACCATACCATTGTTTTCATCGTCGCCGGCCTTGGTCTGAATACGGAACAGTTTCTTAAAACCAAGGACAATCATATCGTATGTCCATGTAACGGGCGTCATGCACCACAAGAAGGCGTTCTCGAGTCCATCCAAGCAGAACATGAACCAGTGCCACAAGCGACGGGGGAAGAGCTTCATCACCCACGCATCAGGCACCAGCCGTAGAGCCATGCCCATTGGAATAGAAACAAACCCGCAAATTAAGGCCGTAGCCCACATTGCACCAGAATTGCGTTTAATGGAGAAAGCAGCACCGCCAACGAACATGATAAGGACCTGGAATCCGCCAATTATCGCAACAATGAGTGGGAAAAAAGGATTCCGGGTCAAACCGACAAGCAGATTCTGCTTGTTATCGAGCCTCCGATTCACAAACATATTGAAGAATTGCATCCACACGAAGGCGTTGAATACCATAGCACCCAGCTTCTCCTGATCATAACCCGAGAAGTTGGGCTTATGGTCGTAACCGAACAACTGCTTGCCAGCAAAGTGGAGCACAAAAGTGACACCAAGCTGGTACGCGGCCTGTCCGAAGATCATCTTCCACATCGTGGGTGTGATGAGTGACACCTTACGATTATCGGGAGGGCGATCCAAAACGGCGTCCGTAGGCGCATCGGTGGCCAGCGCCAGAGCAGCCAAGGTGTCCATGATCAGGTTCACCCACAAAAGCTGAACAGCAGTAAGTACTGACGTATTGTCTGATGAGGCAACAGCACTCACGAATGTGAGCGCGACTGCTGTGACGTTCACCGTCAACTGGAACTGCAGGAACTTCTTCACTGCATCATTAACTGTGCGACCCCATTTCAGGGCATTCACAATGCTAGCGAAATTGTCGTCCATGATGATAATATCGGAAGCCTCTTTTGCCACTTCTGTGCCAGACATACCCATTGAGAAGCCGACGTCTGCAAGTCGCAGGGCCGGCGCATCGTTCGTGCCGTCGCCGGTAACAGCGACCGTCTCGCCTTGAGATTTCAAGAACTCGACGAGCCGGCGCTTGTCCTGCGGCGACGAGCGCGCCAATACGCGCAGCCGTGGCACAATCTTCTCGAGCTCCTCATCGCTTAGTTCGCGGAAAGCTGGGCCTTCCATGACCACAATGTCTTCGTTCGGGTCACCAGAAACGATGTTGGCATTCGCGGCAATTGCGCGCGCAGTGCGAAGGTTATCACCAGTGACCATGCGGACTGCCACACCTGCGCGCTGACATTGCATGACAGCTTCCCTGACACCTGGACGCAGAGGGTCCTGGATGCCAAACAAGCCAATGAAAGTGAGCTCACTCACGTCGATGTCGTCCGGCCTGACAGTTGCCCAGTCGACCTTCTCGTGGATGTGGAAATCCTTGTATGCAACGGCAATACAGCGCAGCGCGGCATCGGCGTAGTTGTCTATGTTATCGGTCATGAACTTGCGAGCGTTTTCATCGAACTTGACAATTTCATGGTCACCGCCGATCACGGTGGCGGCATGATTCATGACGATCTCTGCCGCGCCCTTGATGAGCAACCTAAAGCCGTTCTCGATCTCGACAATGGTCAGCATGTACTTGCGAGCACTGTCGAAGGGCAAGACATAGACGACGGGCCGCGACTCGCGGTATGATTGTAAGCTGCCCACCTGGACACCGAGCTGTGTGCGGCTGTAATTGACGAGGGCCATTTCCGTTTTGGATCCGATCAGCTCGACGGGGTTTGTGTGGTCTTCGTAAATGGTAGAGTTGAGGCAGATCGAGTCCTGTAGAAGCAGGCGTTCGGACTCAGGCATCTTGCCGCCGGTCTCCTCCACAGACAGGCTAGTTTGGTCGCCCTGCAATGCCAATTCTACTTCTTCTTCGGCATCTTCGCCGCTTTTTACTGGCAGGGTCCACTGTTGGCGGCCGATGGTAGACCTTACTACCGTCATTACATTCTGAGTCAATGTGCCGGTCTTGTCGGAGCACACAGTTGTAGCACCGCCCATTGTTTCGCACGATTTTAAGACCCGCACGAGACAGTTGTCCTTGACCATTCGGGTGGTGGCAAATGCAAGCGCGAGCGTGACGGCAAGGGGCAGGCCTTCGGGCACCGCAACTACAACGATGGTCACGGAGACAATGAAGATGTCCATGAAGTGGTTGCCCTTCTGCGAACTCTGAAGGTCTGCGTAGCGGCCATTGCCAGAGATCTCGACGCAGAACCGGATGAACAGCACAATGAAGAGAATAAGGGCGGACCAGACGCCGAACTTGGCGATGCCGTCGGCAATGCGGTTGAGCTTTTCCTGGAGCGGGGTGACCTCGGTGCCCTCGTGCAGGCTGAGCATGGTGCGGCCCCACATGGAGTTTTCGCCGACGGCGGTGACCATGTAGCGGCCTGTGCCCTGCAGGACCTTTGCGCCGGAAATCATGAAGCAGTCCATTTTCTTGGGGTTGAAGTGGGCCTCGACCTCGGTGGCAGGAACCTTTGTGACGGTGTCGGACTCGCCGGTCACGGAGCTCTCGTCGCACTCGATGTCGTTCGAGGCGAGGACGACGCCGTCGACGGCCAGCACATCGCCGGGCTGCACAAACACGATGTCGCCGACAACGACGTCCTCGATGCCGACCTGCTGCTGGCTGCCGTTGCGCATGACCTCGATGAGGCGCTGCTCCTTTTTCTTGTTGAGCTTGACGAACTGGCGTTCCTTCTGCCAGTCGTTGACGCTGCCGACCACGGTGACAATGGCGACGGCGACGAGAATGGCCACGCCCTCGACCCAGTCGACCTTGGGCATCTTGTGCCCGTCGGCGTCGTACTCGGGCGGCTCGCCAAACGTCTCGTACAGCCCGAGGGCCAGCGAGATGAGCGCGGCGACAATGAGAATGATGAGGACCTTGTCGTCCAGCGTCATGAGCATGATTTTGAACAGGCCCTGCTGCTTCTTCTCACGGATGACGTTGCGGCCGTACACGGCGGTGCGCTGGTCGAGCTCGGCGGCACCGAGCTGCGCGTCGACAAGGCCCGTGTGCGTGTTTGTGACCAGCACCTTCTCGAGGCCGGCAGCGCCCCCGACGGCGCTCAGCACCGCCGGGCTCTTGGGGTCAATGAGCGCCATGAGCTGCTCCGGATTTAGGCCGAATGGGCGCGGGTGCTCGCTGACAGGCTCGCCCTTGGCGGCCAGCAGCGCGCGTGCGTCGTCAACCTCGGCGGTGAACGACATTCAATGCAGGGAGCAAAGGGGATGAAAGAGGCACAGCAGCCACACGGCCTTGAAGTTCAAGAGCACAGTTGCTGGCGGTGGGGTGATTGTGCGCGCACAACAAAAAAAGGTGTGCAGGCAACGCGGTCCTATTTCTCTGGCTGGCGGCTGATAATTTAATTGATGGCTAGATTGTGCAGGGCCCGATTGCTAGGGTTTGTTCGACTCTGCTGCGGCTATAGGGGCTGTAGGGTACGGTTAGGACCACTCCTCTGCCGCGGCCCTGAGGGGCCCTGAGGAGGCCCAAAGGAGGCTCCGAACAAGGATCTTCGGTAGGAGCCGTGTCAAAAAAAAAAAAAAAAAAAACCAAGCGCGCATAGCGCTGTGGGCATGTGCATAAGCGAGATGTATTTCGGAGACAAAAAAGAGCGGCAAACAATAACTGCTGTGGCGTCGGTGGTTCCCCGAGCCTCAATGGCAGGCCCGCGGCCTCGAACAGAGGCCCGTAGCAGCGCGCGCTAATTACCAGGCCGATCTATGGCCGACGGCAGCCTGGCGGCCAGCACTGGCCGATCTGGCTAAGCCTCTCTGCATTGTTAGTCCGCCTGCCATGCACACGTAACGTGACTCGGCACAACCAGTCTTATCGTCTTTGTGACCAGCCCGGGCCCACGCCATATCTCGGATCGAGATACGGTGGGTGCCGCTCGTCGATGCCGTGCGAAAGCCCCGTCCGCACCGAGCGATAAGTTTGTATTGCATTAGAGCCTAACTAAATCTAGGAGAGTACAACGTCCGCAATAAGCGACAGGTGGTCACTGGGGTACCCCGAGCCACCGCGCCGGCGCGGTAGCGAGCTCGGCTCCGGGCCCAGCTCGGCTGCCGAGGGCAGCGGCACGACGTGCACTGGCTTGACGTCGTCGGAGACAAGGATGTAGTCAATGGTCTCGCGGAAGGAGTCGGTCCAGTTTGTGAACGGCGGCTCGCCGCTCAGCGCCGCGTAGCAGCTAGTGAGGTGCGGCGCGTCGAGCTGCTCCCACAGGCGGCAGTGCTCGGCCACGGCGGCGTCGGCGTCCGCGAGCAGCGACGGCCGCATCTGGTCTGCCCGGGGCACGAGCGTTCCGAAGTGCGCCGTGGCCGCGCTGCGCCGCAGCGCGTCGCGCACGGCGGCGCTGATGCCGCCGGTCTGCAGCAGCTGGTACACGGGGCTGTCCGGCGTCGAGTTCAGGTCTCCGCCGAGCACGACGGCAGCCGCGCCGTACGCGCGCCGCAGCTCCGCCACCGCGTCCAGCAGGATGTACAGCTGGCGCAGCCGCTCGTAGTCGGCGTCCGGGTGCCAGTACAGGTGGGTGGTGGCCAGCACCACGCGGCGGCCCGAGTCAAGGGCCTCGACGACCATGGCTGCGGCGGTGCCGCCGGTCGACGTCTGCCGCGGGGGGCCGCCCACGGCGTCGTACTGCGGCTCCTTGTGGGCTACGTGGCGGAACATGGCGCGCCTGAACGCAATGACCACGCCGTGGCTCTTGTTGGATCCCTTGAAGAACCAGCGGGCCATCTGCAGCTGGTCGAAACACTGGTCCCACGCGCCGAGGCGCACCTCGTCAACTTCCTGCAGGAAAACAATGTCCGGGTCGTAGGCAATGACCTCGGCGACAAGCGCCGGGTGCCGCACCGCCCACTTCAGCGCGGCGCCGTTGGTCGGGTACACGTCGCGGCGGATCAGGTTCTGGGCAAGCACATTGTAGGTGAGCACGCGCAGGCCCTGCGCGTCCTTCGGCCTGCTTGGTCTGAGCGTAGGCCACATTCCTGATTAATAGGCAGTCGCAGCGGCTTAACAACAGACAAAGCCCGAACAACCTGGTTGCACAAGGCTGAGTTGCGCGAAACCGCTCCCTATATATAGAGTGCCACCGGCACCTCTGAAACTAAAGCGAAAAAAAATTAGCTGATCTATCTTGAAACGGCAGAGGCCTCAGGGTACGTTTCAGGAGGAGGCCGTTGCCCCATACGGTTTAGGAGGAGGCCGTTGCCCCATACGTTTCAGGAGGAGGCCGCTGCCCCATACGTTTCAGGAGGCCGTTGCCCCACACGTTTCAGGAGGAGGCCGCTGCCCCGAGGTGAGGCCACGGTTCCCGGTAGGCTAAGAACTGCCTAGGACTATGCGGCTACTCTGAGTCCGGGAGACCTCCCCCCTCACCGAGAGGCCTTGCCGCGACTGCTCAAGAGTTTTGGGGAGTATTGAGTTGTAGATATTCGGATTAAATATGTTCACGCCAGCCCATGGGCCGCTGCTTGTTCAGCATGTCGTACCAGCGGTTCGTGCACGAGTAGCCCTTGAACGTGAAGATGTTGCGCTGGTCCTGCTCGAGGCCCTCGTCGAGCGGGCATGTGCAGCGCAGCCGCAGCCGGTCGGCCGGGTTCACGGGGCAGCTCTGGAACGGGACGTGCCAGTAGCCGACGTCCTCGAAGAAGTGGATCTGCTGCTTGTCGAGCAGCAGGGCGGCCCCGATCGAGTGCACCGGCGCGTCGCCCCACCGCTCGTAGAAGAAGCCGCCGGACTTGTCGAGGTAGTCGAAGAACGCGCGGTACTCCTTCGAGCGCCAGAAGTCGAGGTCGCCGATCTCGAAGTTCGACCAAAAGTGGCACAGGTTGTACGACTCGCCGTCGTCGTCGCTGATGAACTTCATCGCGTTGTTCGGGTGCAGGTACTGCGGGAACGCCTTCATGAAGCCCTTCACCGTGTCCCACAGCGTGGCAATCGTCGCCTGGTACTCGTACAGCGAGATCGTGAAGCCGTACCTCTTGCCGTTCTCGCGCATGAACTTGAACAGGTCGTGGTCGATGTCGCACATGAGCTTGATGTGCGGCTCCACGCGCCAGTAGTACTTGTAGTTGTCCAGGGCCGGGTTCTGCCAGAAGAACCCGGACTCGAACCGGCACATGTGCCGGTAGCTCTCGGACCACCCGTAGATGATCTGGTCCTGCATCATCTTCTGCCGCACCGTCGCCGCCTTGTCCTGGTCAATCCATTCCGGGTACGACCAGTGCTGCGGCGGAATCTTGCCGTAGTGCGTGGTGCCGCTCACAAACTGCGACGTCACCGTCTTGAACTCCTCCGTGAAGTCGGCGTCGTTGAGGAACACCCAGTCGTAGTGGTACTTGTTGTTGAACCGGTCCTCCACCTCGCGGATCGACCCCACAAGGCCCCACAGGTCCTCGTTGCGCGCAAGCGTCACGAACGTCGCGTTCTCCCGCACGTAGCTCGACGGCGCCGTTCCGGCGCTGCCCGCAACGCCGCTGCCTGCGCCGCTGCCTGCGCCGCTGCTCCCGGCAGCGCTGCCCGCGCTCCCGGCGCTGTCCGCGGCGCCGCCGTAGCCCGCCAGCCCCAGCGACTTGCCGTAGTCTTTGATGTCGGCGTAGTTCACATTCACGTTGTTGTGGCTCACCTTGTAGATCACCACAATCAGCACCAGCGCCAGAATGGCGTTCCGCAACACCCGCAGCCCGCGAATCATATTTATCGAGGCCACCTGTCCACTGTCGTCGATGGTGCAACGCTGCACCGCGCCCTCTCCCGAACCGCTGACTTGGCTCGCCCTGGCCGCCGAGGTACGTAAGCAGCGCTGCCGGTCGCGTCGCGCCCTCGCCCTGCGGCTGCCTCGCGCATCTTTCATTGCCTTTCATAATAATATCCGGGGGTTCGGGGGGGCCTGTGCGTCTGTGCGCCCGAGATGCGTCCGCGAGGCCGCGTCGTGGGCGGGCAGTGGTTTCGCCAGGGGGCAGTGGTTGTCGCCAGGGCGGCAGCACTGGAGGGCCCTCGTCTTCTTTTGCGTAACCAAGAGCGCGAAAAAACGCGTCCCGTTCTATGAATTAATTATATAGTGATGCCATGGTAGCGTTGCCTGGATGCGGCAAACCTCTACGCGATGCTAATTAATGAGGCGCATATTCGCGGGCCGGCAACATGATTTGGCCCCGGACAGCGTTATACTCGTCCATAAAGGTCCTCCTACTCTTAGGTGCGAATGCAGCCCGCGGTCCACCGTACCATATGCACGAAGCGGCAAACACGGGATCCCTTAAACTCCCTTAAACTTCTTCAGTGCGTGAAGGCAACCCCGAACTCGTTAGGCACACCGCACCATAAGTCTGACGGTGCATCCACGTTGCAGTCACCAGATGCAAATACGTTAGGCGTGCGGTGCAGCGTGCGGTGCAGCGTGCTGTAAGGTCTCATCAAACCTGCGGCGCGACTGCGCTGGGCACGCAGGTCTGTTGTCGTTAGCAATGCGGCCACGAAAAGCCCCCATTGAAGCCTTGAGGTTCCAATGCGTTACGCACGCGTTTCGCCGTACTAGAAACCTGACGCAGCAGCCATGAAAAAGCCTTAGATGCAAATGCATGAGACAAATGGGTGTATCTGGAGCTTGCCATTCCAACTATGATATTGTCTCTTTGACGGTGCGAGCGTCAGGCACGCGGGTCCACCGTGCCGTAAGTAAGCCGCACACTGCGGTCGGCCACGCCGCTCCACCCGTTCGGCATCGGAAGCTCATTCATCGCCAGAAATTTCGGTGTACACGACTGCTCCTTGAACGTGAATATGCTCTGGTCATGCGACCGCGACCGGCCACCGTTCAGCGGACAGCTGCACCGCCGCTGCAGCCGCTCCTCCTTACTTGGCGGGCAGTTCATGTTCGGCGCGTGCGACATCCCAATGTCCCCAAAGTAGTGCACTTCCTGCCGGTCCAGAAACATCGCTACCGCCAGCGAGTGCACCGGCGCATCGCCCCACCGGTTGTAGAAAAAGCCGCCAGACCGGTCAAGATGCGCAAAAAAGTCTCGGAATTGCGGAGACCGGTAGAACTCAAGATCCGCAACCTCAAAGTTAGACCAAAAATGACAAAACCCGTGGCCAGCATCAATGAAGTCCTCCAAACAGTTGTTCGGATGCAAAACCGTCTCGGTCTTGTTCTGCAAGTACGTCGTCGTCGCGTCCCAAAGACCTTCGACGGCGTACGGAACTTCCTTTAGACTCACCGTGAACCCGTACTTCTTGTTGTTACGCCACATGTACTCGAAGATGTCGTAGTTCGTGTCGCAGTACAGCTTCACGTCAGGGTCGATCCGCGCGTAGTACCGGTACTCAGGAAGATAGTCCGCAAACAGCCCGGCCTGGAACCGGCACATCATGCGGTACGAGTATGAACCCCCGTAAGGCACGCCTAGTTCGCTGAGACGCGCCGCCTCCTTCGCTAGCGCATCGCGGTCAATGCTCTTGGGAATAATCCAGTCCTGCTTCCGATTAATGGTGCGAAAAACCGTCTTCCCACTGGTAAACGCATTAACCGTGTCAATGAACGAGGCCGTGAAGTCCTCCTCGCTGAGAAACACCCAGTCGTGGTGGAATTGACGGTTGTACCGATCTTCCACATTACGGATCATCTCCACCACATCATAAATATCTCGATTGCGAACAAGTGAGACAAGTGCCGACGGCGGAGTCCGCTGCTGTGAAATTGTGAACCTAGATATGCCGACCAGCGCACATACAAGCACAGCCAACAGCACCACGCGGGCTAGGGGCTTTCTGAGCACTGCCATAAGACGGACCTACTGATGAGTGAAAGAAAGTTCAACAGTAAACGGTCTTCAAATGGACCATACCTTTTTTGGATTCACCCGAGGACGTGTCGCGGAAAATGCCTTGCACCTACACATTACCAGGGTGCTGCTTTATGTGTGTTCGGATGATCGCTCTTCATGCATACACCTAACCCTGATCCAACAACGCAGGAGGAATGGCAGGAGGCTTTGCAGGGGCGCTGTGCATGGGTAATAATAATCCTTGAATGCACGGCTCCTTCCCCTCGCACGTCAAACACGAGGGCTCACTCACCGGGCGGAGCCTCTGTCAGGTGCCTGCTTGTTAAAATGCTCGTTGGAAACGCCCGATCCTCTGGCAGTCCAAATTTTTAAAGTTTAATATGTAAAACGGTTATTGCAGGGCCACGATGATAGTAGCCTACCAGGTAGAGGTTGTGGTTCAGGTATCTCCGGCTGCGATCGCCTCTCAATATTCCGGGAAGATAGGGTCACTGTTGTGGTACATGTGGCCACCACCCACATGTGTGAGCTGATTAACTGGTATAATGCGCAGGACCGGACAAACTAACGTGCATTATCGCTTTCCAGGTAGTATATACAAAAATAATTACAGCTCAAGCACCTCTTCTATATCTTGTTGAGGCACGTTCTCAAACTTGCTAAATGACATTTCAAACGTGCCGCGTCCTTGGGTCATGCTTCGCAATGACGACAAGTAACCAACCATTTTGCGCAGCGGCACTAGTGCTTTCAGCTGCGCCCGCGGCCCTTCTTGGTCACCATGTTTAGACATGTACATTGTGTGATCCACTGGCGTCCAAAGAGACGCCGCAAGATCCATGTATTCTGTATTTGTGCTTTCGTCTGACGAGTCGCCCAGGCCCACAATGGTACCGCGTCGAGTCGTAGACAGGTCTGTCATCACAGTCCCGATGTGGCTTTGCGGAAGCGAGAGCTGGACATCCATGACCGGCTCCAACAATGCAAAGTTATCAGGGGTCAAGCCGGCCAGTGCCTCTGATGCGGCTTCACGAACAAGCGGCGCAACTAGCTTGATGCTGTCAGTCTCGGGGCTGATTCTCACCTGGACATCAAAATTCAAGTCGAAAAGAGCGAATCGCCCGAGCTGGCCGCCCAGAGCAAGCACTGGAGTCAAGCCAATCACGCCTTGCTCGTGCACAGCGGCGCGTGAGATTGCTGGATGTTTCGCAAAGCTGAGATTGATGGCGTTATTGTCATGCATGTTCACTGGCACGCTCTGGCGCGGCTGAATGCTTACTTTGACCTCAGTGGTGCCACCTTTCTCATCCTTGGCCGTCTTCGTGATGGTGGGCGAAGCCGACTGGATGGTTTCTTTGAATGTGATCATGATTTCTCCAACGTCCACGCGCGCCTTCAACTCATCCACAAGCCTGCCGCACGCAATTTCAAGATGCAGTTCTCCCATACCCGAAAGCAGGTATTGCCCTGTCTCCTGGTCGTAGCCCAAATGCAGCGAAGGGTCTTCGCGAAGCAGGATTTCCAGCGCCGCCTTCATCCCGCGGACATCCCCGGGTCCCTTGGGAGTAATTCGAGAAACGAAGACGGGCGGAGGGACTGGGATCGGCAGGAGAGCCGTTTCCTTGTCGCTCTTTTTTAAGCTGCTGATTCCGTCCCGCTTAGAGGCGTGAGCAATTAACGTGTCACCGGTCCGAACGTTTGTGGTACCCGACAGCACCGCAATGTCGCCCTCCTTGACTTCGTCAATCTCGACCGGCTCGTCAGCCTGCATTCTAAGCAACCGCGAGACTCGCTCTTTGGTTCCCGTGGCGGTGTTGAAAACCACAGAGTTCTTGCGAAGAACGCCGCTGTACACTCGTACGAACACTAGCGTGCCACGCTGAGGGTCTTGCCGCACTTTGAATGCAAGCATGCGGACAAGATCCTGCGGGAACTCGAGCTTGGGTTCAGGAAGGTACTGTACGGCCGCATCAAGTAGCGGCTGGATGCCCATGTTGCGGAAACTGGCACCGCACAGGATCGGAACAATGCGGTTTGCAATGGTGGCTCGCTTGAGCGCCTGCGTCAGGGTTGCCGACGAGACAGTATCGGTCTCGACGAATTCACTAACGACCTCCTCATCCACCTCACTGAGTTGCTCGATTAGAGCCTGCCGCGCCTTCTCGACCTCGTCCTTTTGGGGGGTTTCGTCGCAGGCCACGACGTCAACCTGCTTTCCGTCCTCCGATTTGTAGGTGATGCGCTGGCCATTGAGCACGTCAATGATACCGACAAACCTGTCTTGCTCGAAGTAGGGAAGGTTCAGCAGCACGGCGCGCGTCTTGAGCTTGCTCACGACCTCTCTGGCGGTGCGGCCGAAGCCGGCACCTGCTCTGTCCATCTTATTTATGTACACAACGCGCGGGATGCGGAGGTCCTGGGCAGTGGCCCAGACCTTTTCAGTGAGGGCCTCAACGCCCGCAACGCCGTCAAGAATGGTGATGGCTCCGTCGAGCACGCGCAGGGAGCGCACGACCTCGAAGTTGAAGTCTGCGTGGCCCGGGGTATCTATGAGGTTGATCTGGTGGTTGTTCCAGCCAAACGTGATTGCTGCAGACTGGATTGTAATTCCGCGCTCGCGCTCGGCAGTCAGGAAGTCGGTGATGGTGTCGCCTGAGTCGACATTGCCGAGCCGCTGCGTGTAGCCCGCGTAGTAGAGCATGCGCTCAGTTGTTGTCGTTTTGCCGGCATCAATGTGGGCAATGATGCCCAGATTGCGGATTCGCGGCGCAGTGGCATAGCCTCGCTGGGCCCATGCGACGCGCAAGAACCGGCCGGCGTGGCTCCTCATGTCCAGCGGCAGAATTTCAGATTCACAGGATACGACCAAAGTGAGAGACGATGGGGATCGAGTGCCCGAGCAGGCAGTGAAGAAGGACAGCAGCTGAGGCACGGCGCAGCACAATGGTCGACCAAGACTGTGGGCTCGCTGCTGTTTGTAATTTGGGCCCCCCACGACCCGTGCTCCGGTAAGACGCTGAGCAAGATGCAGCGAGACGCAGCGAGCCGGTTGAATGGTGGGCCCTGCAAACGGATATTCTTGTTGCCGCAAACACAATTCCCCGAGGAAATGCCGTCTGGAGCTCGTTTTCTAACAGAGCGTTTGCAGGTTGAGGCCTTAGTGCCAGCGGTACGTGCAGAAGGCACGGTGGTTCAAGCGGTTCAGGCGGTTTAGGCGGTTTGGGCGGTATTCATGCCGTCCATGCATGTGCTTTGTATAAAATTGGTGCGGTGCACCCCAGTGCCGGACCCAGCGCCCGTATCCAAATGAAGTTTCGCGGAATTGCGCGACTGCGACGGCCGAAGGCCAGCAGAGAACCCCTGGAGGACGAGCGCGGCCGGCTGGCCATTGTCGAGCAGGCCTTGAACGCGCTCGAGGAGGCGAACCGGCAGTTCGAGGTCGATTTCGAGGCGTGGCGGCAGGACTGGCGCAGCAAGCTGGGCTCGCTCGATGTGAGGCGGGTGCATGCGGCTGCGCTCGAGAGCTGGGCCGGCTCCGAGAGCGTGGACAAGCCGAGCCCGTGCACCCCTGGAACAGGAGTGACGCTCATCGACCCGGGGAAGCACGCTGCGGAGACCGAGAGTCTCGAGGACTACGAGGCGTACGTGCTCGCCGAGCCCGCGGCGCTGAGTCCGCGCACCCCTGACACAACACAACACTACTTGCAACCGGAGCAGACAGTGCGTGAACTCGAATCCCAATTTTAGTGGTGCGAGCGTCACTAATTACAACAGTAACGTCTACGTATTTATTCCGCTTTTCCTGTGCCTCGGCGACCGGACGCGGCACCCGCCGTCGACCGGCGGTTCTAGCCTTAACTCGAACCTCAATTCCAGTATTGCGAACGCCAATACCTCCAACAGCAGCGTCTACTCTACTCATTATAGTCCTGGCGGGCAACCAAGCGCGGGCACCCACCAGACCGGCTGCATGTTGTGGGCCTTAATCCCAGGCTAACTTTGCATGCTCGACATCAAGGAGACGTACCTGCGGTTTCTGGCCGAGGACCCCGAGCTGACGATGCCCGTGGCGGCAATCCAGTCGCTTGTGGCACTGCTCGGGGAGGTGCAGCCGAAGACGTCGGCGGAGCTGATCGACGTGCTGCAGGAGGCGGCGAAGACACTGAAGCAGAGCGTGGCCAACTCGATCTCGCTGAGCGCCGGGTGCGATCTGTTTCTGCGGTTTGTGACGCGGAACATCAACGACTACCGCGACTGGGACGCGTGCCGGCGGAATCTTGTGTCGAACGGGCAGCTGTTTGCCGACCGCGCGAAGGAGTCGCGGTCGAAGATTGCGCGCATCGGGCTGCCGTTTGTGCGGGACCACGACACGATTCTCGTGCACGGGCGCTCGCGTGCGGTCATCTCGCTGCTGCAGCTGGCTGCAGCGTCGAACTCCGTGCGGTTCAAGGTGTACCTCACCGAGGCGCGTGTGTGCGACGAGGGCGCGTACACGGCGAACATCCTGAAAAACTTCGGCATTCCTGTGTGCGTGGTGCCGGACTGCGCCGTAGGATACATCATAGACGGCACCGATAAGGTGTTCATTGGCGCCGAGGGCGTGGCCGAGTCCGGCGGCGTAATCAACCAGATCGGCAGCTACCAGGTCGCCCTGCTGGCCAAGACGGCCAACAAGCCCGTGTACGTGTTTTCCGAGAGCCACAAGTTTGTGCGCATGTTCCCCGTGAGCCCCAGCGACCTGCCCGTGAACCAGAAGCTCGACTTCTCCGTGGCCTCAGACTCGGCGCCGGTCGCCATCAACGAGGAGTCCTGGCCCCAGGTAGACTTCACCCCCCACCAATACATAACGGCGCTCATCACCGACCTCGGGGTGCTCACGCCGAGCGGCGTGTCTGAAGAGCTGATCAAGATCTGGTTCGACTAGAATGTAAATATGTGCAGAGTAATAATCCTAAGGGTCTTATCGTACATAGAGTTTGCATCGCAGCAGTAGCTGTTACTGCTGCCACAACGGGAGTTGTCGCTGCGTTGGCTAAATGCTAACCAAGGATTGCCTTAACCAAGGGATCGCCGCACCACAGACACTGCTACTACAATTGTTACGACACTAGTTGGATGCTACAACCTGGTTGGATAACTCTGCACCAACGCAAAGGAAGCATCACAGAGGCAGCACAGAAGCAGTTAATTGGACCGCCGCTGCAACAAAATGGCCCAGCTCCGTCCTCTGCTGCTTCATGACAAAAACGAGACCTCGGACGCCACGTCAACGCCAAGATCAACCGGGTCCTGGCTGCGCGCACTCAGAACATCGGTCCGTACATTCTCGTCCACTTCGGCCGCTTTGTAGTCCTCGAACTGCTCCTTATTCGCCTGCCGCCAGAACTCAAGCACCCCAGTGTGCTTCGGCTGCTCCGTGCTCGTCGGCTTCACGCTCATCTGCACGCTCCGAAGACCGCCGCTGGCCTGCTGCGCCTGCGCCTGCGCCTGCGCCTGCTGCATGGCCGCGGGAGGGATAGGCGCCGCCGGCAGCTCGAACTTCGGCCGCAGCTGGCCACTGCGTGGAATCAGAGTCAGATGCAGCCCGCCGTTGGCCACGCGCGCCACGGCAAAGTGCCCCTCGTTTCGGTTAAGCACACCGCTGTACGTCTGGTTCAGCCCGAGGCCCACACTGCTCTGTGCGCTGTTGATATACACCGCCGGCATCTGGCTCTCCACCTCCGTCTCCAGCACCTGGCTCTTCGGCTTCAGCCGCACCGCCCTTGTCTGGTTGTGGCTCGGCGCCTTACGCGTCGGGTACTGCAGTAGCACCAGCCGGTCTCCGGCCTGGCTGCTCACGTACACAGGCGTCTCCGACACTACGGGGTCCTCTACAAACTCATTGGACACAAACAGCTCCTCTTCGGCCATTGGGCACCACAACGAATCAATCCAAGAACGCTTCTAGAGGCCCGCTAATACGCGGAACACTGTAAAAGACAAGGGAAAGGGCACTGAGCGCGGCCAACCGGGTGCTGCTTCGAGGTGAAATTTGGCGGTCCCGCGCGCCCTGCAGGCCCCGAAAAAAATTAGGTAAGGGCGGATCGGTGATTTTGAAAGAATAAACCGCCGGGCCATATGGAGGACGACGGGCTGTTGCTGAACTTCACGACCTCGACGGCCCCAGCAAAGCCGCGGGCAAGCGCGCCAAAACCCAATTGGCGCGATGTGGAAAGGCCGCCCAAGCGTGGCCGGGAAGATCGTCGGGACGACCGCCGGGACGACCGCCCAGGGGCCCCGAAAAAGCCAAGGGCTGCTCCTAAGAGCCCCGCCGACGGCGACAGAATAAAAGAGACCGGTGTCGTGTCGTCGCTGTTCAGCTTCAACCCCGACGTCCATGCTCGCGAGAGCCGCGCAGCACAAGGAACGCACGAGGTCACAAACGCCCCGCTCACAGACTCGACGTCATTCAGCGTGAACGAGCAGCTCGGCAGCTTCCTCAAATCAAAAATGGGCCTCGACGCGCCTACAGACATCCAGGCCCGCGCCGTCCCTGCCATCCTGCAGGCCCGCAAGGCTAAGCAGGACGCGATCATGGTGGCCCAGACCGGCTCGGGCAAGACATATGCGTACCTGCTGCCCATTCTGAACGACCTCATGACCAGCGGCGCGCGCATCGACCGCACTTCCGGCGTGTTTGCTGTGATCATGGCGCCGACCCGCGAGCTGGCGTCGCAGATCTTCCAGGTGTGCGAGGCGCTCTGCCGCTGCTGCCACTACATTGTGCCTGGCCTCGTCATTGGCGGCGAGAAGAAGAAGAGCGAGAAGGCGCGGCTGCGCAAGGGCGTGAACATCCTCATTGGCACGCCGGGCCGGCTTGCCGACCACGTCGACCACACGCAGCGCCTCATGCTCGACAAGGTGAAGTACGTTGTGCTCGACGAGGGCGACCGCCTCATTGACCTTGGGTTCGAGGAGACCCTCACGCAGATCCTGGCCAGCATTACCGACCGCCGCATCACCGTTCTGTGCTCGGCAACAATGAACGCGCAGGCGGCACGGCTCAAAACTCTGGCCCTCACCGAGCCTGTCGTGTGGATCCGCGAGGAGCGTCACTCCGAGGCCGAGGCCACGCCGAGCCAGCTCGTCCAGCGTGTGGTTGTCGTGCCGGCAAAACTGCGCCTTGTCTCGCTGGCCGCCGTTCTGAAGCTCCTCTCTGCCCAGGCTAAAAGGGCGATTGTGTTTTTCAGCTGCACCGACTCTGTCGACTTCCACTACCAGGTGTTCAGCTCGTCCATGCCCGTGTTCAGGCTGCACGGCAACCTGTCGCAGCAGGAGCGTACGGCAACCATGCAAAAATTCAACAGCAGCAAGCGCGGCGGCGTCCTGCTCACTACCGATGTTGCCTCTCGTGGCCTGGATGCCATTGTCGACGCTGTGGTTGAGTACGATCCGCCGTTCACGATTGAGGACCACCTGCACCGCGTGGGTCGCACTGCTCGAGCAGGCCGCCGCGGTGACGCTACGCTGTTTTTGCTGCCCAGCGAGGAGGCCTACCAGGACAAGCTGAAGGAGGCTCACACCCACGGGTTTAACGTCGATGGGTACCAAACCGTGCTCAAGCGAGGGTTCAGCACGGGCGACTGGCAGGAAAGCGCAACGTCGTGGCAGCTCGGCGTGGAGAAAAAGGTGCGCAGCGACGAGGACGGGTTCACGGAGCTTGCGCGAAAGGCATACACGGCCCACATCCGGGCGTACACGACACATTCGCATGCCGAGAAGGCGATCTTCAACTTTAAGAACCTGCATCTGGGACACCTGGCCAAGGCGTTTGCGCTGCGAGAGGCGCCCACGTCCCTGACAGGCCAGGCGTCAGCCCCCAAGCAGAAAAAGAAGTCCCCGAAGGAGGCCATGCTCGAGGCGGCCCGCAAGCAGCTCGATGCCGGGGACTACAATATTGCTTGAAGTAAGCAGCGGTAGTGAATCTGCTACCACTGCGTGGGCGCTAAGTTATTTTTTGGACTAAAGGAAGTGGGTGGGGGCGAATCTACTACCACTGCATGGGCATATTTTTGAGCTATTGGCAAGTGGCAGTGCCGAGTTTGCTACCACTGCATGGGCGTTAAGTTATTTTTTGAACTAATAATTTGTTTTATTTCTGTATTTGCATGCTGCCCTTATAGAATGATTTTCTCTAGAACAATGCGGGCTCGCGTGTACTGAATGAGCTCGGGCTTCTTCGACTCCAGCGCAGCAGCAGCATCCACTTTGGGCAGCGGGCTCTCGGTCTTATGGTTCTGAATGTACTGGAATAGCTTCTGCAACAGAGACACGCCGAGGGCTGTTGGCAGAAGACGCTGCTTAGGAGACAGCAGCACCTCGCACTGGGCCTGGGCAATGCACACAGCCCGGCTGTCCCCCGAGTCGAGGGCGGCGCGCGCGACGTCCCGGACTAGGTCCACCAGCTCGGTGTGCTGCGTTTGCACGGCTTCCACCTCGGGCTCTATAGGGTCCGTGCACGCCATGGCCAATGCCTCTGCGGCAATCATGCCGTTGTCGGCCTCCAGTGCAGCTGCGAGCTCCACGAGCGGTCGAAAATGGTTATGGGCCAACCGCGGGCCCAGCTGGTCGACGTGCTGCTTCACCACATCGGGCCAGTCGGGTTCTTCGGTCAGACAATCGCGGAAGTAGTCGTAGTACCGCTCCTCGTACGCCTGCTTCCCGTAGAACTCGTCGAGGTTGAACTTGCCGATCGACTCATCCACCGGATCGTCGTCCGGCCACCACTCGCACATCTGGGGCACCCACAGCTCAAACAGCTTTGTCAATTCCTGAGAAGCGGCCCCCAAATAGAACGCCGCTGTCAGCGGCGGCGCAATCCCGCTCAGCCGGTGCGACACAAGCGACCCGCGCAGCAGCTGATCCAGCTTCTCGCGGGCAGCCTTCACGTCAATGTCCCGCTCCGCACCGGCAGAGAACCCGAGGCCGTCCAGCACCGGGTGCTGCTGCTCCTGCTCGCCGGCATACAGCGCGCTCCACAAGCTGCCCATTTTATCCGCGGAACCGAGTCTGAGGGTGCCGACTTTCCTTGGCAGTCCTGCTGGGGTGGCTGAAATCCACCACGTGCTAGTGGACGACGGCGGCAAACGTGCGCCGCAGCGCCTGGCGCAGCTGCAAAACGGGAGCCACCGGGGCAGATCGCCGCATATAAGATCGGCTTTTTTTTAGAACATAACGGATAAGGACGTGAGCTATGGATAAGAAGTGTGCTCTATAGAAATACAGGCATGGGTAGCAGACGCACACATTGAACTCAACCAACTAAAAAAAAGTGCTCAGAGACTCAGTTCACATACCACATGGACCGTCGCAGTAAATATTAGTAGACGTAGTTCAAGTAGATACGGCATTCACAAGACAATGTTCTATGTTCTGTAGACGAGGTTATCTTCTTATCGCGCCATACATGTGGGTAGCAGTATGGCGTTGCCAGCGACCGGGTGCGGCTGCCCAGAACCCGCCAGCGCGCTTTCACGGGCTGGCAAGACGAGACCATCATGGACATCAAAGCCGCCATACGGCCCGTCTCTCTCGATGCTGCGGCGTCCAACGCCGCGGAGCTCACTAAACTGCGGCACATCGTTGCGCTGGCTGCTGGCACCGCGGCCGGCGCCCTGCGGCTCGAGTCGCTATACGGATTCGGGTTCTATTTCGCTACCTGCGCGGCCACCACACTACTCCTGTTTCTGACTGTCCGCACACCGTCCTACTTTTTCACATCACCGGCAAAGGCCCTCACGGTTGAGGGCGTCATTCCGGCATTCTCTGGATATGTGCTTGCATGGTGCCTCGTGTACAGCTTGGTAGAGACTTAGATCCTTTTACTTAATTCTAATGACTTGCTTCTGAATTACTTACTTGCGCAGGGCCGTGTCAATGAACGGCAAGCGCTTGGGCAGGGGAGGCGAAGCGCGAGCGCCGTAAACGACACGTGCTTACTAGCACTAGTGATGCAAGTTACATGGGCCGTGCTAAGCGACGCACCGTTACGGCAAAGAGGCAGTTAACCGAGTCGCATAATGCTCGTATGTGGCGCCCGTTAGCAGGTGGCTGGTTCTCGACTTCGAGCGTGGAACACACCCCTGCCCTATTTGTCCGTGAGGACGTAGGGTTTAGCACGGCCTGCTGTGCGTCGGTGCTGGGGTGGCTGGCTAGCTGGCGCTCGAGCAGGTATAGGGGGTTGGTCCAGAATAGAGTGGCTGGTCGGCGGGGAGTCCCAAAGTAGAACGCCGGTACAATGTGGCTGGAAGCGAGGTATGGTGTCTGAGACATTATAAAGAGCGCAGACGACGATCTGTGCTTCCACACCTGAAGCCTCGCCCCTCTTTGAATTCACCCCCAGTCATTCTTTAATGGTGTTTCAGATGCGTTCCTTTGTTTCAGCAGCGGCTTTGCTGACCCTGGTTACCGCATCAAATAGTTACGTCGATACGGACCTGAACCACATTGTGACGGTTACCGTCGACGGCTGTGCTGCCCCCACCAACGACGTCGGTGGCGGTTTCGCACTTCCCACAACTCCGACTGGCACTGCTGCTACTCCTGCGTCCTCTACCGAATCGCCCGCTTCGCGGGCTAATGTACAGGAGACCCCCGGCTCGAGCAGCAGCTATTCGGTGGTCAACGTTGGCGGCGCGCCAGACAGTGTTTCCACTGTCACCGCACAGCATACGCTTTACCAGACCCAGGCTTCGGGGCACACAGTTACGGAGCAGACCAGCGGTGCGCCTAGCCCGGCTGCAACGTCGCCCGCCTCGCCGGCTGCCTCTGAATCGGCTGCCTCTGAGTCGGCTGCCCCTGAGTCGGCTGCCCCTGAGTCGGCTGCTCCTAAGTCGGCTGCCTCGGAGTCGGCTGCTAGCGCTGTTGCGCCCCCCGCATCTCACTCTACGGAGGCGGCCTCTGAGTCGGCTGGAAGCACCGCTTCTCCGTCTACTTCGGACTGCTGGACCAGCACGATCACGATCAGCCCCTCGGGAACCTTCCTGGGCACCGTGTACACGGAGACGTTCTACAGCACGCTGCCCACCTCTGAGGCTGGTGCCAGCGCCTCCAAGGCGTCTGAGACTAAGGCTGGTGCATCTGGCGCTCAGCACACTACCGCGGGTGGCTCCCCATCTGCATCCGCGGAGAGCTCCGCTAGCGGCTCGGCGGCTACCGATGCCACCACTGAAGCCGGCTCTGCCCCTACTGAGGCCGGCTCTGCCCCTACTGAGGCTGGCTCTAGCACTACGAAGGCTGGCTCTAGCACTACCGAGACTGGCTCTACCGCTCCTTCTGGTACGGAGGCCTCTGAGTCTTCTAAGTCCACGGTTAGCCCCACCACGACCGTCTACCTGACAGCTCGCAAGACGGAGACGATCACTACCAGCGGCAAGACGTACACGTCGACCTACGTCAGCTCCCCATCGTCGAGCGAGGACGGCGTCACGTACGTTACGGACCTGTCGACGGCCCCGGGTGGCTTTGTTACGAAGACGCAGGACCAGCAGACGTCCACTAAGTGGCACACCGGCACGATCACTCGCACGTTCACGTCGAACTCGAAGCTGTACACCACAGTCTACACGACCACGACACCTGCCAGCACCTCGACGTTCGGTGGTTACTCCAACTCGACGTCCTCTTCCTCTGCGGCCGCTTCCTCGGCCCTTAGTGGTTCTTCCAGCAGTGCTGGTGTCAACGCTGACGCTTCGCGCTCTGGTGCTTCCAGCTCTGGTGCCTCTAACTCTAACCAGATCGCGGCTACTGCCACCGGCTCGAACTCGCTGTCTCGGCCCTCGATCACGACTGCGCCGAATGCGAAGAGTGGCTCGTCGTCGTCCTCTGACGAGCTTACGACCACTACCACGATTTGGATCACACTGACCCGGACAATCACTCGCACGTTCACGAGTGGCCACAGCACTTACACGACAACGCTGACTTCGAAGTATGCCAGCCAGGAGCCCTCCAAGGTTGCTGTGTCTGCTAGCAGCAAATCCGCGAAGCCTACTGTGCGCGCGAGCTCCGGCGCCAGGGCTTCATCTGGCAGCTCTGCTCCGGTTGCTAGCTCTGCGCCTGCTTCCAGCTCTGTTGTTGCCAGCTCTGCACCTGCTTCCGGCTCCTCTGCCGTTGCTAGCTCTGCGGCTGGTTCTAGCTCTGCTGTCGTTGCTAGCTCTGTGCCTGCTTCCAGCTCTGCGCCTGCTTCCAGCTCTGCGCCTGCTTCCAGCTCTGCGCCTGCTTCCAGCTCCGCGCCTGCTTCCAGCTCTGCGCCTGCTTCCAGCTCTGCGCCTGCTTCCAGCTCCGCGCCTGCTTCCAGCTCTGCGCCTGCTTCCAGCTCTGCGCCTGCTTCCAGCTCCGCGCCTGCTTCCAGCTCTGCGCCTGCTTCCAGCGCTGCGCCTGCTTCCAGCTCTGCGCCGGCCTCCAGCTCCGCTGCAGTTGTTAGCTCCGCGCGTGCTTCCAGCTCTGCTGCCGTCGCTAGCTCTGCGCCTGCTTCTAGCTCTGCTGCCGCTGTTAGCTCTGCGCCTGCCTCGAGCTCTGCGGCTGTTGCTAGCTCTGCACCTGCTTCCAGCGCTGCGCCTGCTTCCAGCTCGGCGCCTGCTGCCAGCTCTGCTGCCGCTGTTAGCTCTGCGCCTGCATCGAGCTCTGCGGCTCCGGCCTCCAGCTCTGCGCCTGCTTCCAGCCCTGCGCTCGCTAGCTCTGTTGCTGCCTCCTCTGCTGCTGCTAGTGCTAAGGTCACGTCGCCCGGCTGGGCTTCCTCGATTTCGGCTCAGCCCTCGCTGGTCAAGCCGTCGTCCTCCTTCTATGCTAATGGCACATCGCCTCGCAGCTCTGCCCTCGCGTAGATCAGTGTAAAATAGTAGTTAGATCGCACCTATTTATTATCAATATGTAACAAGGTAACGACTTTTTTGGATGTATAATTCAATTGAAAACCTCAGGAAAGCTTGATGGATCAGACAACTGCCACCAAAACTCGCGATGCAAGATCGTGATGCGCTGATTGTGACAGCCCCTCGGGAAACCGAAAATGCGAGGATCCGGGTCTTTTGAAGACCTCGAAACTAAACTGTCCTTAAAAAATGGATTGGCGATTTGATCCGCCGCCCACGCGTTCGCTGCCATGGGCTCTAACTATCCGCCCTGGACAGGACGACGTAATATCCGAGAGAGGCACTCGGTTTTCGGGTTTGCCCGGGCCAATGCCTGGTTTTTGGTGGACTTTGTTTTCCTTGTCCATGGCCAACAGTTGCCGCAGGTTTACCGATTGGGGAAACGCGTAAAAACGCGCCGCGGCGTGGGGCGGCTAGGGATACCCCAACCCCCATCACACCAATAGGGAAACGAGCAACGGGGCCAGGCCCCTAGTGCCACGCGCCGCACACAAGCCTAATGCACAGGCCTAATGCCGGTCGGAATCTCGGGCACAATTGTAAATTCCACGAACAGCCACGCTGCTCCAAGCTACCGGCCGCGTCCGCCACACTGCTCACAGGCACACCTCTTACGCAAGGCATCACCTGACCGGACTCTGAGGGACAGGCTCGCCGGACAGCTGAGCGGTTTCACACCGCATACTACATCCGGAGAAATGGTTGCGAAACTCACGGGAAATGCAGGCGTGCCGCTGTATGCCACGTCGTTCGTGAACGCCGACACGATTGTGGCCGGCGGCGGTGGCGGGCAGGGCGCGCATGGCGTCAAGAACAAGCTGGTTGTGTTCAAGCTTGGGCCAGGCGTCCTCGCCACGGCGTCGGAGTTTGTGTTCCCAGACAACAGCGACAGCCCGACGAGCCTGGATGCCTCCCCGGACGGCTCGGTGTGGGTCGGGGCAAACGCGCCCGCAGACGCGAAGGACAACCAGCACCTGCAGCGGTTTGCCGTCAGCGACGACGGCAGCATCAAGTGGCAGCACTCGGTCAATGCGTTCCAGTCGCGCGACGCCAGCACGTACCAGCGAGCAACTGCCATTGCCGGGACCATGGTTGCTGCTGCAAGCTCGGCCGTGCCCGGCAAGGTGGTTGTTGTGAGCAAAGAGTCTGGTGACGCGGTGGACCTGCAGTTCGATTTCGAGATCAGCGACATGGCATTGAGTGAGTACGACGAGAAGGAGCGCCGGTTTGTATTGGCCGCGGGCGAGGACGTTGTCGAGCTGCGCAGCATCACCGCGCCGGCCACCGCGTGGGCAAGGGTAAGCCCACCGCGCGGCCACAAGTGGACGCGGGCCGCATTCATCGGGCCGAGCACGGCGGTCGTGGCCTCGACGATCGGCCAGCGCAAGGGCGTGCAGCTCACACTGGTCTCGATTGGCGACGACGGGGTTGAAACGACCACGGCCGTCGCAAAGGTGCCGCGTCTTGCTGGAGTCACCGCCATGGCTGCGGGCGGCGGCGGGTTGGCCGTTGCTGGCTCCAGCGGAGACATTGCCGTTTATAAGACTTCTGGTCCATCGCTAACTCGCACGTCGGTGCTGAAGGGTGTACACGCATTCCCTGTGACCGCCATCGCTGTTTCGAGCGAGGGCAGTGTTGTGTCCGTATCGCTGGATGGATCCATTGTGGTCCACGCCTGCCTTGTTAAGAGTGGGGTCTCCCTCGTGGCCACTTTGTGGTGGGTCCTGCTGTCGGCGCTGTTTATTGCTGTTATCGCCATACTAACCAATTACCAGACGGTGCTGCGCGCGTCGCGGACATTCGGCATTCCGGGCCCGCAACTGTTCCCGAGCCCTGATACCACACACTCGATCGGTTCTGAACCACATTCCTCGGCGACAGCTGAGCAAATCACCCATGAACCCAAAGTTCTCGAGATACCCCTACATGAAGGTCACGGCCGAGGCCACGGCCCAGTGGTTTACAGTGAGCCCAGGTTCGTATCTGAGGAGGCTTCACCAGAGACCTCGCCAGAGGAATCATCAGAAAAAGCAGCGCCAGCGGGTGATCACGCGGAGCACGCAGAATTATAATACAAATGCTATTAAGTTAATTAGAGGCCTCGCCTCCCTTTTGGTTGTCCCTAGACTTACGCGCGTGTTGCACAAGCTCGTCAAAAGATGCCTTGTTCTGGTGCGTCCATACTGCCGCGTCCAGCTCCTTCAAGTTCGCGTTATTGCTGTGCTCTTGGGAGCGGTCCCATTGAGCCATCATCCGGCGCAGCTCGCTGACCGGGCGCGGATGCTTGCTCACAATGTTCGTATTCCAAATGTTCACCCACTCCTGATGCCGCGCAATCAGCCGCTGCTTGCTGCCTTTTGTTGACAGTTGCGCATCCTTCAGCGCATTGCGCAGCTTCAGCTCACTGAGCCCGGGGTAGAACGGGATCGTCAGCTTTTCTAGCGCCTTTCCTCCATCAGCGCCGAAAACAGCACGCTTCTTGCGCGGCGGTGCCTCGCTTGCTCCGTTACTGGCCGACTGGCTTTTTAAACAACTGTCAATATGCTTGCCCTCGATCTCGGAAATGGGCAGAGCGCGGGCACATATTGGACATGTAGAATAGCCCTCGGGGAGGGCGGCAGCCTCCTGCGTCCCGCTGGTTTGCGTCTCGCTGCTGGGCGTCGGCGCATCGGACGACAAGTCGATCACCTCCGGGCCCGACTCGTTTGCGGTTTCGGTTCCTTCAGTTGCAGCAGTTGCAGCAGTTGCAGCAGGCATGGAAGCCGGCTGCGGCAGTTTGGCCATCAATTGCTGTCTCACGGCGAGCGCCCAATCATCAGCCAAGTCTTCTACTAATTTATTAAGCCGTAATTTAGCCCTTTGAACCTCGGATCGGCACAGCGGACATGTTTTCTCACTGTTCAAATGCCGGCCCAAGCACTCGCCGCAGAATGTGTGTCCGCACTCGGTCATTGTTGGTGCACGACGAAGGACTTCCCGACATATTGGACACCTGAGCTTCTCCTCGAACTTCTCTATGAACGGGGCACGCGTGCGGGCCCAGTCCGTGGAGTCGTCTTCCATCTGTCGCGACCAAAAAGACGCCCGCGCGACTTTGCACCAATTTGGTGATCCCGCTTAATGAGATGCACCGGGCGTATCGTGTCTCCGTGATCCAAAACCCCCGACCTCCACCACCCACGAGCGCGATCAAAACACACAACGTCCCAGGTTAATGGTTTGGCACTGTTAACTACACCCACCTTACTGGCTGAAAATACCGGCGGTTTAAAAATGGCCTTTGGACCGGTGCCGAACTCGCAGAAGTACAACGTTGTGTCCAAGGGCTTCTGGGCATGGCTGCGCAACAAGCTGGTCCTGGTTCCGAACCGCTCGACCGGTAATCCTATCCCTCAGACCTACCGCGTGCCAGCGCCTGGATCACAGCCCTCAAACCCGCTCAACCACGACGGCAGAACGCTTCCCGCATCAGATATTGCGGAGAACCCGTACTACAAGCGCGACTACCGCCGCAACTATCCTCAGACCTCGGTGTTCAACCAGAGCGCGCTAGCCGGCCTGCTTTTGTACGGCAGCCAGGCCGCGCCGCGCATCGCCAAGGGCGCCGAGGGCGAGAAGCAGCTGGCCACCGTGGCCAACAACGAGATCGCGCTTACAACCGCGCTCAAGTCCGAGGACGCCGTCCTCAGCGTGTTGGACGAGGGTCTGCCTGTCTGCGCGCCGGCCTTGAAGCGCAAGACTTACGAGATCGTGGGCGCAAACAATGGCGCCATGTATTCCGAGGACTATCCTGTGCGCACATTCAAGTAAAACCCTTGTCTGGACTTGTCTAGACTGGTAGTATATATTGTGACCCCTTAAGAACCGTAGTTTTTTAGGTATTCATCAGTAGAAAGAAGAAAGTAAACAACACAATTATTGAAACCAGAGATCATATAAACAGATCATAGACTACTGCAACTACACTACAGGAGAACCCTGCCACGGGATGTACCCGGTGGGCTCATCGAAGTATGTGGTCTGGTTGTAGTTCCAGTAGAACGAGATGTTTGCTGGGACACCCGCCTCCTCAGGCTTGCAAATCTCCGTATAGTTGTATTTCTCAACCTGCTTGGCCACATGGCCTGTCCACTGGTCGAGCGAGCACGAGTATCCAGGTCCGTCGTAGCAGAAATCCAGAGGCACCACGGCGTCGTTCAGCACAACGCGTACGAAGAAGGATTCCTCTTCAACGGGAGTTGCCGAAGCGTTGAATCCGTAGACCTCTGACGTAGTGATGTTTGTGACCGTCGTCGTGTTCGTTCCGTTGATGACCGTAATAGTCGAGTTGTCGTAATTTGTGCCGAAGGTGCCGTTGCGATAAAAACTGATTCTGCTGTCATTTTTGCCGGTAACAAACGTCGTGTTGGAAACAACTGTCGCATTCGTGGTATTGGTAGAGTAATATCCGGTGACATTGAACTCGCTGCCCTTGTAAGTGCCATACGTTGCATTCAGATACGAATCAGGGAGCGACGCATTCACTGAGACCACGTCTGTGTCGTTGGTCAGATACGGCGCCTTGCACCGAAGACGCTCAAAAATCAGCTGGGCACCCATAGGAATGATATCGTTCAGCTCATAGCGCGTGTCGAACGTCACGCGCTTCGTTGACATATTCTTCAGCGGCGTGAGGATTTCAAGCCCGCCAAGAACAGACGTGATATCCGAATCGTGCGCGAAGTTCAGTACAAGAGGCAGACCAGAGCCTTCAGGGCCCTGGTTGAGAAGCTCAGTAGTCGCGTTGGCAAACAGTACGCCTTTGGATTTGGCCTCCGGAGAGTCAGGTCCGAAGTAGCAGTTGAACCAGAGCCCCTGGCGGTAATTGAAGGCAATCCATTCCTCGCGCGTGAACACATTAAGCCAAGGGGTGTCGCCGTTGATGCTGAGATCATACGCACCAATTTCGAGAAGCAGGCCGATGTCGGTGCCAGTGAGGGTCAGGCCATGTTCCTTGTTCAGCCGAACGGCTGCAATGTCGAATTCAGGAAAGACAATATTAGCGACGGCAACTAAATCAGACTTATCCTCCACGTCGCAGGTCGTGACCGTGGAGTTCGCACAGTAGCGCGACGACAATGAATTTCCGCCACTGTTGCGACTCTCGCTAATGATGTTCAGTTGCGCAACGTCCGTGTAATTGTAACCGAAGAAGCCCTCACCGAACTTGCGCGCCGACTGCACAACTCGCTCGCTCTCACTGACGAACAACGGAACTGAGCTGGAGCCATCCCAAAGGCTACCGTATCTGCCAGCAAAAGTAGCACCTTTATTGTACAAATCGGATAGGCCAGCATAGGGTCCAGAGTACGTCTCTAGGCCTGCGTCGCCCTCGTTTTTCAAGAAATATTCCCAGCTGTTAAGGAAGGCAAGGTCACCATGGAATGGCACTCCTGGATGGGTTTTAGCGATTTTGTCAAGAACGGCTTGCTGCACCTTCGCAGAGTCCGGAGCAGGATAGCGCTCACCGTGGCGCTGCAGCATAACCACTTGATCCACTTCACAGCCCTCAGGCGCCTCAGTAGAGATGCCGTTACCGGCGCGCGTCACAAAAGGCCCGAGACCACCAAGATAGCGCAAGGGAGAGTACTGGTCTTGTGAATTCTGGTCGTAAGGCTTAACTAGGCCTGGTTTATACTGAGCCTTAAAGGCATCGACGCCGCTCAGCGCACCAACGAGTAGCGCAAAGGATATCATATAAGGTACCAAATCGAAAAGATCAGCAAAACACAAGATATGTATCTAGAAAACTTATATAACGAATATACGCCCGTTGGACAACAACGGCACCGATAAACCGCATATCTTTCTGGAATGCGCGGCCGCCATTTATCTTGCATGCATATTCCCCGGTCATGCACGTGAGCACTGATATGAGCCGTGGAGCGCATTCCTCCAAAGGCCGCATATTCTTGACCACGTATGGAGCAGAGACGCAGCTTATTTATGATGAATCGAGGAAGCCTGTGCAATTCAATCCTTGACTTGAGCTTCAAGCTTAAAATGCGAATTCCTCTCTCGTACTGACCCGAACCCCGCCCATGCATCTTCCACTCTCTAGATGGTTACTGGTCCGCGCGTGCCGTGCGGGGACGCTTTTTCGGTTATGTCTTTTGTCATTGATGGGGAGGCTAGCGCAACTATAGAGCGTTAAGATCGAGATTGTGGGTTTATATTAGTGGCTATGCCTGCCCCACGGACAGGTTTCTTGATAGCGAAAATTCACAAATAGACAGATCTTTAGGTGCTCAACTAGTTCTCGAGCTTATGCTTCCACATCTATAGAATTCTACACATTTGAACATAGCCGATTAAGTGGAGCATACGTTTTCAGAATAACTGTCTTTTCTTGGCATAGCTACTCAAGTGGATCGTTTGAAAGTGCCCTTGCCCCGGGTGTCCATTTTTGGACTCTCTTATGTTCCGCCTGTCTCGTGCATTATTGGCGAAGGCCTCGGTGCGTCCCGTGCTGGAGTCCGCCGGGCATGGCGCATCTAATGCTCCTAAACCACCAAAAGGACCGCGAATTACACCCATTGGTATCGCGTTTATATTGGGCGGACTTGCTTTAGGAAGCTATGTGCTCAAGCCAACAACTCGCATGCCCACGGCCGCCATGGACACATTTAAGCCCCAGGTAGCCATCGTTTTTATCAAGGGAGACTCTCAGGGCGTGGCAAGGGAAGCTGCAAACCGGCTGAAGTTCCAGTACTTGAATTACTTGGATGGGATGGACAAGATGGGCCCGCTGGCCGAGAAGGGATGTACTCGGTTCATCATCGACGGCTTTACAGACCCTGCAGACATCCACAAAGTAGAAACTGATATTGTGGCACCCGATCTGGTCCTTGACTTTGATCGCGACGCCAAGCCCGAGCTGCGCATCGTGCCAATGACGAAGTCAGACTCCATAGAGGCCGTCATCAAACAGCATAATTTAGTATGATTTAGTGATAAATAGCTAATGCACTGTTTCAAGGGAGAGAGGGGAGGAAAGTAAAAAAAAAAAAAACAAACAAACAAATAAATAGGGGAGAGAACTTCCTCATGCTTGCTGATGTTGCTGGGTCTGCGGATCTAGATGTGCCGCTTCCCAATTACAATACGTTTTCAGCGTCTTCACTAGCTCCTGCTCGTCGTCTACACAGATGCTCGGCAGATCCGTAGATTCCGGGCTGTCGCCATGCTGCACTTGCACAATTGATGTTTCCCGGTTCGGGTTCATCATGCTGCGAATAATCCGACAGACCTCGCTGTTTGTGAGCCACGGGTCATTGGAACTTCCTGCCTTGGGCAAATCCAAGACGATGAGGTCGAAATGCACAGCACTATTTGCCTTGAGGCACACATCGTTGCCGCTGCTGCAGTTGATTACACGGCATCCGAGCTTAATGAACTTACTTGCCAGCTCCATGGAGCCACCGAGCAGCACATTCAAGGGGAAGTACAAGGACTTTCCGGTCTCGACAAAAGGGCGCCGCATCTGCTGGCGACGCAGGACCCGCAATACAGCAGCTTCTTTCTCATTGTCCTCGTTCTGCTGAGCTAGGGAAGTTGAGGACGACGACAGTGACGAGCCCGCGCTGTTAGTCCCCGACGCTAGGTTTGGAGCCAGCCCAAGGTAGCTTGGCGAGCGCGGGATCGGCGCGTGGGGGGCCGGAGCCGCGTACATTGGACTGCTTGGCCGCAAATCCGACACTCCCAGGTTTGGCAACCCGGACCCGACGGAGCTACCACTTGAGACTGAGAGCCGCCGCTCCTCGTCCCTGATTTTAGTGATAACTTCGTTATTAGCCTTCTCCAAGACCGGGAGGTTCCGGTAGTTGAAGCTGCCGAAGTCGTCCATTGATGATTCGCTAGTTCGGCTATTCGTGCGCTGACGCTGGGCCATGGATATACCCGACGGGTCCGACGATTTCCTGGTATGGATCGTCTCATCTGCATCGAACCGAGGGCTCCGCTGCTGCGGTGTGCTGCTCTCGCTCTTTGAGTCGGACTTTTCGTTGTCACTCATGACTGGTGGCAGAGAGGAGATCGACGGTACCGAGCGCACCGAGGGAGACGCACCGGTTGCCACCGACGCTGCTGAAACCGAATGCTGGTGCTGGTGCTGGTGTTGGTACTGGCGTTGGGGCTGATGCTGGTGTTGATGCTGATACTGGTGTTGATGCTGCTGCTGCTGCTCACTACCCGGACCGAAGCTTGACGGCGAAAGACAGGCGCCCGGAGACGACTCGGGGGCCGTTGGCAGCTGGCACGGGGATGCAGCCGAATCCGCAGGCGACGACGCAAACATGTCTATAGGATTAGACCTGGTAGCGGGCGAAGCCGGGCCACCAGGCGCGGCAGCAGGCGCGGCAGCATGAGGCGAAGACAACGCGGGGTTCTGCATCAGTGAGTACACCAAGTTTGTTTCCTGGGCTGGAAGCTTCATTCCAAGAGCGCCGCGGTCGTCGAAGTTAGACGTGTTGAGCGGGCTTTCGGCCTGGGGCGTGTAGGGAGCCGGGCGCTCGAAGAGGGAGTCCCAATCTACGTCGTGGAAATACGGGTGGCTCGTCACCTCGCTAATACCCTTAGCGCCGAGGCGTTCTGCGGGGTTGAGCACCAGGAAGGACTTGATCAGGTCCTTCGAGGACTCGCTGATGTCCAGGTCAGCAGGGATCTCCGGCCATGAGATGTCGCATTTCAAGATGTTTGAGAACACGCACTGAGGGGTCTCGTCGTTGAACGGCGGGAACCCGTACACCAGCTCGAAGAAGATGCATCCCACGGCCCACCAGTCGGCTGCCTCGGTCAGCTCCTCCTTTCCTTCGATAGTCTCCGGCGCTAGGTAGTCCGGCGTGCCGAGGATGCCCTTGCGGCGCAGGGAGCGCTGGCGCTCGAACAGCGGCGAGGACAGGGCCGAGAGCGGCGGCGGGGCAGTTGGACTGAGGGGCGAGCCCGGGGAGAGGGCGTCGCTGCCGAAGCTGCTCGTGCGGGAGCGCGAGTTTGCCTGCGTGTATGTGGTTGTTGTTGCGCTGAGGCCGAAGTCGCTGAGCTTGAGGTGGCCCTTTGCGTCGATGAGCAAGTTGTCCGGCTTCAAGTCGCGGTGAAGGATTCCCTGGGAGTGGAGGGAGTCGACGGCGACGATGATTTCAGCCAGATACTGCTTTGCCCACTCCTCGGAGAGGCAGCCCATGGACTTGAGGAGGGCAGCGCAGTCGCCGCCCGGCACGTACTCGAGGACGAGGAAGAGGAAATCCCTGGACTGGAAGGTGAAGAAGAGGGTAGCGACGTAAGGGGAGGAGGCGGTGGAGATGAGGATCTGGCGCTCGTGCTTGACGTGGGTGACTTGGTTTTTGGCGACCATGTCACTCTTTTTCAGGACCTTGATGGCGAAGAACTCGCCTGTGAGGCGCTTGCGTGCAAGGTAGACGACTCCATATGCGCCGCGGCTAATGGGCTTGATGATGTCGTAGTCGCGGATGCTGGGTGGCTGTGCGGGCGGGTCTGCATCGGCGGACACGGACGAGGAGCCCGAGGCGGCGGAGCTGGAGAGCATTGATGCAGTGCTCTGGCGCCTGAGGGGCACGGGGACGCCGAAGGAGGAGGCTGTACCGAGGGAGGAGCCCAGGGAGGAGCCCAGGGAGGACCCGAGGGTTGCGTCGCGGGAGATGCGGCGGGACGGCGTGGAGGGCCAGAGCTTTGGGCTGAGGTGCGGGCTGAGGCGCGGCGACGGGTGCGGGCTGTGGCGCGGGCTGTCGCGGGAGTGCTGGCGGGAGCGGGAGCGGGAGCCGCGCTTGCGGTGGAGCACGTTTTTGAGCTCGTCGTCGTCGTCGGTCTCGAGGACCGGGGCACTGGCACCGTCCCTGGCGTCGCGCGCGTCGTCGGAGGGCGGCAGCGGCGGCAGCGGCGGCGGCGGGGGCTGCTGGTCCTGGGCATCATCGTCGTCAGTGGAGCCCGGAGAGCCGGTGGCCTCGATGATGACAGGAGCGGTGGTGGACTCAGCAGCGGCGACGGTTGCGTCGATTGCCTCGCGGACCTGCTCCTCGACCTCGGCCCACAGGACGCGGCGGTAGCGCATGAAGGTACTGTAGCGCTCGAGTGCGGAGAGGAGGTTTGTGACGACAAGAGTGGTTGCGGCGCGGGCGGCCTCGAGTGAGTCTGGGACGGGGAGGGGCTGGCGGGCGCGGAGCTCGGCGCGGATGTCGGCGGCGATGCCGGCGTTGACGGGTCCGAGCGGCTCTGCGTCCTCGCCCCTGGCCTCGGTGATGTCAAGCTCGATTGCGCGGTCGCAGAGCTCGATCATTCGCTGGAGGATGGAAGACGGGTGCTGCTGGTGCTGCAGGTGGATGCTCTGCTGCGTGTCCTGTTGGACCCGGTCCGCGATCTCCTCGGACGGTTGGGGCCTCTCAGTGTCCCCGGTCTGCTGGGCGCTCTCGGTGTTCCTCTCGGTCTGCAGCGTTCTCTCGGTCTGCGGGGACTGCGGCGCGGCGTCGGGGACAACGGCCGGCCCCGCCAGCGGGGAGGACACGCGCACGGCGTGCTTCGTGGAGATGGTCGGGTGGGCGAGCATCTGGAGGAGCGCGTCGCGGTGGTCGTGGACGGCCTCCTGGCAGATGTTGACGCGCTCCTCGTTCTTGTGCTCGACGGAGCAGAGCCAGTGGTGGCGCTCGAACCACCAGGTCTTGACGAAGCGCTCGCAGATGCGGCAGAGCTCCTGCGGGTATGCCGGGACCTCTGGGGCGTGGGCGCGCACGGCGTCAGCGAGCTGCTCGAGGAAGACGGCAAAGACGTCGGTGGCGAAGCCGGTTGTGCGGGTGAGCTTGTGGGGCAGCTGGAGGCTGACGGCCGGGCGCGGCGCGTAGCGCGAGACGAGCCACATGACGTTTCCGCGGGCGTCGGACTGGCCCTGGGGCTTGACGATGATGCCCTGGGCCTCGAGCTCGACGCGGGGCGCGCCGGGCGCGGCCGGGTCGCGCATGGCGACCCAGATCGTGACGCTGCCGCCGGTGAAGCGCGTGCTGCGCATCTCCTCGGCCGCGCGCACAAAGATGTCGCGGTCGTCCGGCACAAAGTCGCCGATGGGCCGGCCGACCATGAGCGCGGGCTCAATGCCGGCGAGCGCGGGCCACGCGTCAGACGCGTGGCGCACCGTGCCGGCCATGTCGAGCTCGAGCACGGCCGAGTCTGTCTGCGTGGCCGCGCGCAGGTCTGCGACCTCCTGGCGCACATCCTCCGGCCAGTCCGTGCCGGGGTGCTGCATGGCCGGGCCCGCGGGGTCGCTTAAATTGTTAGAGCCTATAGACGGAGCCGTTTTTAAATGGAGAGCAAACCCGGTGGCCCGTCGACCCTCGCGGCTCCCACAATTCTTGTCTGTGGTCAACACGGGAGAGGAGGGGGCGACTGGGATCCACGCCCTGGGGGTTTTCGGTTCCTCCCAACACCCACCCAGGAGGGCAGGCGGGGCCCACGCGAGCGAGGGCCCGAACTACTAAGGTAAGGGTCGATATATAGACTGGCCGGGCCTGGACTGGCCGGGCCTGGGTCGGCCGGGGAGCGCGGCGGCGCTCACGCCGTGCGCTCAATGAGGTGGTAGCCGCTCGACGTCTCGACGACGCGCGAGAGCTCGCCCGGCTGGAGCGCGAACGCCGCGTCCTCGAACTCCTTCTGCATGTCGCCGCGGCCGAAGTAGCCGAGGTCGCCGCCGCGCTTGTAGCTGCTGCAGTCGCTCTCGGTGGCGGCGAGGTCGGCCAGCGTTGTTGCGCCCGAGCGGATGCGCGCCTCGTGCCCGAGAACGATCGACTTCGCCTCGTCCTTCGAGCGCGTGATGGTGGGCTCCTTCCACGAGGACGGGCGGCGCGAGTCCTTGTGCTTGACGAGCAGGTGCGACGCGCGCACCTTCTCGCTGCCCTTTGCGTGCGCGAAGTGCGAGTTCACGTACTCCTTCAGCGTCTCCAGGTTCGTGCCCTCGGGCGGCTCCCACAGCGACTTCCCGGTCTCGGCGTTGTAGTAGTAGGGCAGGTCGCGGCTGCGCGACTGGCACACCTCCCATCCGGAAGGCAATCCGGTTTCACTCATTGTTTGCTCAGGTCGGCGCCGGCTTGTTGCGTACAGTGGTGGGGGCGAGAGTTGTCGTCGAGCTGATGGCTGTGGAGAGAAAGCAACGTGGGTTGGGGGACCCCGCCTTACGCCGGGCCCCTACCGCCAGGCTGCCCCGGGCTGCCTGGAGAGCGTGCGCCCGGCAGCGCAATGCAGGGAATACGACGGCACTGCGCGCCGCCAGCCGCTGCCTGTGCCGCTACCAATAGCACCTGGCCACTGCCGCTACGGTCACGATCAGTGCTACCGCGACTGCCTCCCGCTGCCAGCACCTTCCTGCGACCCGTTCCACTGTGTGTGACGTCACGGTTGCAAGTGCGGATGGTTCCCTTGGGCGGGTCGTGCTGTGCCGGATGACATACAAAGGCGTGATAGTAAAACGTTATTAGAGTGCCACAGGGCTCGACTAGATTACCGCTAGAGTGCCATTGTGCCACTAGAGCACAACCAGATGGCCATGAGATTTAGATTCTAGATGCCACCAGTCGAGGGCTGGAGTAGCTGCACCAGAGCGCCTCGTTCCAGGGCGCCTCGATTGCCCGGGCGCCTCGAGTGCCAGAGCTCCACCGGCACTGCACAATTACCATTAAGATACCTCTAGACTGCCTGCCAGGCCAGCCCAGCAAGCCCCAGAGCACCCCAGAGCACCCCAGAGCACCCCAGGGGTGTCCGCAGGGTACCCCGAGCACCGGCAGAGCACCCCGTAGCACCCCATGGCACCACCGCGCGACTGCCGCCTGCCAGCGCCGTGCACCCGCCCTCGCGCTCGTACAATTATCCGGCGATCCGCGCAGGTCCCAAGGGCCGCGCGCAGGGCCGCGCGCTCGCGTAAGTGGCCGCAGGGCTAGGGCCGGCGCGCACCGGCGCGCACCCCCCACGCGACAGCCCACGTCCTCGACGGCCCACCAGGTCCTCCTCGCGCCATGCAACTCGTGCTGCCCCACGCCGTCGCCGGCCGCGTCGAGCTCCGCGCACACGTGCACCCGCGCACAGGCCGCCTCGCGCAGTTCCTCGCCAGCGGCAGCCGCGTCTACGAGCTGACGCGCGTCGGCTCCGCCGCGCGCTCCGCGCTCGTCCACGGCCGCGTGCGCAGAGACGGCGCCGTGTGCGTCGCGACGCCGCTGCACCCGCTGTTCCTGCTCCTGCCCGCGCTGTTCGAGAACCGCGCCCGCGCGCTGCCCCTCGACATTCTGCTCGAGCTCGCCGCCGCCGAGGCCGACGCGGACCCGATCCCGGCCGCCGCCGCCGAGCAGTGCGCCGCGCGCGTGTGCAGCAGCCACGGCGGGCTGCTCCAGCTCGACCTCGAGCGCCTGCGCCAGTTCCTCGACGCCTACGTGCAGGGCCTGCGGCCGGCGCTGCCCGCGGGCGTGCGCCGCCAGGTCCTGCGCTGCGTGCAGCCGCTCGACCCGCGCGAGGCGCCCGACCCGGCGCTGGCCGCGCTGGCCGAGCACTACGCGGCCGTGAACTTCGTGGCCGCGTCATGGCTGGCGCCGCCCGTCGCGCAGTGGTACGTTGCGCAGCACGACTTCACGCGGCTCGAGACGGCCGCGGCGGCGCTGCACCGGCTGCACGTCGAGGCGCAGGCGCACCAGTTCGCGCAGCTGGCCTACGTGGAGCCGGCGACCGGCGCGAACGGCACCGCCAGGGAGGCGAGGGGCGCGGCCAAGGGCGCGGCCAAGGGCGCTGCGAAGGGCGCCGCCACAGGCAAGCGCGCGCTGGCGCCCGCGGCCAACAACTCGTCTATTTTGGACATGTTTCAGAAGAAGCCGCCGGCGAAGAAGACGCGCTCGGGGCCCTGAGGTAGTGCTCGTAGTACCAGCGCAGCTCGGCAATGCTCTCGAGGATGTCGCCGCGCGCCGTGTGGTCGAGCTTCTTTGCCGGGACCTGCGCCATGAGCGCCGGGTTGTGCCGGTAGCCGATCTCCTTGATGCTGCTCACGTCGACAATGCGGTAGTGCAGGTAGTCGACGAGCCGCGGAAACTCGTTCATCAGGAACGCGCGGTCCATGTGCACGGTGTTGCCGGCGAGCACGCCCATGCCGGGCTCGACGAGCGGCCGCAGGTACGCCAGCAGCTCGGCCTCGACCTGCTCCGCCGTGTTTGTTGACGCCAGCACCCGCGGAATGAGGCCCGTTTTTGTGTGTGTTGTTTGGCACCACTCATCCATCTGGGCCAGGCGCTCCTGCGGGTAGTGCACGACGTTCGTGTAGCCCGCGGGCTCGAGCAGCCGGAGCTGGCCGTCGGTCACGAAGCAGCTGATCTCGAGAATGCGGTCGGTCTGCGGGCGCAGGCCGGTCATCTCGCAGTCGATCCACACAAGTGGGCCGGGCATTCTACGCCGTTTCAGATTCAGGGCAAACCGGCTGTATGGCACAAGGCGTGCGAGACTGATCCGCATTCTCGAACTCGAGCTGCAGGCACGGCGTGACGGGGACGGACGCGCGTCACATGATGCAGCTCTGTGCAGCGAGCAGAGCGACAAGTCGAGGAACCTGGCATCCATATTCAATGCATAGCAGAATCCAAGAAGTCAGACGTTGCCAGAGTAATTAACAGTTGACGGTTTCAGTTAACTATTACGAGGCACCACAGATCAGCATAGTACTGTCAATTTAACGACTACTAGGCACCACAGATCAGCATAGTACTGTCAATTTAACGACTACGAGGCACCACAGATCAGCATAGTACTGTCAATTTAATGATTACGAGGCACGACTCAAATCTTCCATAGTACGGACAATATAACGATTATGAGGCAAGATTTAGCCATTACTGGGCACGAAAGGGCACCACCACACTGGACCGCTAGCCATTACGAGGCACCACCAGGAAAAGAAACCACCAGGAAAAGAAACTACCACAGCGATAGTTGTAAGAATTACTAGTTATTATTTACGGAGCTGTACCACCAGCACGGCTCGCGGGTCATCTAGACGGTTACTGCCTAAAATATCCCAAACAGCTTCTTTTTCGTGCTCTCAACGCTCGTCTCCCGCTCGAGGTCCTCGCGCGCAGGCGCCTCGCGCACAGGCACCTCGTCCGCGCGCACGTAGTTGTATGCAATATCGTAGAACACGGGCTTCACAGGCACAGGCTCGATCACGCGGCCCTCGATGTCCGCCGCCACAAGGCGGTGGCCCGGCCGCGCAACCGGGAACGCGGCCACGTTGCTGGCCACAGACCCGCGCACGCCCGAGCGGTTTGCCGCCTCGCGGAACACCACGGTGAGCCCGTGCGCAGCGACAAGCCGTCGCGCGACGGTATCGCGCAGCTCGTCGAGCTGCTCGCCGCGCACAGGCACGTCGGCCGCAATAGGCGCCGGCGCCTGCAGGCGCTTGTGCGCGAGGTTCACGAGCGCCAGCGCCTCGCGCGAGCCCTTCGGGTGGGTGTCGGCGGCGGCGAGCGTGCGCAGCGTGCGGAAGTACAGCTGCATGCCCTCGATGCTGGCAGCCAGCTCGTCGTCGCTGAACACGCCAGGCAACTCGAGCATGGCCGCGCAGCTCTGCAGCACCGCGTCGAGGATGCGCACAGCGTTGCCGCCGCGCTCGCGCGCGGCGACGCCGTGGTCGCGCTGGATGCGCCGGTACAGCAGGCGGAACTGCACGTACGTGTGCACGACGTGCACGTCCTGGTCGGCGTCGGCGCCGGCCGCCGCGGCGAGGTCGGCCACGAGGTTCACGGCGTCCTGCCACGACGCCAGCGCCGCGTCGAACGCGGCGGCATCCACGCTGCCCGCGGCCAGCCGCGGCGCGAGCGCGGCGTCACGGGCCTGCGCGTCGAGGATCGCCTGCGCAAGGTCGGCGTCGGCGACGCGTGCGCGGTGCGCGCGGAACTCGACGGCGCCGAGCTGCTGCGCCGGCGCTGCGGCCGCGGCCGCGTCGGTGTCAATGGCGGCCGCGTCGACGGCGCGCACGCGGGCTGCGAACGCCGTGTCGCGCGCGGCAGCCTCCCGCGCCGCCTGCGGGATGCTGGCGCGGCGGTCCTGCGAGACCTGCGCGAGCGCCAGCCGCAGCAGCGGGTCGACGCGCGCGGCAATGTAGTCCGCGTAGACGGGCGCGCCGCCCTGCGCATCGCCGGTGCCGCCGCCCAGCGCGACAAGGCCGACGCGCGCGTTCGCAAACGCGGCGGCCACGGCCGCCCACTGCTGCTTCTCGACGGCGGCGTCGCCCTCGAGCAGCGCCGCGTACACGGCGAGCTCGAGCTGCTCGCGCGGGCCGAGCAGCGGCGCGGCCAGCGCCGCGGCGTGGCGCGCGTGCTTCACGGCCTTGGCGTACTTCGCGGCCATGTGGGCGCGGAGGCGCGGCGCCGCGGCGTCCGCCTCGAGCGCGGACTTCGCCTCGCTAGCCGCGGCCCAGCTGCGCTCGGCGAGCAGCACGGCGATGGGCCAGTGCGCGGGCTCGGCCAGGGCGCGCGGCTTCGTGTTGGCCTTCGGGCGCAGCGAGAGGCCCGCGCGCCGCCGCAGCTTCTTGACGCGGTGCGCGGCGTAGCTGCGGTACCGGTTGTAGTCGTTCGTGGACTGCAGCCCGGCCCGGCGCTGCAACGTCGCGGACAGCATTTCGTGGCTTTGGTGGTGCAAAATCGCTGGGATCAAGAGTTTTGAGGACGGGCGCCAGGTGGGACAGGTCCGGGCGGCTAAGGTGGGAAGGGTCTCTCAAGTGGGAGTCCGGGTGGGAGCGTGGGAGTGCAGGTGGGAGTGGAGGCGGGTGTGCAGGCGGGAGTGCAGGTGGGTCCAGGGAATGCCTTTCTTCAGGTGGGCAGGGTCATATGAGAGGAGGTTTAGTGGGAAGGCTAGTGGGAGACTAGTGGGAAAGGTCAAAAACTGCTAGTAGAAAGCTATGGGAAGGCTAGTGGAAAGCTATGGGAAGGCTAGTGGAAAGCTATGGGAAGGCTAGTGGAAAGCTATGGGAAGGCTAGTGGAAAGCTATGGGAAGGCTAGTGGAAAGCTATGGGAAGGCTAGTGGAAAGCTATGGGAAGACTAGTGGAAAGCTATGGGAAGGCTAGTGGGAAAGCTAGTGGGAAGGCTAGTGGGAGACTAGTGGGAAGGCTAGTGGGAGACTAGTGGGAAGGCTAGTGGAAAGCTATGGGAAGGCCCAGTGGGAAGGTCTAGTAGGAAGGCCCAGTGGGAAGGTCCAGGAAGGTCCAGTAGGAAGATCTAGTAGGAAGGCCCAGCGGGAATAGTGTAAAAAGTAAAAGGCCGGTGAGAAAGTTAATGGGAAATGTCAACGTTGCACATGCATCGAGTCAACGATCTAGATTACAAGAAGTGGGCCTAGATAAGCGCGTCTAACGTTGCAGCCAACAGGTGATAACAAGTGGTATGTTGTAGATAATTGATATGGTCCCAGCGGGAAGGCTCTGTAAAGCCTCCAAGTGGAAGCCCTGAGGCAAGCGTCTCTAAGTAGTTGCAGTGTATGAGACAATTCGTCCGGAGCGGGAACGGTCACTTTGAGGGACCTCCGGGGAAGATCCAAGCTGCAGCTATGGGAACACGTCGAGAATAAGTGGGAAGGGTTTATGCTGTAGATAAGGGTGCGTGCGTGCGAGGGGTCTGCTCCGCGACTGGGATTGGTCTCTAAGTACGCGTGGGCCGGTGCTGTAGATAAGGGTGGGTACGTAAGTGTCGCTGCGCATGTGCGCTGCGCGCAGCGCCGCCCGCGGCTGAGCGAGCCAGCGCCACCGCTTCCCGCCCAACCCTGACGCACGCAGCCCGGCTCGTTTCGACTGATTGGCGCCGTCCTGCTCGCCTGGGCGGACTGCCTTTCCCGCGGGGCGGCAGCGCGTCTGCTCAGGCCCCCAACGGTTTTGCGGCCGACCGTGCTGGACCGCCCGCCCCGGTTACTAATTCGCTACCGTCTCCGGCGCAGCGCCCGCCTGCAGCCCGCATCGCGCCACCACGGCTGCGCCGCCACGGCCCGCACCGCGGCGGCACAGAGGCCCCGCGCCGGGAGGCAGCTGCAGCACAGCAATAGAACAGGCCGCGTTCAACTGATGACGGGCCGGCACCGCGCACAGCGGAAGATGCCGCCGCCGCTGAGGGCCCGGTCACGTTCACAGTACCCGCGCCCTGCCCTCGCCCCGCGCTACGGGGAGCATTGTTTTGACGCTGCATCCAGCGCTCTTGCCGTTGTACCGCTAGCGACCCCAGCCCGTGCAAAGTGTGCGAGAACAGGCACCCGAGACGTCTGCGTGCGGAATGGATAGCCACAGGGGCGAGTACGAGGACGTGAAGTACGCGCCGGATGGGCGACTGCTGTCGATGGACCAGCTCGACGACCAGCTCGACGGCGTCGACGGCGTAGACCAGCTCGACGAGCCGCTCGACGCGTTTGCGAACGTCGGCCAGGGCCTCGACGGCGAGCACCGCACCGAGATGCTCAACTACTGGCAGCAGGCCATCGATGAGATCGAGCACATTGCCGAGGACGGCAACGGCCACGACTGCTTCAAGTCGACGGCCCTGCCCCTCGCCCGCATCAAGAAGGTCATGAAGACCGACAGCGAGGTCCGCATGATCTCGGCCGAGGCCCCCATTCTCTTCGCGAAGGGCTGCGACATCTTCATCACCGAGCTCACCATGCGCGCGTGGATCCACGCCGAGGAGAACAAGCGCCGCACCCTCCAGCGCTCCGACATCGCCACGGCCATCCAGAAGTCCGACGTGTTCGACTTCCTCATCGACATCGTGCCCCGCGAGGAGGCCCAGCAGCGCAAGGCCTCCAGCCACCACCGCGCGCCGCCGCTGCCCAACAGCGACGCGCCGCCCACCGCCGCCGACGCGCCGCCCCACGCCGCGCAGCCCCGCGAAATGCACTACGTCGGCGACAGCCGCTCGCTCTCCTTGGGCGCGGTCGCCGGCTCGGCCCCAGGCACTAATAGCAGCGCGCCGGGCGGCGTCCAGGGCGGCGCCGTGCCGGGCATCGGCGCCGGCATGGGCCTGCCGCGCCCGTTTGTGCCCGGCACCGCAGGCCTTCCCAACGGGCTGCCCAACAGCATAATGCCCGAAGAGGGCCTGCCGCCGCAGCAGTTCGCGCCGTTCGACAGCCGGTTCGCCCAGTTCCCGTCGCAGCAGTTCGGCGCGGCGTCCGTGCCGGGGCCGCTGCCCCAGGGCCAGCCCCAGCAGTTCGGCCAGTTCCCGCAGTTCAGCAACGGCCAGTTCGTGCCCGCGATGCCCGGCGCGGGCGTGCCGCCGCAGCCGATGAGCAGCATACAGGGCGAGCAGGCGAGCGTGCCGCCGCAGTCGCAGTCGCCGCAGCAGCAACCATTGCCGCAGCAGCAGCAGCAGCAGCAGCAGCAGCAGCAACCACAACAGCAGCCGCAACAGCAGCAACCACAGCAATCTCCGCAACAGGCGCAGCAGCAGCAGCAGCAACAGCAACAGCAGCAACAACCACAACAACAGCAGCAGCAGCAACAGCAGGCACAACAGAGCCCGTCGTCGCGCCAGCAAATGCCCCCTCTCGACGACTCGCCCTCGGACAAGGACCCGCACGCCGGCGCCGCCCCCGGCGACACGGCCCTCCAGCAACCTCCATTAAACCAGGCCCCGCAGCAGCGCCCCCCACAAGGCCCACAGCAGTCCCCACCGTCACAGAGCCCGCCCACGTCGCCCAACCAGGCCCAGAAGGGCCGCGAGCAGCCGCGCTACGACTCGGACTTCCAGTACGCGTCCTACAGCGACACCGTGGATGTCGGCTACGGGCCAAGCTACTAGACGCCCCAGGGGCCCTGCGGCCAAGACGTTTTTGATTCCCTATGTTCTTCTCGTGCCCACCTTGTCCCTTTTTTTTGTTTGCTTCCCCCCACTTTATTTCTAGCATATACCCCTCCTATTCTTCCTGGCCACACAAGCTAACATGTACCTGTGTATAAGAAAATAATGATCTTTTTTTAATGCTACTCGACTAGATAGTCCTCGATGGGGAAGCCGATGTCGTCGGCCAGGCGCTGCACGTACGACCACGACACGTTGGCCTTCCACTTTGTGCGCGAGTCAAGCGGGTCGCCCTGCGACTTCGTGAGCAGATTGTGTGCGGCCAGCGTGGCGATCTCGCGGCCCAGGTCCACGCTGGGCTGGAACTCGAAGCCCATGGGGTTCAACGCATGGAAGATTGCCAGCAGCCGCTCCATCTCGAACGCGGGCGCCGCCAGCGACCGCGGCGGAATCGTTGCCGACTTCTTCGGCTTTGTCTCGCGCCGCTTGTTGCGCATCGCCTTCGCCTGCGAGAAGTACCTCATGTCGTACCGCGGCGGGTTGTAGCTGGCCAGGTACGCCGCGCACAGCAGGTAGCAGCTCAGCGGCGACACCACGGGGCCCTCGCCCTGCACGCTGCTCAGCGGCACGGTGTCCAGCAGCATTTCCGACTGCAGCAGCCGCGCCTTGGTGCCGTACACGCGGGCGACCGACGGGTCCGTGCCGGCGTCCTCGCCGGCCACAAACTGCGGCCAGATGCGCGCCGCCACGCGGGCCAGCGACTTGATGTCTGTGCCTGCGTACGGCTGAGCCATCTTGGCCACGAGCTCGAGGTAGTCGGTCTTGAACTCGGTGCTGAAGTCCGGGCCGGCCTCAGCGGGCGCCGGGCACAGCTCGTCCCTGCGCGCGGCCAGAATGTGCAGCGCCTCGTCGAACGTGAACCGCGGGAACCACACGTGCGGCACGCCCGGGTTCGTGACGAGCGCGCGCGGCTCCGGCGTCGAGTACACAAACACAACCACAAGGTTGCGCAGGCCGTCCGCCAGCTCGGGCAGGCGCGCCAGGCTGCTGAACAGGTTCTCGCGCGCACGGTAGTCGTGCAGCTGGTCGAGCCGGTCCAGCACCAGCACATGTCTGCGCGTGAAGTGCGCACGCCGGAACTTGGCCGCAATCAGCGTGTAGAACACGTCCACGTTCTCGCACACCGCCTCGTCGCTCGTGCCCGTGCCCGTGTGTGCAAAAATGAGCCTCAGCGCGCGCTGCAGCAGCACGCGCGCCGTCGCGCACTGGTCGCACTGCACCCACGACGTCGCAAACGGCTGCGAGTCCAGAAACGCGCGCAGCGTTGTAGTTTTGCCCGTGCCGGGCGCGCCCGTCACGGCCACCGCCGTCGGGTACGCATCAGCGGCCAGCAGCGCGGCCAGTGCTCGGCTCTGGCTGTCGCGGCAGCCCATTGCTGCATGCAGATTGAACGTTCCTAATCGCTCCGCGTCAACCGGCCTCTGGTGCCACTGCGTGTGCAGGTTTCTCGGGCGGTTTCTGCGGTTGGGGTTACTCACTGCCGGACGTGCACGCAGAGCCCGGAGCTGGCTGCTTTATCAGCGAGATTTATTCTGCGAACCGCCGACTGGGGACGCCACGGCCATGAGCGAATTGACGCCGGCGCAGCGCGCCGAGCGCCGCGCACAGGCAATGGCTCGCCTGGAGCAGGCCAAGCAGCATATGGCCGCCAAGGCGGCCGGCAATGCCCCCGCCGCCAGCGCCCCGGCTGCCAGCGCCCCGGCTGCCAGCGCCCCTGCCGCCCGCGGCCAGGCCCAGCCGAAGACCGTTGGCCCGCAGGCGCGCAACGCCGCCGCTGTACAGCAGAGCCAGCGCAAGAGCGGGCTCTTCGCCAAGCCCTACATCGAATACGACTTCAGCACCATGGAGGACTCGAAGGGCGGGTTCATGGTGGAGGAGACAGCGCCGGAGGACCCCGGTGCGAAGCACGCCGAGTGGCTCGAGTCACTATCAAACCAGCAGCCGCCATTCGACTTCAGCGACCCGCGCGCGCCGGCGTGCTTCGAGTGCGGCACCAAGGAGCTCGACTTCCGGCTGTGGCGCGTGTTCGCCACGCGCGTGTGCAAGGACTGCCGGCGCGCCAAGCCCGAGAAGTACTCGCTGCTCACGAAGACCGAGTGCAAGCAGGACTACCTGCTCACCGAGTCCGAGCTGCGCGACACTGACCTGCTGCCGCACCTCGAGCGGCCCAACCCGTACCAGCAGACGTACTCAAACATGATGCTGTACCTGCGCTACCAGGTCGAGGAGTTTGCGTGGAAGAAGTGGGGCGGGCCCGAGCAGCTCGACGCCGAGTATGAGCGCCGCGAGGGCATGAAGAAGCAGCGGCAGCGCGCGAAGTTCGAGGCCAAGCTCAAGGACATGCGCAACAAGACGCGCGCGCAGGCCATCACAAAGAGCTCCCGCCACGACAAGCACACCCACATCTGGGGCCCGCCGCAGAAGCAAGGCGATGGCACCTCCCGGCGCGTGTGCGGCGGCTGCGGCATGAACCGAACCGAAATGATTCTCTAGCATTTATAATGAAAGTAATGAGCACAGGTGCACGGAGGCTGACCAGTGGTGGCCGAGCGCGGCCGCTGGGCGACCGTGCTTGCTGTGGAGCTACAGAAGTACCGTAACGCTAGCTATAAATATATCGAAGCATGCAAAAATGCCTACGTCCGGCACCGCGGCGGACCGGGGGCGGCGCCGCTACAGCTCAATGAGAGCCGGCTCAGGCTCAGGCTCCGGTGCCGGCTCCGGTTCCAACTCGGGCTCGGGCTCGGGCTCGGTTTCAGGCCCCGCCTCGGCCTCATGTTCCGCAGGCTCGTGAGCCGCGTGATGCTCAGCTGCGGGCGCGACGCCGGATGCCGCAGCACCGCGCGTTGGCCCGTGCAACTCGGTTTTGGGTGCCTCGTAGGGGTCCTCCGGGGGCTGCCGGTACACATGCGTCTCGGGGCCCACGGGCGGCACGTACTGACCCGGGTTCAGCTCCGCCTCCAGCAGCCGATCGTAGTAGCTCGCCACGGCAAGTAGCTTGCCGTTCAGGTCCTCCAGCGTTCCTAGCTTGCTCGTCGACAGCTTCAGCTCCGAGATGATCTTCGGCTGCAGCTCGATCGCGCGCCGGTTTAGGTCCGTGAGCTGCGTGTTATAGATGGCCTCGCGCGGGTCCGCCTGGTGCACCAGCGCGATGTACGACTCAATCGCGTCGCGGTCTTTTGGCGGAATGGCCGGCGCCGGCGCCTGCGGCTCGGAGACTGTCTCCGGCTCGAGACGCAGATCTGCCGGCGCGTACGCGCTGGCGGCATTCTGCTGCGGCCCCAGCTCGGCCAGACTGGCCTCAATAGCGCGGCGTACGTCTTCGTCCATGTCGTCGTCTGCCGCTGCCGCAGCTGCGTAGCGGCCGGACCCCGACTGCTGCGGCCGCGGCGCCGGCGCCTGCTGTGGTGCCGACTTTAGGCTGAGGTTGATCGCCTCCTCGAGGTCCTGGCGGAAGCGCGAGCCGATGTCGCGGTTGTTGCTGGCGATTCCGCGGTGCGAGTGCGTCCGTGCGTGCTGGCCCTGGCCCGGGGCCCGGCCCTGCTCGCTGGCGGCCCGCTGCGACTTGCGGGTCACGCGCGCGTTGCAATCGTCGCACACGCGCACGGGAATGTTGATCCCGAAGTGGGGTAGCGGAATGAAGTTCGCGCAGTACTCCTGCATGAACACACCCCCGCAGTTGCGGCAGTGGTGCTTGCGGTTGTAGAACGAGAACGCCTGGCCAGACTTCATGCAAGTGTCGCTGTCCGTCCACTCTGGCGCCGTGGCCGCCTCCAGAAACGACGACGAGATCTCGCCCTCGGCGCCGGTCTCGGGGAATTCAATGTCCTTGCGCCGCTTCAGTTCCTGGTATCTGTCCTGCAGGTACTGGGCCTCGGGCTTGGACGCCGACGCGCGGGCCCACGTCTGGAAGTACTCCAGCATGAGGTCAATGACGTCGCCGTTGCGCTTCTGATTCACGAGCGACAGCAGCTCCGCCACGTACGCGTCCACAAACTCTTTGGCCGCAAACTCGGCAAAGAAGTGCGCGCCGCCGTTCTTCACGAGCAGGTCCAGCAGATGCAGCGTCAGGATCTGCACGTTTGGGTTCGTGTCGTACAGTCGTTTCTTCAGTGCCCGCAATGTGTCTTTCGGCGTGGCCTGCTTCGACCGCACGGTGTCGCAGATCTCCAGGTTCAGCGCCAGGTCCTGGTCGCCGCTGGGAATGCTGCTTGCCGTTGCCCGCTGCACCTCGCCCTCAATGGGCGCCTGGCCCCACCACAACGACATCGCCCGTGCTGGTCCGAGAAACGAGAGTAGGCGGTTCCAAGTGTGGCAATGGTGCGGTTCCCCGGTCCTTCTGGCCTTATCGCCGGTTTTGGCCACCAACGGTGGTCGTCGCGTCACATGATATTCGCCCACACCATACTGCTCAAGGCAAAACGTGGGACCACAAGCGGCTGGCAGTTGGGACCACCGCCTCTGTCATTATTCAGGCACGCTTCATCTGGACTAGGTCTCAACGTGCGTTGAGAGTCCGAAAGGGGAAACTGCAGGAAACCGCAGATAATCACCATAGAGGGATCCCAGAGACCGAACGCCCTAAGGGATCCGCTAAGGGAATCTCATAAAGTAGGAAGGCTCGGTACGAATTGCTGAACGACGGCGCAAAGCGCTGAAGGGAGAGCCATTATGACAAAATCGGTCGAAATATGCTTAGTTGCAAATAAATTAAATAGCCAAGACATCCCGAGGAGCCGATGACACGACGATGCTAGGCCCACTAGGACCACGGAGGGCCAGCATGCAACAGGTACACTTTTTTTTGAGCCGAGGTAACTCGCGTCTGTCACCAGTGATTCATGGTTGAGTCATTACGTGCGTCGCGCGTAAGCGTCTGCCTGTGCGTGTGCACCGTGCATGTTCACCTATTTTGGCGTCGCCCTTGTCAGGCTTGTCAGGTTTGACTAATATAGCGCGGGCGTCTTCTGTTGCTCCACACACCGTCTTTCCTCTGGCCTGATGCGCTTACATTGTACATCTCGCTGCATGTCGTAAGCGCTGTGGACGGCGCTATAACGCTTTTGTCTCCATCTCAGTTTGGTGGCGCCCCATCGACTGCTTCACCAGCTTGCGCAGATTCATAAGCGTGCGTCTGAGGGGAAGATCATTCACGTGACATATTCTCTATTCATGTCTTATCACGATGCAAATTAGTGAAAAATAGTGCTCCGGGGCGAGTCTCGCGGCTTTCTGGTCGCAAATTGTGACTTCACGCACTCTTTGTTTCATTTGCTCACGTTCCAGCCAGCCTCGACACTAGTGCGTGGGGTGTCTGTCAGCGCGTATTGCGTATGACATAAGACTGCTTAAAAGTATGCTTGACCCTGCATATCCCCCAATCTATCTTGCATCGTCTCACATCTCGGGGTAAACAGATATATCGCAAGAGGTAGCATGATCGCCTAGAGCACAGCTTTCCTCGTAGAATATATGCATATTCTTACCGTCATACCGATCCATGGGTTCATGTTCCCACCGAGATATGTTTCTGCCCATCGGGCAGGCTCAGGGACTAAGCCTTTTGTGGATCGATTGTACGGTGATGATGACCTTGCGCCACGTCCTAAAATGACAAACTATTATTTACTACCTCGGCGACTGCACACCCCAACCCTAGCATATGAAACCTGATACGATGTGTTTTTTCTGTGCAGGATCCTAGATAATATATAACCTACCTGTATCTCGAACTTTAGGTTCGGCCTACGATGGCTTCGCAGTCTTCTGTACACTCGGATCCACAAACGGACCAGCCCGGCCCTCCCGTCACCGAGATTGCACCTGGAGTGCCGGTGCCGGCCAGTCCAGGCGACATCAAACAGTTCCAGGTCGGGCTGTTCGGGCCGAAAGATCCCGAGCTGGCGCTGCAATGGGGCCCCATGCACAAGACTGTCACTCTCGGCGTGGTTACCTTTGCAATTATGCTCTCCGCATGGGGCTCTGCGGTTGCAGCGCCTGCTGTGCAACCCATCATGGAGATTTATCACATCGGCCTGCCGGTCGCCACTCTGATCGTGTCCCTATATGTCGCAGGATTCGCGGTCGGGCCCGTGGTGTGGGGACCGCTCAGTGATCGACTGGGCCGCAAGATCCCACTGCTCGTTGGCGTCTTCGGTGTCATGCTGTTCATGTTTGCCGGAGCTACTTCCAAGGATCTGCAGACACTCATGCTGTGCCGCTTTTTCCAGGGCACATTTGGCGCCTCGTCGCTCACAGTCGGGCCAGCCATCGCGGGCGACGTTTTCACGGCCAAGACGCGCGGCATGGCGATGTCGCTTGTGTGCTTTGGTGTTGTTGCTGGCCCTATGATTGCGCCTGTGGTTGGTGCCTATATCACGCAGTCGTTCCTGGGCTGGCGTTGGACCATGTACATTACTGGCATCATGAGTGCCTTGAGCTTAATCCTGCTTGTATTCTTTCTTGACGAGACTCAGCCTGGCAAGATTTTGACGTACCGGGCGGCGCGGCTTCGCAGCGAGACGGGCAACTGGGCCATTCACTCGCCAGCCGATGTTGATACAGTGTCGCCGCGCACACTTCTGCACAAGGTCCTGCTCCAGCCGATGATCATGTTGATCAAGGAGCCCATCCTGTTTCTCGTCAGTCTGTACCATGGCTTCATCTACGGCATTCTGTACTTGTGCTTGGAGGCGATTCCCATCATTTGGGCAGGCTACCAGTGGCCCGGCGCGAACAAGTTCTTGCCGTACCTGTCACTAATGGTTGGCTCCGCCCTTGTGAACGTTATGAATGTTCTTACGTTTGAGCCCTGGTACTTCCGCCAACTAGTAAAACACAACAAGAAGGTCATGCCAGAGAATCGGCTGCCGCTCATGATCATGTGTGGCGGATTGTTTGCCATTGGCATTTTCTGGATGTGCTGGACGGGTGCGTACCCCGAGCATGTGCACTGGCTGGCGCCGGTGTTCGGCGCCGGAGTGCTGGGCTTCGGCATGATCGGGCTGTTCCTTGCTGCGTTTAATTACATTCTCGACACATACCTGATGCAGGCCGGCACCGCGTTTGCTGCGAACACGTTTTTGCGGAGCTCGTTCGGCTGTGCGTTCCCGCTGTTTGCCCACCCCATGTTTATCAACTTGGGCACGCAGTGGGCTGGCACACTGCTCGGCTGCCTTGCGGCGCTTCTGTTCCCTGTGCCGATCCTGTTCTACATATTTGGCGCCCGCATCCGATCGATGTCCAAGTATGCGATGAACCTAGATGATCTTGAGCTGGAGAAGGAGATGCAGGAGCCGCAGGAGACCGGCGCCCAGGAGGACGAGACTGAAAACGACCCCAGTGAGCACAAGAGCGTTGGTGAGGAAGCCTAATGATAGTGATAATCCGATGTGCTTGCTTGGACAGCTGCTCTTTGATTCCATACCCCTGCGCTCCTCCATCCAGTCGTTTCTAATAGACCCGAAATGATAATAGTTGTGCTTTCGCTGCTGCAATAATGCATCAGCTGCCTTGCATTCAAAGTACTTTGGATACGCTCTACTCACCCAATAGTCAACAACTGTATATATGCTAATTGTTAATACAATTCTCAAGCTCATGAAATGCACGTACCAAAAAGCGTGGGATGCATGTCTAAAAAAATAAATCATCACGCTGAGCAGAGAATGAAAATATCGGTCTACTTGAGAGCCACGGGTGCATTGGTGCGCTTGCTGAAGGCAATGAGGAGCGAGATGATGTAGAGCTCTACCTTGTCCTTAAACGCGAGCAGCAGGCCCTGCACGAGAATGCCCTTGGTGATCTGGGGCCCAATGCCCTTGAACAGCGAGCGGACGCCGTCCTCGTTGAGAAGGAAGACCAGCGCGTCGGCAAACGACTTGAACTTGCGCGAGCTCTGCTGCATGACCTTGGCCACGATGAGCGGCTGGGTGGCAATGGTTGCCAGGCTCTTTGAGAGCGCGCCGAGCAGGAAGTTGTTCGCCACGGACAGGTGCGGATTCCCTGCGAACAGGACGGAGCGCAGGCGCGCGGCCGCGCCGTATGTGATGCTCGGGTTCACGACGAGAATGAGCGAGGCCTTGAGGCCGCGCCACAGGCCGCGGACGCCGTCGTCATCAAGCACCTTACGCGCAGACTCGAAGAAGCTGTCGCCACCGGTCTGCTGGCGCGTGGTCACGACGGACACCGGGATGGTGAAGATCTGGGCCAGCGCGCCGGCCACGGCGCCGAGCAGCAGCTCAATGGCGGTCGAGAGGACCTGGCCCTGCGAGAACCGCCGGATGTAGAACGAGCGCACGAACGAGTACCAGTAGAAGTAGGCGAAATTTGTGCTGACGACGCCGACAAGGGACCCCGCGAGTCCGTCGTACCACGACTTGATCCCGTCCTTCGCGTAAAGGCTTTTGAGCACATCAATGGTGCCGATGTACCGCGACGGCTTTCCGTCCTTGCTCTTGGCCTTTTCCTGGACCTGCACGCGCGTCTTGGCCAGGTCCAGCGGGTAGACAATGGTGTTGGCAATGAGGGCAGCGACGGATCCGGCTAGGGCCTTGCCCCAGTCGGACAGGACAACGGCGCCCACCTCCTTCGACGGGCCAATTGCCATTCGGTGAACCTCTGCTAGTCGTGCGGGCAAGCTTCGCGCCGGCCCTCCATCGGGGGGTGCAGTCTTATAAGCGAACCGCCGGGCAGGCCCCGGCCCGGTCAGCTGACCCGCGTCTGAAATGATGCCCCCGCATTAGATTGAGTCACCCGAGGTTGGCCAACGAGCCAGCCGGCAATTATGCCCACGATGCGCAGGAGCGCGCAGACGCTGGTGATTCGCACTGCGTGGTGGATTACGGGCGCTGCTGAACGTGGCCCGGTGTAGTACGCCGTGGGACTCGGGAGGGATTAAGCCAGGTCTGGATATCTTGTTAGTCCTCTGGCACTGTTAGCCGTCGGGGGATGTAGTAATAGGTTAAATGGTAGTGCAATATGAGAACCGGTGAACGCGCTTGTTACAGGGCCTTCGCGGCGCGGGGAGCCACCGCGATGTAGACTCAAGCTCAGGGTCAGCATAAACGCTGCTGACAGCATTCTGCGTATGGCTGCTCTGGGGCAATTGAGCGCTGGAGCCGTTGAGACCCGTTGGAGAAAGACGAGAGTGGGCAAGCCGAGGATCAGCCCTGAAGAGCGGGCACTGGCGCGGGCCTCGAGTGCCGTGCGGTGCCTTTCACTTAGAGGCGCGCAAACAGCTCCGGGCTGTTTACATGTGGCGGAAGCTGCACGGTCGAAGCACGAAGGGCGCAGGGTTTGATCCAGCGGGCACGGATTGTCCAGTGGGCGCGGGTGCGGAGACGAACCAGTCTCGACGCTGGGCCGCGTCCAGCCAGGCATGCGATTCTCCTATTTAACCACGGCCTGACGCAAGTTCAAGCGAGTCTTGAAGCGGGTCAGCCCGGACCACCGCCGCCACCGCCGCCGCTTGCGTGATCCTGAATCAGCAATTTAGCGGTGTTCGGGGAAGTGCAGTGCCGGGAACAGCACTGGGAATACTGTACTGGGCAACTGTACCGGGGGGCCTGTAGCGCAGGAGCAAAGAGAGACAACATGGAGGTGCTGTACGCTGCCGTGATCAAAGACGCGCAGCCGGTGGCAGAGCATAGCCGGGCCAGCAACCGCAAGCACAACGGCGTGGACCTGCGGGCGCTCGCGAGCGCCATTGCGGCACAGGCGCGGCCCGGAGAGAAGGTGTGCGTGTCGGCGAACCGGCTGACCGGGTCGTACTTCCAGCAGGAGCCGTCGGGGCTCGTGATTGTGGCGATTGGCGACGAGCGTGCGCCGCAGCGGATTCTGCTGCAGTTTGTGAAGTCCGTGGACACGCGACTGCAGACGTCGCAGGACTACGGGGCGGTGCTGCGGGATGTGCAAGAGGAGGTTGCGGCGAACCACGATAGCATCCGGCTGGCGCAGAGCGAGATCAACGACGTGAAGCAGGTGCTGATCAACAACATTGACCTGCTGCTGGAGCGGGGCGAGCAGGTGAATTTGCTCGTGAACCGGACGGGGGACATGTCGGAGTCTGCGGCGCTGTTCAGCCGGCAGGCGACGCGGCTGCAGCGGCGGCTGTGGTTCCATAACGTGAAGCTGCTTGTTGCATGCGGCGCGCTGCTTCTTTGTGGCGGCGTTGCGGCGGCGAAAGTAGTGGGCGTGATATGAGGACAACGTGAACGCAATTGACTAGGTATCTGCGCTTATTGGGGCGGTCATGGAAGGCACCGCAGTAGTAGTACGCAAGTATATACGCATTTTACATATTGAACGAATCGGTTATGGCAGCATACCGCAAGACTGCATTCTAGCTGTATACCAGCTGTATAGCACCTGTATACCACATGTATAGCACCTGTATACCACATGTAAATGTATACGCAGGAGATACGCAGTAGATGCGCTTGTTGGAGATGTGCACACAGCCGGACACAGTTTCTTCGGCGAATCAGCCATCCGCCGCTACAGACGCCACTGCGCATGCAGCCCCGCGCGCCGCGGCCGCCGACCGTCCACGCAATGGCTTGTGTTTCTCCTTCCCGTTTGGCCAACCCGCCTGCGTCCAGAGCCGAGCCGCACACGGCCGCGCCGCTGAGTCAGCGGGCACATGCGCGCCTCCTCCCGCGCGCCTCTCCGGGCCCGTCCGTCCCTCCCCGGCGCGTCTAAGCGAACCCTCCCATTTCGGCGGCGGTGTCGTTGCGCAAGGACCGGGCAGAACACAGAACCGCTAGCGGCGCGCTTGCGAGATGGCGGTGCTGGACAAACTGAAACTGCTGAGCCTGATTGTGGTGGTGCTGGTGGAGATCGCCGCCAACGTCGCGTACGTGAACCACGTCGTGCGCTTCAAGTCGGGGTTGAACAACAACGACACGCTGCGGCGCATGTGGTCGAAGCCCGACCAGATCATTTTCCAGCCGGTGCTGGCGCCGCTCGTGCTGGGCCTGCTTGTGTGCGGCGGCGTGAACACGCTGGCGCGCGGCGTCATGATCGGGGTGCTGCAGGTCGTGGACGCGCTGCGCACGCCGAGCGAGCTGTCGCTGTCGGCGGACCTGGCCGTCACCGTGGCCGGCACGGCCGCGGGAGCGCTGGCCGGTATCGTGGTATACATTGTCGACGGCGGCGGCTCCGTGTGGTACGAACTGGCGGGGTCGCTGGCGCTCTCGCTTGTGTTTCCGCTTGTGCGCGTTGCAGGCCGCGCGCCGGGCTCGGTTGTCGCTCTGTGGGTCGCGGTGCTGAGCGCCGTAGTGGTATTTGTGAGCCTGTGGGCGGCGCGCATTGTTGCGCCGCGCAGCGTCGCGCAGCCGCAGGTCCGGCAGCTCATTCCGGCGCTCGGCCCCACGGCCAGCGTGTCGGGCGCCAAAATCGCGCTGCTGTTTGTTGCCTGCGCCGCGCTCATGGCCGCGCTGCGCGCCTGCGACTTCCTGGTTGTGCTCTACACGGACCAGCCGCACCTCGCGCACGTGTACCTGGCGCTTGTGCTGCGCAACTTCGCCGGGTTCATGGCGCTCATTGGCTGCGCATTTAGCGCCATCATCATTACAAACTTCTTCCTCATGCACCACATTCTCGTCTGGCAGTGGCCGGCGCTGCTGGTGCCGCTCGCCACGTCGGTTGTGGTCGAGCCCGCGCTCAGCGCGCTTGCGCCCGGCCCGCTCAGCTTTTCGGTGCCGGTGCTCGCGCGCTACGTGCGCCGCGTCCTCATGTATGCCGCAGCCGGGTACCTGGGCGCGGCGGTGTACCTGGGGGTGCTGGCCAAGGCCGCAAACGAGGCGCTGGACCCCGGCGTCGAGGGCCAGAGCGAGCTCATTGTGGACGACGACGACGACGACTCCGAGTACGAGATGGAGGCCTAATCATACATACGTATATTATTTTGTCATTTGCTGCGTGCGGTGCGACGATGGTGCGGGCGGCGCGACGATGCTACGGGCAGTGCGATGGTGCTGCGGGCGGTGCATTGACGCACGCGGTACGGCGCTGCGCGGCACGCGTGTTTCAGATCCCCGTGGCACCAGGCGGCCTGAGATGTCGCCCGACAGCACCACGGCAGGGCGCCGGAAGCAGTCCACGAACCGACGCTGTACAGCGCGCAACCTGCACACTCGCTGTCCACACACGGCACCTGCGGCGCACCCACAGCACCCGCGACTCACACACGGCGCACACACGGCGCACACACGGCGCACACACTGCAAACACACTGCACACACACCGCATACCCGCGGCGCATCCACCGCATACCCTGCAGGCACCGCACATGCGCGCGCCACCACCGTCACCTGACCGCCTGCCCCCGGCGCGGCCTCGTCCCACCGCCGCGAGGCGGTGCGCACCGGCCCAGTCAGCCCTCCCTCTCTCACCAGCCACGCCATCACATAGGTGACGACCGCCCCCGCCAGCACCTGCCACCGCCCCAATTAGATGCCGGAGCCCTTCCTGTCTGCCACAATCCTTGCGTCCGCGGCGGCCACGCCGCTGGCCGCGCCGCTGGCCGCGCCGTCCGGCGCGCCCCCGCAACAGCCCGGGACAGGCCTGCCCGGCAGCGAGCCGGTCGCGGCGCACGGGTTTCTGTGGTACGTGCTTGTGCTGCTCGTCGAGCTCGCGTTCCTGGCCGCGATTGCCGTGCTCACGAAGTACACCGTGCAGCACCGCTCGGGCCTGAGCGAGCCGGACAAGATCCGCCGCATCTGGGCGCGCGCGCCGGAGATCCGGTTCCAGCCCGTGACGCGCCCGCTCGTGTTTGCCGTCGCAACAAGCTTCGGCGCCCAGACCGTCATCCACGCCCTTGCCGTCGCACTGCTCTCGCTCGTCGGCCTGAACGCCGAGCACGGCGAGCCGCTCGGCCTGCTCGTCGCCTACGCCGGCGTCGGCTTCTCCGCGCTCATCTCCGTGCTCGTGTACCGCGTCAGCGGCGGCACGAACTGGAAGCTGTGCGCGGCCGCAACCCTCGGGTTCGACTGGTTCATGACCGGCGTTGTGCTGAACATCGCGCTCAGCTTCCACCACATCAGCACCGGCGAGGGCCTGTCGAAGACGGCAATGTTCTTCATTGTGCTCGGCGCCACGCTTGTCATCCTGTTCCTCATGCAGGCCCCGTTCTACGTGTGGGGCGCGTACAAGCGGGTGCCGGCGCCGGCGCGCCTCATCTACAACAACTCGGTCGTGCCGAACTGGGTGAGGCTGGACCGCACAATCATCATGGTTGCCGCGCCGCTCACGCTCGTGCACCTCGTCACGTTCTACTTCCAGGGCGCGGCGCTCAGCCCCGGGTACTGGTCGCGCGTCGTGAGCGGGCTGGCCACGCTTGTGCTGCTGTCGGCGTGCGCGCTGGCGTCCATCATCAGCGTGAACCGCGCCCTGCTGGCGAACGAGTTCCAGTGGCAGTGGCGCGCGTTCCTGACGCCGGCGGTGCCGCTCGGCATTGTCGACGTCGTGTTGCGTCTGGTGCTGCTGCTGTTCGGGTACTCGTCGCTGCGCTGGCTCCTATACCAGCTGCCGCACCTCTTCCTCAGCTACGGCAGCAGCGGTGCGCTCGGCGTGATTGTCTACCTGAGGATGGCCGAGCGGTACGCGCAGACGCACATCGACGAGGATGTTCTCGCTCAGGACGATCTGCTGGCAGAGTTCGAAGAGGACGAGGATAACGAGGAGCTCGAGGTGTGAGCGCGTGCCCAGGGGTGCCTTGTGCAGGCCAGTCTAGGCCGGTGCACCCAGGACATATTTGTCGACCACTGAACTCCCAATGCGGACCAGTGCACCCAGCGCATACCAATGTACACCAATGCAGTGTATCAGTGCACACCAGTGCACCAGTGAAGTGCATCAGTAGATGCAGTCCCAATGCGCGCGCAGTGCTCTCCACAGCACTCCCACTGACTGGCACCGCTCGTCGTGCCCCCCTTAGACAAGCCTACATAATGCTGCTCCATCCCACATACGCAACTACTCGCAATGCGTCGCTCAGTCCCTGCCGCTTCCCCTCTTTGGGCACCGCATTACTTCCCTTTGTGCACTACATTTACTCCCCCTACTTTACGTCCCTCATATTTATGTCCCTCATATTTATGTCCCACACGCCCTCCACGTATTTATGTCCCGCGCCGCCTGGGATGTGCCCCGGGTTAGGGCGCGCCCGGTAAAGCGTTTCCACCACCAACCTGAAAAAACCTGGCCGACGAGCAGCGAGATTCATTCATGGCGCGCCCAACAAAGGTCGGCGTCGTTGTCTCCCAGGGCAATATGGACAAGACCGTCAAGGTCCGCATCCGCAACACCAACTGGAACCGCCACGTGTCCAAGTACATCGTCAGCCACCGCAACATGCTCGTGCACGACGAGCTGAACAAATGCCGCGAGGGCGACGTGGTGCGCATCCAGTACGTGCGCCCGCTCAGCGCGCGCAAGTCCTGGGCCGTCGCCGAGTTCATGCGCCTCAAAGGTACGAGCTGGGAGAAGTACAAGCAGGAGATCCCCGGCGAGGTCCGCCGCGACGAGGTCCAGAAGCTCGACGAGTTCACGCGGCTGCGCGAGCAGCGCGAGGCCACGAAGGGTGAGGCCCCTGAGGTCGCTGCCCGGCGCAGCAGCCAGGGCGCGCCGGGCGCCGTCAGACTCGACGTCGACGTCATGGAGGCCGACCTCAGCAGCCTCAGCGCTCAGCTCTCGAACCTGTCGTTCATGGGAGCCGAGGCGCGGCGTATTCTCGCCGAGGAGCCGCAGCGCGCGGACTCCATTCTGAAGGGCCTTGGCAAGGACCCCGCGGCGCTGAACCCGAGCATGAAGAGGAACCTTATAAAGAAGCATCTGACCAGCGAGAAGTCCGCATAGGGAGACCGTTAGGTATTGGAAAAAGAACTCGCTGTGACCGGGAAGCACGCGCTGTTCAGCTGGCTCTTCCCAACGCGGCCCCCCATCTATGTACATACACTACCGTATTAGCCCCCCACACGTATGAATACGCACATTTAAATACACATAATGAAGTGCAATGCCCCTGCTAACCTGGACCCGCTCAAGCTAGTTTGCAGCGTTTGCCTTTCTCTGCCTCTTTAGTCTGCCTCCTTAGTCCGCCTCCTTAGCCTCTGCCTCAGCCTGGCCCGGCTACGCAGCTTCTGGCGCTCTGGCGCTCTGGCTTGGGCCGGTTCCAGGGCTAGGGCACAGCTCACCATGCTAAGGCGGGATTACCGCCGCTACAGGCCCCAGCAGCGAGCCGCCCTGAGAATCCGCAGCTCCGCCCACAAAGATGTCTGCGTGGGGAGGCATGGATGACAGCGCGGACAGCAGCGTGAACGCGCCCGAGCTGGACTTCGACATGGACGCCGTGCGGGCCCTGGCGGCGTCGGACCGCGAGGCGGCGGCGCGCGAGTTCCAGCGAGCCCTGAACGAGGCGGCGCAGAACGGGAACGAGGCCGTCGTGCACGACATTCTCGGCAGCAATGACGTCGCGCCGCTCGTCGCCGTCGACGCCAAGGACGAGGCCGGCAGCACGCCGCTCATCTACGCGTCCTGCTTCGGCCACGAGCACGTCGTGGCCGAGCTGCTGCGCTTCGGCGCCGACGCAAACCTCCAGGACATGAACGAGTGGACCGCCCTCATGTGGGCCGTCAACAACAACCACCTCAGCATCGTCAAGCAGCTGCTGGCCGCCGACGCAGATGTCACCATCAAGACCGGCACAGGCCGCACCGCGTTTGACCTCCAGATGTCCTCCACCTCCGCCACATACCTGTACCTGTCCGCGCAGGGGTACATACAGTCCGGCCCGGGCAGCGCCGGCAGCGCCGCTGCCGGTAGCGAGCTCGGCGCGGACCTGTACGAGGCGGCCGTGGACCCCAGCGAGGTCGAGGCGCAGTTCGCCGAGAACCTGAAGGAGAGCGCGCTGACGCTCGGGTTCGGCGCGTCGCTCGACGATGACGCGCTGCCGCCGCTGTCCGGCGGCGACTCCGACGGCGACGAGCCGCTCAGCGTGCCGGCCCCGCGCAAGCCCGAGGAGGAGCTGGCCATCGAGTTCGACTGGGACACGTTCCGCGTGCGCGACTCGCTGGCCCTGCCCCGCGACTCGCTGCCCCAGTTCCTCGACCTCGTCATCACCGACATGCGCCCGACCCTGCAGAAGAACCAGATCCCGACCAGCGCCAACGCGCTGTTTCTCGCCGCGCGTTACTTCTTTTTCTGCGGCACCGAGGAGAGCTTCACGGCCATGGTGTCGCCCATCTCGCGTCGCATCGAGCTCGCCGTCCAGGACCCGCAGCACCGCGGCGACCTCGCCTACCTCTCGTACTGGCTCGCCAACACCGAGGTCTTTCTGTACTATATCCGCCGCGAGCCCTCCATGGAGAAGGCCACGCGCCACGACATCCAGCCCACGCTTGAGGCTCTTGTCACTGAAATCAGCGGCCAGATCCAGAGCCACGCCGAGCAGCTCATTCTGCCGCTCATCCGCCCCTGCCTGCTCGACTACGAGAGTATTCCCGAGTACGGCAAGGTCGAGTACCGCGACGAGTGGCGCCTGTTCCGCGCCGCGAGCAAGCACCTCCAGCGCAACGACGACGACCTTGTCCAACAGCGCATGCTGCCGCCCTCGCAGGACGCCCTCATCAGAAAGCCGGGCCCGCAGCGCGTCACGGCCGTCCTGTCGTCCCTGCTGCTGCTGTTCCAGATTTACAGCGTGCACCCGGTCACGCAGCTGCAGATCGTGGCCAAGCTTCTCTATTTTGTGTCGTCGCGCCTCTTCAACACCATCGTGTCCTCGCGCAAGTACCTGAACCGGCGCCGCGCAATGCAGATCCGCCTCAACGTCTCTGTGCTCGAGGACTGGTGCCGCAACCAGAACTTCCGCCCCGAGTCCGTCGAGATCGACGGCAAGAACTACCACTATAAATCCCTCATCGACACGGGCCGCACCTTCCTTGCGCCCCTTGTCCAGATCCTTGCATGGCTGCAGACATTCAGTGGCTTCGGCTCCGACTTCACGACGGTTGTGTCGACGCTGCAGGAGCTGAAGGCACTGAACCCGAAGCAGCTTCTTTACACCGCAACCCACTACCGCTTTGAAACACGAGAGGCGCCGCTCTCCAAGGACTATAAACACTATCTGCAGGAGCTTGCCAGCCACCACTCGCGCGCGTCCGAGATCGACACGCCGCAGTCGCTGGCGCCGACCGCCCACGACGACAACTTGGTGAGCTTTGACGACGTGCCCGGCGACAGCCCTGCACAAACGAGCCAACTGCCGACGCGCAGCTGTGTGCACATCTCCTATGAGCTGCCTGTGGTCGACGACGTAATGGTGGATCTCGAGCTGCCACTTGTCGAGCACGTTCCTTTATTGGACGAGGCGATCCAGTACTGGGGCGGTGGATTCGGCTTCACGCAGACCCACAGTGGCCACTTCTTTGTGCCGTACGTCCCCAACGATCTTGTGGAGCTGCTGAACGCCAGCGGGGCCGCTGACGAAGAGGAGGTGTCGCAGGATGGCCGCAACTTGGACGTCGAGGAGCCCGAGACCGCGGGCAAGCGGCCGGCGACCGGGGAGGAAGAGAGTATATCGCCGTGGCGGCTCGATAGAGACGATGAGCTTGCACCCGTTTGGTAGAGCATAATCGAGCAGCTAAGGAGACTCAGAGGGAACCTATGAAGGAACCGAAGAGGGTAACCAGGAGGGGAGCCAAGAAGGGACCGAAGAAGGTAACCAAGAAGTGAGCCAAGAGGAACCTCAGAAGGATACCCGAGAGCGAAACAAGAAGAAACCCCAGATCCCTAGAAGAAATTGAAAAGGGAAACCAGTGTGTTCTCTTAATGTATGAAGGCCTACTGGAACTGCCGCAGGCACACGTCTCTCCCATGTTTTATCATCTTTCACTAGCTGCCACCCCGACTCTCGCGGCTTCCACATCGAGGAAGAGGCGGGCACAGCCTTATCTTAATTAATGATACTCGTTTGTAAATCATCCACTAATTTTGCTTCCTGGCAATAGCGGACATCCTGCTCGGCACTGGTGCTTTGCACTGGTGCTTTGCACTCGTGCTTGACCCTGCTACTTCGCCCTTTGGCTGCGTGCCAGCGTATACGTTACTTATTAGAGTCCCCGACAAAAGCCGGTGTTTTTACCTATGCGCGTGTGTTGAGCAGCAGCGCGACAATGAGCCCGTAGAGCCCGAGGACCTCGGCGAAGATTAGAATGAGCACCATGCCCACAAACAGCTTGGGCTGGACCATAATTCCGCGCACGCCAGCGTCGCCGACAATGCCTATTGCATAGCCCGCGGCCATGCTGGCAAATCCGACGGAGCAGCCGGCGCCCAGGTGCATGAAGCCGGTGAACAGCGTGTACTGCTGCTTGGGGCTGATGCTGCCGGCAATAAGCACGCTCACAACAAGGCCATACACGACGAGAATGCCGCCCAGAACGACCGGCAGGATGCTCTTCATGACGAGGTCTGGGCGGAAGGCGCCGATGCCTGCGATGCCAATTCCGCTCTTGGCGGTCGCGTAGCCCGAGCCGATAGCGCTGAATGCCATTGCTGCCGCGCAGCCGGCGAACCCGAGGAACGGGGCGTACGCCGGCGCGAAGTCTGCTTCGTACGCAGCCAGCGACATGTGTGCCAACGGAGGGTGCGAGGATGCAAGGGCCGCTGCTGCTGACGATTTGGGTGGCCGGCCGTATCGTGCGGCCGACCCGGCCCAGCCCTTACCGCGGCGGACCCACCGAGCCTGCAGGCTCCTGCACCATGCACCGTGCCGTGGGGTGGTCATCTACATCTAAAATTGACAGGCTACAGCCAGTATTAAGGTAAACTAATCCTGCGTTGATTAATCCTGCATTGATTAATCCTGCACTGATTGCGCTATCGGTTGCTTTTATCCGTCCCGATGCCTGCACTAATAACACTTTTTACAGCTCAGCTGATCTCCATGGCGCTCTCGTCGGCCGGCTTCTGCACGACGCCGCTGGCGATGAGCCCGTCGGTCTCCTCGCCGAGGAACTGGACGCTGCGCTTCGCGTCGAGGAACAGCGAGTACGAGCGCTTCACGTCGGCGACCTCGACGACGGGCGAGCGCCGCTTCGCCGCAATCAGGTTTGCGGTCGAGATGAGGTTCGCGGCGTAGCGCAGCGACGCCTCCTCGCCGATCTTCGTGAGAATGGCCAGCGCGTCGGCGTGGAGCTCGACCTCCTCCTCCTGGGCGCGGATGGTCAGGATGGCCCGGATGTCGTCGGCGGAGTACGACTCGGTGGCAATGATGATGATGCGGTCGAGCAGGTCGACAGGCAGGCCGTGGGCGCTCTTGTAGTTTGTGCCGCGGGTCTTGGAGATGCCGCGGTTTGTGGCCATGATGACGATGGGCGCGAGCTCGTCCTCGAGGGCGCGGTTGATGAACGAGAAGCACTCGATGTCGAGCATGTGGACCTCGTCCACAAACAGGACGCCCGGGACAATCTCGGCCTTGCCCTCCTCCTTCCACTCGCCGATCTTGGTGTTGATCTGGGAGCGGACCTCGGGCCTGATCTCACCGACGTCGCCGCTGAACAGGGCGAGAAAGCCCTGGGTGCGGGAGTTGATGACGTCGATCTCGTGCAGCGACACGGTGTGGACGACCTCCTTGCGGCGCTGCAGCTCGCCCTCGGGGCACTGCACGAACTTCGTGTCGGCGCCCATGGCGTCGTAGTCGCGGCTGCGGGCGTAGGAGCGGCCGAGCTTCGTGACGCGGCCCGTGGCCTTGTCGATGGAGATGACGTCGCCGGCAATGACCTTCTCCTTGGAGAGGCCATCAATCATCTTGACGCCGAGCTCGTAGATGGTCTCCATGTCTGTGGTCTTGATGGTGAGCTTGCCCTGCTTGTGGCCACCGGCCACGCTGCGGTCTATTTGGATCTCGACGACCTCGCCCTCGACGATCTCGGTCTCCTCGCGGATGCGCACGCCGATGGAGCGGCGGAACGCCTGCGTGAGCGCCTCTGTCTTGGAGACGTCGAGGCTGTACAGCTCGCTGCCGCTGATGGACGTGAACGGCACGTCCGGGCCGAGCGACTGCGAGATGCCCATGGCAATGGCGGTCTTGCCCGTCGACGGCGGGCCGGCCAGCAGCGCCGCGCGTCCGGCAATCTTGTTTTCGCGGATCATGCGCAAGAGCACGCCGGCGGCCTTGCGCGCGCGCAGCTGCCCGACCATGCCCTGGGCCTGCGGCAGCGGCTGCAGCTGGTCGTCGTCGAGCCCGAGGCCGGTGATGTGCGAGTGGGCGGCAATGAGATTGAGCCCGCGCACCTCGCTCGCGCTCTCGCTGGTCGTGGCGATGGACATGTGCGAACTGGAACCGCGGTGGTGGTGAAGAGAGGGAGGATTTGGCGCCGCTGGGCAAATGGGCCCACGATACGCCCAGTGGTCCTGGCGACGCCATACGGCTCTGCCCGATGGCGCCGCGATACGGCCCGTCGTTTAGTCACGGCCGCTCCCAAGCGGGCGCTTCGCTGTGCTGCCTAGCGGCCCGCCCTGCCCTCCGTACAAGCTTGGGACAGACCCTCCGACCGGCAGCGGCGATCCGAGCAGCGGGCAGAGGAGCGATGCTGGCATACATCTGGGCCTGTCTGACGTGCTCCGAGACGCCGTCGCTGCGCATCAACGCGCAGGACTACTCAATTGTGCGCCTGCTGGGCGAGGGCGGGTTTGCATACGTGTATCTGGTGAAGCAGCAGGCGACGGGGCAGCTGTATGCGCTGAAAAAGATCCGGTGCGTGCTGGGCGGCGAGAGCGTGGCCAGCGCGATGCGCGAGGTCGAGGCGTGCCATGTGTTCCAGTCGTCGCGCCGCGTCATCTCGTGCTCGGACTCGTACGTGAAGCAGGAGGCCGACGGCACGAAGACGGTGTTCATAGTGCTGCCGTACCTGCCCGGCGGGAACCTGCAGGACAAGATCAACGAGCACGTTGTTGCGAACACGAGCTTCTCCGAGCAGGAGGTGTGGGCGCTGGCGCGCAGCACGGCCGAGGCGATCCGCGTCATGCACCACCACCGCGCGACGCCCGGCGCGGGCCGGCCCGCGGCGCCCGGCGGCGGGCGCGAGCAGCGGCCCGAGGAGGAGCGGCTGCTCGAGGGCGGCGCCGGCGACTGGCCCGGCGAGCAGGGCGAGCAGGCGGAGCTGGCCGAGCTGGCGCCGTACGCGCACCGCGACATCAAGCCGGCAAACATCATGTTTGCGAACGAGACGGGCAGCGAGGTGACGCTCATGGACCTTGGGTCGTGCTCGCCCGCGCGCGTGGACGTGGCGACGCGGCAGCAGGCGGTGGAGCTGCAGGACCTGGCGGCCGAGCACTGCACGCTGCCGTACCGCGCGCCGGAGCTGTTTGACGTGCGCACGGGCGCGCACATCGACGAGCGCGTCGACGTGTGGGGCTTCGGCTGCACGATCTACGCGCTGATGTACTCGGTGTCGCCGTTCGAGCGCGAGGAGCAGGTGGCCGGCGCGAACATCAACATTGCCATTGCGCGCGGCATCTTCTCGTTTCCCGACACGCCGGAGTACTCGCCCGAGCTGCAGGCGCTTGTGCGCAAGTGCCTGAACGTGGATCCTGCGGCGCGGCCCAGCATTGACGATGTTCTGGAGCTCATTGCCGCGCACTGAGCAACCTTTGACATCATCCGCCCCGTGCCTCTGCTCCACCAACCTCCAACAATCTCCCACACCGCCCGGCATCATCCGGCATCATCGACCCCACAGCATCCAATAGCCTCGACCCTAAAACCACACTAATTAGCGGAGCGCGCCAGAGGATGAGTGCTCGGAGGCCCAGGGCACGGGTTGGGGTGTTTACGTGTCGACGGCCCGGGCACCGCAGGCTGAGCATCGACACCCACTGCCGCGTGTCAATAAGGTTTGCGCGTGATCCGGCCGCACCCCTCCGTCCCGTTCCCCGCGCAATTCCAGACTCCTGTCTCTGCCTCCCGCAGCGACCTGTGAGCTGGCGTGTTTGCAGTCTCCCCCACCGAGCAGCGCGCGATGACGTTCGAATCGGCACAGACGAACTTTGCTGGCCAGGCGGGCTGGAACGACCTGACGCCCGAGGCGCTGGGCGGCATTGATGCGCAGGCGCTGAAGAAGAGCCGGGGCAAGGCGCGCCCGCGGCGCGTGGCGACGCCGGCCCTCCAGGCGCCCGCGCCGCCAACAGCGCCGGTGCTGCTGCCGGGCTGCCCGCCGCCGCCGGCCAAGCCGGCTGCTCCCCCGCGCGCGCCCGACAGCAAGTGAATGGCAGCCCGCAGCCGCGCCACCCAGGATCGCAACGAATACGCACCAAGCGCGATAATGCACAGGTAGCCAATCCGTAGGGATGCACGGCTGCAGCGGCACCAGCACCTGCACAGCCTGCTGCTCCAACATCTCTAACAATCACACCTATACGGCCTACATCACCTGCGTCACCTGCGACCTGCGACACCTGCCTGCGACACCTGCCTGCGACACCTGCAGGTCTAACACCTCTACATCTATACTGCACCTCTACACCTACGCGGCACCTGCATCTCCACCTGCAGTGCACCCAGGCTAGCGCCCTGGCACCAAAAGCTCTAACATAGCCGTACTAGACCTGTAACACGTACCGCTACTTTAGATTATGTGACCGCGCGTGCTGCCCGCGACGGCAGCTCGCAGGGCGTACAAACGCGCCCCTGGCGTCGGCAGCGCGCCCCGCGCAGCCTTGCGTCGCCAGCGCCGCCTATCGCGCTGCGCCGGCCTCCTCTGCCGCCTCATCTCCCGCCTCCACTCCAGAGCCCTCCACGCCGTATACCGTGCCCAGCCCACCACACCACACCCGCTGCAGCCCGCGCGCACAGGACTCCGGACCCCCCCAGACCACTGCTCGCGTCAGGCCGCAGCAACCCAGCGACGTAGCATACAGCGACGTAGCAGACGCGCGCCGAGGATACAGTAGAATGGACGACTCGCAGTACACCCTGCCGGGGGTGATGCGGTTCCTGCGGTCGGAGTGGCAGCGGCGCGAGCGCGAGAAGATCGAGTGGGACATCGAGAAGGCGGAGATGCGCAGCCGAATCGCGCGGCTCGAGGCCGAGAAGCTCGAGCTGCAGCGCGAGCGCGATGAGGCGCGCCGGCACCTCGACATCATGTCGCTGCGGTTCCGCTCGCCGGCAGCCGCCGACGCGCCCGCAGATGCGCCCGCCGACGCGCCCGCGGAGCCCGGCGCGCCCGCGGCCGCGCCGGACGCGCGCCTCGCAAGCGCCGTCGACAACGAGCACGTCACCGACACCGTCATGGCCACGGTCAGCGAGTCGCGCGCGTACCTCACGCAGTGCATTGCCGACATCCGCTCGGTGCTGCGGCAGTCCGGCATGGTCCAGGGCGACTTTGTGCCGATCGCGCCGTACCAGCCCGGGTTCGGCAGCGAGCGCTGCGTGACGCTGGCCAACTTCGGCACCGCCGCGTCCGCCGTGACGGCGGTCGGCGCGGCGGTCGTTGCCGGCACCGTCGACGGCGACATCGTCGCGTGGGCCGCCGACGCCGACGCGGCGCGCGACCCGCACGTCGCCGACCACCACCCGTTCCCCATCAACTTCCTCGCCCACAACGGCGCCCACACCACCGTGTTTGCCGCGGCCGGCCCGCAGCTCGTGGCGTACGACGCGGCGGCGGCGCCGGCGCTGGCCCGCGTCGCCACCGCAGACCTCGGCAAGGCCGTCGTGCTGTACCTTGCCGTGGCGCCGAAGGGCAACCTCGTGGCCACCGTGCAGGAGGACGGGACGTGCACGGTGTTCTCGCTGGTCGACGGCGCGCGCTTCGACGTCATGAGCACGCCGTCCACCTGCGCGCACGCCTGTGCGTTTGTCGAGCTCGACGACGAGATCCACCTCGTCGTGGCCACCGCCGCCGACGCGGCCGAGTCCGCAAGTACGAACGAGAGCGGCATTCTGTTCGTGGACCCGCTCACGGGCCAGAAGCTGAAGAAGATCTTGTTTGCGTCGGCGGCGGGCACCGGCGCCCTCATCACGACGGACGACGTCGTGGTTGTTGGCACCGACAACGGCGACCTGCGCGCGATCGGACTGGCGCGCGGTGACACCGTGGCGGAGGTGCCTGCCGCGCACCGCGGCGAGATCACGAGCCTCACTGTTGTGAAAAAGGACACGCTGCTGTCCACGAGCACGGACGGGCGCGTGTCGCTGTGGTCGCTGCCGGACCTGCTGTGGAAGGGCCGGCTGTTCAGCCACGACAGCGGCTACGGGGCGCTGAGCAGCAGCACGCTGCCGGACGGGGTCGTCATTGGAGGTGGCGACGGGCTCATCCGGCTGTACCGGGAGAAATAATGTACCAACTCATATGCGCATCCATACACTACGTGCGCAGCCTCCTCTGCATCTTTTGTACAACCTATTATTACCACTGCTATGTTAAGTGGCCCGCTCGGGCTGAGACTGCCTAATGCTGCCTGCCTGGGGCTGCCCCGGACTGGCCCAGAGGCTGCCCCGGACTCGTTCCAATACCGGCTCTGACTCGTTCCACGACCGGCTGACTCGTTCCCCGACCGGCTGACTCGTTCCCCGACCGGCTGACTCGTTCCCCGACCGGCTGACTCGTTCCCCGACCGGCTGACTCGTTCCCCGACCGGCTGACTCGTTCCTGCTTTGACTCGGACTCATGCCAGGGCTGCTCTGATCGCTCCAGGACTGCGCGCGACCAGTCCGGAGGCCCCGGCTCGTGCCAAGACTCCGCCCGCCGAGCGCCGAGTCGATTGAGCCTGGAGATGGGTTCCTCTTGTTCGTCTCGACTGGCCAAAACTCCTCCGCATGTCTTACGTTAAATACTCGGTTTAATTTAAGGCTTAACAATCGCATGCTGCTTCTTTCTCATGTCACGCGTGACCGCCTGGTAACCAGACTTGATGCTCTGCACGCTGCGGCGCGAGCCGCACGCATTGCACTCGAGGAAGTACAGCCGGTTCTCCTTCAGGAGTCGCGTGTTAACGCTCTTGCACGTCTTGCACGTCACGTACTCAATGATATATCGCCGCAGCACGCCCTCAAGGCCCTTCTGTTGGTAGCGGCCCTTGATCACAAGCCGCTGCGAGCCGTCCACCGAGCCGGACGTGCCGAGCTCGGCAAACAGGTAGTGGATAACGTGCTCCATGGGACGGTGCATCTTGTCCGAGAGCTGCTTGATATTACTGAAAATCGTCTTCTTGCCGTCGCGCAGCACCACGGGGGGCGGGATCTTGTACTTGACGCCCTGGCGGTCGCTGGCCATCTCCGGGTTGTTTTCTCGCAGAATCTCGAAGAAGCGCTCAAGCATGTTGCTGTACGAGACCTCCTGCACGCCCGCGGGGCTCTGGTACCCGATGTGGATCTCCAGGCCCTTCGGGCCGATTACCTCTTCGTCGCGGGCCTCGGCCGCCGCCGCCTCCTCCTGCGGCGCGTCCAGGCCGGCCTGCTGCAACGCCGCCTCGAAGTCGTCTACGGCCGACGCCGCGCTGCTCTTCGACTTCTTCTTCTTCTTCTTGAACTCGAACTCGCCGCTGCCCTCGAGGTCCAGCGCAGCCACCTTGTCGGCCGCGGCGTCGGCCGCAGCGTCGGCGGCGTCGCTGCCGCTGCCGCCAGCAGCAGCCGGCTCGTCCTCGGTCATGAACGCAGGCTTGCTCTTGCTGCTCTTCTTCTTCTTCTTCAGGCTCGGGTCAAACAATGCTTCCGACATGGTGAGCCAGGTGAGCGGTTGAAACTTTCAGGTTTTGCAAGTGCGCCGCCCTCGAACCCTGGCAAATGAATCACGTCATGTGACGCCCCGGCCGAGCACTACAGCAGACGGCGGCTGCAGGTGGCCGCGGCCGGCGAGCGGAGGCGAATCACTGCCCAATTGCGAGACGGCGCAGAGCTGGGCCCGCGGCGGCATTAGGTGGGGCTACCGGGCTGGCCAGGAACGCACGGGCGCTGCGGGCCGGCCTGCACCGCACCCCCCAGACCAGGCACTACATACGGACAGGCGGCCGGCCCCGGGGCGCGCACCTTGAAATTATGGACGCGACGGGCGCGCTGGGGGCCGACCCCGCGCACCGCAGCGCCGCGGCCGGGCTCGTGCAGTTTGTGCAGCAGCCGCTCGTGACGTCGTTCCTGGCCGGCGGTGCGGCCGGCGCCGTCTCGCGCACGGTCGTGTCGCCGTTCGAGCGCATGAAGATCATCTTCCAGATCCAGCAGCAGCAGCAGCAGTACGCCGGCGTGCTGCCGACGCTGGCGCGCATGTGGCGCGAGGAGGGCTGGCGCGGGTTCATGCGCGGCAACGGCGTGAACTGTGTGCGCGTCGTCCCGTACTCGGCCGTGCAGTTCTGCACCTACACGTACGCCAAGCGCCTGCTCGGCCCCGAGCGCAGCGCGCAGTGGCAGGGCCGCGTTGCTGCGGGCATGGTTGCCGGCACGGCGTCCGTGGCCGCGACGTACCCGCTGGACCTCGTGCGCACGCGGCTGTCCATCCAGACGGCGCAGATCTCGGCCCACCTCAAGCGCGCGGACGTGCGCAAGCCGCCCGGCATGTGGCGCCTGCTCGTGGACATGTACCGCACCGAGGGCGGCTGGCGCTCGCTGTGGCGCGGGCTCGTGCCGACGACGCTCGGCGTCGCGCCGTACGTCGGCATCAACTTCGCTGCATACGAGTACCTGCGCGACCGCTGGTTCGCAGGCAACTCGCTGGTGGCCGGCGCCGTGTCCGGCGGCCTGGCCCAGTCGCTCACGTACCCGTTCGACATTCTGCGCCGGCGGTTCCAGGTCAAGACGCTGAGCCGCGGGTCGCTGGGCTACGCGTACACAGGGACGTGGGACGCGCTGCGCACGATTGTGCGCAGCGAGGGCTGGTGCGGCCTGTACAAGGGCATTGTGCCGCACATGCTGAAGGTTGTGCCCAGCATGGCCGCGTCGTTCTGGACGTTCGAGGTCGTGAAGCGAGTCATTAATTCTTTATAGATGCGGGTTCTATAGACAAAAAATAAAAAAGGCTTTTCGTTCTCCGTCTGCGCGTGTGCCAGTAGCAGCGGAGAACACACAAATGGGGCTCAGTACTTAATTGGCGGCTCGGTGCTCGGGAGGGCAACGGGCAGGCGCTCACGCAGCCGTGCCCACGCTCGTGCTCGTGCCGTACTCCCACCCGTCGCTCCAGTACGCCGACCGCGCCGACGACAGCGACGGCACCGTCGAGTCCTGCAGCGCCTCAAGGTGCCGCCGCGCGCTCATCGGCTCGGGCGCGCCTGCGCCCTTGTAGCCCCACAGCAGGATGCGGGCAAGCAGCCCCATGAACGAGCCGTTCTGCTCGTCGGGCAGGCCGGCGCGCCGCCGCGAGTGGCGGCGTGCGCGCTCTTCCCACCCAGGCGGCCCGTACTCGCGCGCGCGCTCGAGGTGCGCGCGCGGCGGCGGCGCGGCGGCGCCATCGCGCGGCACAAAGTCCGGCGAGAACAGCGCGTCCAGAACGTGGTCGTCCCACACAAGGTAGTGGCCAATGCTCTGCGCGGCGCGGCGCGTGAGCGTGCGCCACAGGCGCAGGCTGCCTGCGTCGGCGCCCGGCTCGGCCGCGCCCGTGCCGGGCTCCCGCGCCTGGAACTCGCTGAACAGCAGGTGCGACTGCTCCAGCCGCCACGAATTGATGCGCTCCATCCAGTCCGTGCTGCGCGGCTGCTGCGGGTCCACAAACGAGCCGTCGCCGTTGTGGTGCGGCAGCTCGAGATCGGCCTCGTCGCGCGCACTTGCGGGGCCGCCGCCGTCGCCGCGCAGGTCTGCGCCCGACTCCAGCGCCAGGCCCTCCTCAATGGGGCCCAGCTGCGGCGAGAACAGCACCCACTCGTCGCCGCTCGCGTCGTCCACGAAGTCGGCCGAGCTTTGCTGCACGGACCCGCTCAGCACGCCCGAGTCGAGCGACGGCGAGCCGGGCCGGTGCGTGTACGCGGCCTCGGGGCCGGCATTGCTGCTGCGGAACCCGAAATTCATGGTCGTCCGTTCGTCGCTGGGTTCCGCAGCTGGGTCAGCGGCGTGCAATCTCCTGAGCCAGGGCTGGGGCGCCGCGCCCGCGGCGGCCCTGTAAACCAACCCTTATCCAGAGTGCACATAATTGCGTCATGCCCTCACGCCACCGAGGCCCCCCTCTTCGCCAGCGGCTTGCCAGCAGCTCGTGCTGCAGCGCCCGTGTGCAGCGCAGGACCTCTGTCCGGAGCGCCGGCCGCCACCCGCGGGCCAATTCGGCTGCGCTCGAGCAGCGTGCCAGTGCCGCTGTCGCCACCGCCAGCCTTGCCCAGCCCAGCCTGCCCTGCCTCCCAGCGGGCGCCCAGCGCCCCAGCGCGCGCGCCACGGCTGCTGCTCGTTGGGTCCTGCCCGTTGCGCGCACATGCTGCCCACCGTACCCCGTAGCCGCGCAACCGCAGAGGCGCCGGGCGTCACATGGCACCGCAGCGCAGGCCCCACCCGGCCAAGGCGGGATGCCCGTTTGTCGTACTGGTACGAGTAACAATCACACCCGCCTGGGCCATGGATTAAATAACCCGCCAGTCAGTGCCGGCGTTGCCCAACCAACTCGAGTGTTTTCCAGCAACATCATGCACGCAACCAGAATTCTTCGCAGTGCCACGGGCCACAAACAGAGCGCCGTCCCCGCCGAGGTGTACCCGTTGCTCATCTGCATGGGCGCCGTCAGCGTCTTTGCCGGGTACCGCCTGTTCAAGAACTACATGGCCGAGGATGTGCGCGCGGGCCACCAGAACCAGGACACGGCGCGCCTGCCCGAGCACCACTAGGCCGCCGCCCTCTCATTAAATTATAGTTATTTTTTACGAATGTTTTGACGTACTTGTGCTAATGCCGCACTGCGGGCCGCGCGCACGCAGCGCCGGACCGCTCGCGCGCTCGCGCACGCCTTTAGGTTTTTTCCTCCCAAGCGACTAAAACCGGATCGTCATCTCCACACAAGCGCAGGACGGTGCGCGCGGGGCTTGGCTAGGAGCGCGGCCGCGATGTACCATCTGGTGAAGGGCATATACACGAACCTGACGCGGCAGGAGGAGTACAGCGTGCTGATTCTGGGGCTGGACAACGCGGGCAAGACGACGCTGCTCGAGCAGCTGAAGCACCGCTACTCGGCGCGGGCGCGGCGCGACGCGCAGGGGCGGGATCCCGGCGCGGCAGACCTCGCCAACACGCGGATCCTGCCGACGGTGGGCCAGAACGTCGGGCGCGTCGAGTACAACAAGGCGCTGCTCAAGATCTGGGACCTCGGCGGGCAGGAGAGCCTGCGCACGATGTGGGAGCGGTACTTCTACGACGCGCACGCCGTCGTGTTTGTCGTCGACTCGACGGACCGCGCCCGCATCGAGGAGTGCCGCGACCACCTCGAGCGCGTGATCAGCAGCGACGTGATGGTCGGCACGCCCGTGCTCATGCTGGCCAACAAGCAGGACCGCGACGACTGCATGGAGGTCGAGGACATCAAGGAGATCTTCAACAAGATTGCCGAGAAGATGAGCGCCCGCGACAGCCGCGTGCTGCCCATCTGCGCCCTCGACGGCACCGGCGTCGAGGAGGCCACCGAGTGGCTTGTGAGCAGGCTTGTGCGCAACAAGCAGCTGCGCCCGCCAAACCTTGTGTGAGCGGCGCCCTGTACATTACGTTGTTATTTATTTGCCTATACAAGCTGCCGCGCCGGGCCGCCGTGCCGCGTGCCTCTGGCGTGGCCAGCACCTCTGCCGGCAGTGCTAGTCGGTCCTTTTGTTTATGAATGTGTAATTGATGCATCTGCCCCGCTCTTGACTGCGCTTTATTGCACAGCGCGCACCGCACACCGCACACCGCACACCGCACACCGCAATGCGCACTGTGCACGCACTCCGCACCACGCAACGTACCCGCGCTCGCACACGCCCCGCCAGCTGGTCAGGCACACTGCGGCGGCCCGGCGCCGCCCGCGCACGCCGCACCGAAGCGCCGCGCCCTCGCTCTCCCTTGTACCGCACCACCCACACAACGTGCTTGCGCCTAACCCTTATCATGCAGGCCTCCACCACGATTAAGGATAAGCCCACGGCCTGATCTCTTCCTCGCTCGAACAATGGACTCCGGACACAATCCCGCGCAGCTGCTCGGCGCGCGGCCGCGGACAAACCGCCTCGCCGTGCTCTGGGCAGCGCTGGCGACCCTGGCGCTGGCGGCGTCGCTGCTCTCGCAGTTCGGCGGCGGCGCCTGGCGCAGCGGCCACGGCGGCGACAGCGGCAGCCCGCCCCCGCTGCCGGCCAAGCGCAACGTCATCTTCATGGTCAGCGACGGCATGGGCCCGGCGTCGCTCGCCATGGCCCGCAACTTCTACCAGCACACGCACGGGCTCGGCCTCGACACCATGGCCATCGACGACGCGCTCATCGGCAACTCGCGCACGCAGTCGAGCAACAGCTTCGTCACCGACAGCGCCGCCGGCGCCACCGCGTTCGCGTGCGCGCTCAAGACGTACAACGGCGCGATCGCCGTCGACGCCGACGGCCTGCCCTGCGCAACCGTGCTCGAGGCCGCCAAGCACGCGGGCTACCGCACGGGGCTCGTTGTGACCACGCGCATCACCGACGCCACGCCGGCGTCGTTCGCTGCCCACGCCCACGACCGCAGCGAGGAGGACTTCATCGCCGAGCAGCTTGTGAACTGGGACCACGCGCACCCGCTCGGCCCGCCCGTCGACCTCATGCTCGGCGGCGGCCGCTGCCACTTCCTGCCCCGCGGCGCGCCGGGCTCGTGCCGCGGCGACGACCGCGACCTGCTGGCGCACGCCGCCGCCCGCGGCTGGCACTACATCAACAGCACGGCCGGCCTGCGCGAGCTCGACCTCGGCGCTAACGCCAGCCTGCCGCTGCTCGGCTTGTTTGCCCCGGGCGACCTCCCGTTCAGCATCGACTACCCTGCCGACGCGGGCGCGGACGCGCCGGCGCCGCGCCTGAACGAGACGGCGCTCACGGCGGCCCACGCGCTGGCCGCGGCCTCGCAGGACAGCGAGCAGGGCTTCTTCCTGCTCGTCGAGGGCTCGCGTATCGACCACGCGGGCCACTCAAATGACCCGGGCGCGCAGGTGCGCGAGGTCCTCGCCTACAGCGACGCGTTTGCCGCCATGCAGGACTTTGCGCGCAACTCCGACGTCCCCACAATCGTTGTGTCCACGAGCGACCACGAGACCGGCGGCCTGGCCGTGGCCCGCCAGACCACGCCCGAGTACCCGGACTACCTGTGGCGCCCCGAGGTGCTGGCGCGCGCGAAGCACAGCACGGAGTATCTTGCGCGCGAGCTGCGCCGGTTCGAGGGCTCGAAAAAGGAGCTGCTTGCGTACATCCAGAAGAACGTCGTGGGCCGCGACGGGCTCGGGCTCGAGGACGTGACCGACGAGGAGATCGAGTATCTGGCCAAGCACCGCGACAACGCGCAGGACCACCTGGCCCGCATGCAGAGCTGGCGTGCGCAGATCGGGTGGTCCACGCACGGCCACTCCGCCGTGGACGTGAACGTCTACGGCGCGTCGAACCACCGCGAGGCGCTGGACCCGCTGCGCGGACCCAACGAGAACACGGGTCTCGGCCGCTTCATGCAGGAGTTCCTGGGCTTCGACCGCGACACGCTGGCCAACCTGACCGTCGAGCTGCGGCGCCGGTTTGGCGACAAGTTCCCGCTGGCCGCACACAGCGTGCACGACGAGCACAACCTACATAACTTGCATGTCCAGCAGCATTACCCATAGACAATAACACAGCCGCATACATACACATTACAAAATAGCACTGTTACTGTTTCTGGCTGTTCATTTTTCCTACTGTTTTGGTCGGCCCGGGCCCGTCACGCCACGCCCTTGGCCACTTGCTCTATTTTAACACTCAGCTCCGAGTGGTTATGCAAAGTCTCGACGAGCAGCTCCAGAATCGTGCTCAGCTCGCCGGGATTTATCCCCGACATGAGGATGTGCTCCGAGTATAAGTTTGTGGGTGGCTGTTGGTTCGGAATGTTGATGAGCAGGTCATCCACAAGCGACTCGATGTGCCGCAGCGTCCAGTTGTGCGCCGCGTTCAGAACGCTGCGCGACGCAGGCGTGTGTTCCAGCAGCTCGCAGTACAGCCGCGCAATGTCGCACCGCGCCTTGATCTGCTCCCGCTGAAGGTCCTGTAGTCTCTCCATCCGTCCGACGCGCGCGCTGCTCTGAGAGGCCAAACTGCTGCTTCTGCTACCTGTGCGGGGACTGCGACAAACCTCCGGCCTCGCCTGAACCACTCGCTGCTTGTTCGGCTGAGGGTACGTGGAGAGTGCTCCTTCTCCACCTCGTTGCAACTGCGCGGGCGCCAGGGCCAGGGCTCGCTGCTCTCCTCCCACCGCCGCAGCCCTCCACAATCCACTGTCGAGGTCCCTGTTGCGTTTTCAGCCCCAGCGGTGCCCCCCAGCCCTGGCCACGCCGTACCGCCAAGCCTGGGGTCTCGCTGCGTCGCCCAACCCTGCGCGCCGCTGCCCTCGCCTTGCGTGCTGCTGGCCCGCTTCTCCCAACTCGAGCAGCTCAGACCGGCCGGCTCTGTGACTTCGTGTAACGTGTTCCAGAAGGCGCTTGCCGAGTCGCAGTCACAATAGAAGACCGCTTCGGTCCCCGAGGCTGCGCTCACGCAAGGCAGCTGGTCCTGCTTGTATGGCGCACCGTAAGGAAAAATTAATAGTTACTTCTTTAGAAACAAAGTATTTTCAAAAAAGGCGCGCGTAATGACTTCATGCACGCGAGCTCGAGAGATCATTACACTGCAGTCACAAAATGATTATAACGCTTGACAACAAATCTGTAGTTGGCTCAATCTAAGCAAGTAGGACGCGGTCGGGGTCTAATGCGGCTGGGGCAGCCGGCCTGTCTTGCTCCACCTCGGTGTCAAGCGCCTGGTATTTCTTCTGACTCCTACGCAGTTCACATAGCGAGCAAAATTCGCAACAGATCATTGAGAAAGAGCCTCCACATAACAATAAACCAAGAGGTAATCCAATGGATGGGATAAGAACATTGATGGAAAAAAATCTTATGCTGACGGCGGCCACAAGCGAAACAGAAAGCAAAAAAAGGCACGAGTACAACACAGCCCACTGTTGATGCCTGCTGATTTGCTTGTCTAGCCGCAAAACTACAATCTTGTGCGGAAGCACCTGTTGAGCACGCCTCGCGTTCGGACTCTCTTTCTCGAGCCAGATATCGTGGTTAGGATCAAAGTAAGGGCTCTGGGCAGTAAGGCGGTTACGGATCTCCGCCGAAACCGCTGTCCAAAACATCTCCCGCTGCTGGGTTTCAGTGATCTCTCCTTCACTGGCAAAAATGTCCAGCTGCGACCACAACGTGCATTCATCCGTTTCTCCTTGCTGGAACTTGCTGATGCACCCCGCAACTGTCACAGGCTGTTCTGCTGAGCTGTCACTGATCCCTAGAACAACCCCGACACTTTTTGTCCAATTATCCCAACCGTCGCTCGTATCGTATCGTTCGTGCGGTCTCATGTATGGACCCAAAATCTCTACTACCCTCGGGGACATGTACTTGCGGAACGTTTCGATACGGTCATTCACGGTATTATCATCTGGCTGTGTTGCATTATGATAGCGCAAAACGCTGCGGTAGAATGCGGGCCAATTCTGGAGGTCATAAACCACTGGCTCAACCGGCTCTCGCTGGGTCGACATGCAATTTACGACAGCTGGGGACGATAGCTGGAGACCGATAAGAGGAGAAGAGGGGATCGTCGGTAATATGTACATTAATGTGACTCGTCCTACGTCACATGTGTCATTTAATGTCCGGCAGCTACTTCAATGTCAGAGAAAGCGTCAACACGTTATCTCAGCTTATTCCTATTTTACAAGTCCCAACTCTTTACAATTCCCTTTTAACAATTTACTTCTTAGGCCCTTGAATTTCTAATTGTACCATTCCTACGCGCCTAGTTCCCGGCGCCTGTTTGCTGACCCTAAAGTTCGCGCCCAAATTACCTCCACACGCTGCTGCATCGCCAAACCCTGCGCGCTGCCCTCGCCTTGCGTGCTGCTGGCCCGCTTCTCCCAACTCGAGCCGCTCAGTCAGACCGGCCGGCTGCGTGACTCAGCGGGGTGTGGGTCACCCCGTCCTGGAAAGCCACCGCACATGCAGACCCATCCTTCCACACCGCCCCGCTGGATCCGCTGCAATGGCCGAGTTTCTGTTTGACAAGGCCACGAAAAAGGTTTCCGTGGACGCCGAGTCGCTGCAGAAGTTTTCTGACGAGGAGCGCAAGCAGGCGCAGCAGTCTGTGGACCTCGTGAACCAGCTCATGACCGACCTCACAAACGTGAACGGCGAGGTGCCTGTGCTGCAGCGCGTGTCCGAGAACGTCACGGTTTCGTCGGCCAAGATCGCCAAGAACGGCATCAAGGCGCTGCAGCAGGGAAAGCCCGAGGACGCCGTCAAGCTGCTGTCCACGGCGCTCGAGATGGTGCTGCGCCGCCCGCTGTGGGAGCCGACTCTGGTCGTGCTGGAGGAGGTCTCGAACTGCCTGGGGCCCCGCTGCGACGCGTACAGCGCCATGAACCGCCTGGCCGACGCCTACGCGGACGCGTCGCTGCTCATGCTGATCAAGCCTCAGGAGCCCGTGAACTACTTCCGCAAGGGCGGCATTCTTGTTGCTGCCGGCAAGCTTGTTGAGGGCCGCGAGCTGCTGGCGACCGCGAGCTCGCGTGCGCCGCAGGTCGACATGTTCCAGAAGGCGCTCGCTGAGGTGGATCGCAAGATCGCCGAGTCGCAGCCGCAATAAAAGAGACCGCATCGGTTCCCGAGGCTGCGCTCACGCAAGGCAGCTGGTCCTGCTTGTATGGCGCGCCGTAGAGGAGATTAATCGTCGCTTTTTTAGGAGCAAAGTATCTTTAGAAAAAGCGCGTGTAATGACTTCTCGCACGCGAGCTCGAGAGATCATTACACGGCAGCTATAAAACATTATAACGCTTGACAACAAATCTGTAGTTGGCTCGATCTAAGCAAGTAGGTCGCGATAGGGGTCTGACGCGGCTGGGGCAGCCTGCCTGTCTTGCTCCACCTCGGAGTCAAGCGCCTGGTATTTCTTCTGACTCCGACGCATTTCACTCAACTCAAGATTGTTTATAACGATCATCTTGAGACATAAAAAAATGAACGGGAGAGGAAAAGCTATTCCCAAGACTATTACTGTGCTCTCATTTCCGACGATACGACGTCTCAGGCAGACGGCAAAAACCGATACCAAAAGCAACAGAAGGCACGAGAACAATACGACCAACTTTCGTTTACTGCTGATTTGCTTGTCCAGGCTCAGAAGTGCGATCTTGCGCGGAAGCACCTGTTGAGCACGCCTCGCCTTGGGACTCGCTTTTTCGAGCCACACGTCGTGCTCAGGGTCAAAGTAAGGACTCTGGGCAGTAAGGCGGTTACGGATATCCGCCGAGACCGCTGTCCAGAATAACTCCCGCTGTTGGGTTCCAGTGACTTCCCCTTCGCTGGCAAAACTGTCCAGCTGCGACCACAACGTGCATTCATCCATTTCTCCTTGCTGGAACTCGCTGATGCACCCCGCAACCGTCACTGGCTGTTCTGCTGAGCTGTCTCTGTTCCCTAGCACAACTTTGACACATCCTGCCCACTCGTCCCATCCGTCGCTCGTATCGTATCGTTCGTGCGGTTTCATATATGGACCCAAAAGCTCTACTACCCTCGGGGACATGTACTTGCGGAACGTTTCGATACGGTCATTCACGGTATTATCATCTGGCTGTGTTGCATTATGATAGCGCAACACACTGCGGTAGAATGCGGGCCAATTCTGGAGGTCATAAACCACTGGCTCAACTGGTTCTTCCTGGGCCGGCATGTAATTTACGACAACTGGAGACGATAGCTAAACATCGATAAGAGGAGATCGTCGGTAATCTGTACGATCATGTGCCTCTAGTCCTGCGTCATATGTCCGGCAGCTACTTCAATGTCAGAGAAAGCGTCAACACGTTATCTCAGGTTATTCCTATTTTATAAGTCCCAATTCTCATAACTCCCTTTTAACAATTTACTTCTTAGGCCCTTGAATTTCTAATCCTACATGCCTAGATCCCGACGCCTGTTTGCTGACCCTAAACTTCGCGCCCAAATTACCTCCACACGCTGCTGCATCGCCAAACCCTGCGCGCTGCCCTCGCCTTGCGTGCTGCTGGCCCGCTTCTCCCAACTCGAGTCGCTCAGTCAGACCGGCCGGCTATGCGACTTCGCAGAATGTGTGTTGTGCGTGATACAGAAGGCGCTTCCCGAGGTGGACCGTGAGGTCGCCGTTCGCACCCATCATGGAAGAGACCGCATCGGTTGCCGAGGCTGCGCTCACGCAAGGTAGCTGGTTGTATGGAGCACTGTAGGGGAAATTAATCATTACTTTTTTGGAAACAAAGTATCTTCAGAAAAAGCGCGCTCAATGACTTCTCTCACGCGACCTCGAGAGATCATTACACGGCAGCTATAAAACATTATAACGCTTGACAAAAAATCTGTATTTGGCTCGATCTAAATAAGTAGGACGCGATCTAAGCAAGTAGGACGCGATCGGGGTCTGACGCGGCTGGGGCGGCCTGCCTGTCTAGCTCCACCTCGGAGTCAAGCGCTTGGTAATCCTTCTGACTCCTACGCAGTTCGCGTATCTCAAGATAGATGACACCGATCGCAGTGAGATGCAACCCTCCAAAGAATATGGGAGTTGAAATGACTCCCACAATTGCTTCCTCATTTCCGCGGATAAAAAGTGTCAGGAAGAGGGCTAAAAGCGGAACAGGAATCAATAAAACCCACGAGGATAACACAATCCACTTTCGACGCGCACTGATTTGCTTGTCTAGGCTCAGAACTGCAATCTTGCGCGGAAGCGCCTGTTGAGCACGCCTCGCCTTGGGACTCTCTTTTTCGAGCCACACATCGTGCTCAGGGTCAAAGTAAGGGCTCTGGGCAGTAAGGCGGTTACGGATCTCCGCCGAGACCGCTGCCCAAAACATCTCCCGCTGCTGGGTTTCAGTGATTTCCCCTTCGCTGGCACAAATGTCCAGCTGCGACCACAGCGTGCATTCATCCGTTTCTCCTTGCTGGAACTTGCTGATGTGCCCCGCAACCGTCACAGGCTGTTTTGCTGAGCTGTCTCTGATCCGTAGAACAACCCCGACACTTCTTGTCCAATCCTCCCAACCTTCGCTCGTATCGTATCGTTCGTGCGGTCTCATATATGGACCCAAAAGCTCTACTACCTTCAGGGACATGTACTTGCGGAACGTTTCGATACGGCCATTCACGGTGTTATCATCTGGCTGTGTTGCATTATGATAGCGCAAAACGCTGCGGTAGAATGCGGGCCAATTCTTAAGATCATAAACCTCCGGCTCAATTGGTTCTTCCTGGGCCGGCATGTAATTTACGACAGCTGGGGACGATAGCTGGAGAACGATAAGAGGATAAAAAGGAATGGTCGGCAATGTGTACGATAAGGTGGGTCTGGTCCTGCGTCACATGTTATTGGGCGATAGGCGGCTCGATATCAATTGTTTATGAGACCGATAAGGGGAAAAAGATGGTCGGCAATGTGTACGATAAAGTGGGTCTGGTCCTGCGTCACATGTTATTGAGCGACCGGCAGCTCGATACCAATTGTTTATTAGAACGGTGCCTCGACTACACAGCCGAGTATAGGGATGCCATGCCACACCCGGATTGGACCATCTTAACCACCAATTTGCTGCCTGCGTGTGTACAGCATTCATGTGTGAATTTGCGCTCTCGTCAGGACTCATATAACAAACTTTCTGGTCCCTATAAAAACCCATCCGTGATAGTTTAATGGTTAGAATTTCCGCCTGTCATTGAAAGCAGTGTCAGGTCGCGGGAGATCGGAGTTCGATTCTCCGTCACGGAGTTTTTTTTTGATTATATCTAATTGCTGCCAACATTCCTGAAAAGGATCCCTTTTTGGTACGGTAACCTATTATTTACCTATTTGTTCTCTGATCCCGTTCTGCGTCCTCATGGTATATTCTCTTGGTGGCAACCGCGGTCATTACGTCTGCTGAATATGTAGCACATGAACACAATTCTGCCCATCACATGGATCCGAGTACTGTAACCCTCAGCACGCACGCGGCATAGTAGAGTTTAACACAGCACGGGCAAAACGAAATTTCCACGAAGTATGTGTAGGAACTAATTCAAACCCGCTTTTATCCACATTCACACAAGTGAACCGCTTAGCAGCAGGCTGCAGCGTAAGACAGCCGCCAACCTAACCCTCGGCGACGCTGCCCGCTCCAAGCACATGGAGAACGTCGAGCTCGACGAGGTCCAGTGGCGCTCGCCCGAGTGGGTCCAGGCGTACGGGCTGCACTCGGGCAACGTCCTGGACTACTTCTCGCTGTCGCCGTTCTACGACCGGTCGTCGAACAACCAGGTGCTGAAGATGCAGTCGAACTTCAACGAGCAGCTGAAGAGCCGCGGCGCCGACCTGTCGAAGGAGCTGCAGAACATGCGGGGCATCGAGTACGTTGTGGTCATCAGCCGCGAGCCGGACCTGTGGGTCATCCGCAAGCACGACCGCAAGAGCCCCACCGAGGTCGAGGTGCTGGCCGTGTACTTTGTGTGCGGCGAGAACGTGTACCAGAGCCCGTCCGTGTACAACGTGCTTGCCTCGCGCATTCTGGCCACGAGCCTGAACCTGGCCGAGGCGCTGCGCATTGCCGAGCAGCTCCCCGAGTTCAAGACGTCCGGCTACGAGTACAAGCGCGACAGGCCCGCGCTGCCGGCTGCAGACAAGGACGAGCCGTCGCGGCAGGCCACGCCGAGCCAGGACGCCAAAAGCACCGAGGAGTCCTCGGCCATGCTCGAGCGCTCGCTCGACATTGCTATTGGGCTGACGCTCGCCAAGCACCAACGGCCGTAGACCGGAGTATACACTGGCAAGTTGCTACAGACTCTGCAACACTCGTAGAAAACGACATGCAAAAATACCTATTTTTATTTTCTTTCTTAACGCTAGTAACAGACCTCAACAGTGCTGCCCTGCTTGCCTGCATGATGCGCACCTGTGGGAGACCACCCTAGCACAACCACCCTAGCACGCAGCCAGAGCGTGCCCCAGCGAGAGCGTGCCTCAGCGGACTAAACTAGGGCAGCCGCATTGAGAGACATCTATAGCCGCTGACGCCACTTCGGGTCGCTGGTCCTGCGGCACCCTAGCCGTGCTGCCACCGGCCCTCCCGCCGCCGCCCGTACCACGTAGCCGCTATCGCTTAACCCAGGCGGCCCGCCAACTAGAAGCGCCAGCAATGTTCATGGCTCCCAGCGTGGCGGCGGCCGGGGACCGCGACCGCGACGTCGTGGACCTCACCGGCGACGACGACGGCGACCTCGTGGAGACCGGCGTTGTGCACTCCGAGGGCCACGCGGCGTCCGCAGCGGTGGCGGCCCCGAGCGGCGGCGCGCCACCGGACGCGTGGCCGCGCCGCAAGCGGCGGTCTGAAAAACAGCGCCAGATCGAGCGCGCGTTCAAGTCGTACCTCGCGTCGCTCGACCCGACGCAGCGCAGTGTCGTGCTGCGCGGCTTCGCCAAGATCTCCCAGCAGAAGGACGGCCTGCTGCGCATGCGCCAGCAGCTGAAGACGGAGCTCCAGGGCCAGCCGCAGCCCGCACAGCACACGCGCAGCCTGAACTCGGTCGAGTCCGCGCTCTGCAACATTGACGAGTACATCGTCGGCATCCGGCAGGGCCGCATCCCGGCCACAGACGTGCCGGGCGTCGCGCGCGCCGCTGCGCACATGGCCGACGGCATCCGGCACCGCCTCGACGCCGCCGGGCGCGAGCAGGCCATCAGCGCGCTGCAGGACGAGGTCCGCTCCGTGTCGAGTGCCGACCTGCTCAACGATCCGGCCTACGTCGACGCGCGCGCGCGCTCCCTCGTCACGGCCGACCCGTCCGCCACGGCGTCGCGCTACGTCCCTGCCGTGAACCCGGTCGCGTCGGGCCAGATTCTCTACCAGGAGGCCTTGAACGATCCGCTGATGCCTGGGTGGCTGCCGGACGGAAGTATCATTCGCGCCGCAGACGGGCCCAGCGCGGACGACCTTCCCTTTTTCAATCAGCCGCCCGACTTCAACCGCCCCCAGTCGAACGCGCCAGACCCCGGCACCGAGGCGCTCGTGGACCTGGCCAAGAACGACGCGCCGCCTTTGGACATGCCGTACCAGCTGAACTGCACGACGCTGGAGCACCAGCGCCAGGGCCTGGGCTGGCTTGTGCGGGCCGAGCGCGGCCGCAACAAGGGCAGCATTCTGGCCGACGACATGGGTCTCGGCAAGACTCTGCAGACAATCGCGCTCATGTACGCCAACCCGCCCAGCGACACGGACGACCCCGGCGTGCGGCAGGTGCTTGTAGTGTGCCCCGTCGCCCTCATCCAGACGTGGGCAGACGAGCTGCGCAACCGCGTCCACGAGCAGTACCGCATGAGGGTCTATGTCCACCACCGCGCGTCGAACGAGTCGCGCATGTACACGCGGGCCAGCGACATCCGCACCCACGCCGACGTCGTCATCTGCACGTACCACGCCGTGATGTACGAGTACAAGCACCTGGAGCGGGAGCGCGAGCACGGCCGCGGCGGCGCGCACCCGCTCTTCGACATGAAGTGGCACCGCATAGTGCTGGACGAGGCCCACGCCATCAAGAACCGCAACTCCCAGGTGTCGCAGGCCTGCGCGCACTTGCGCAGCCGCTACCGCCTGTGTCTGACGGGCACGCCCATGCAGAACCGGATTGACGAGCTGTTTCCCCTGGTGCGGTTTCTGCGGATCTCGCCGTACGGCGACGCGTACTGGGAGTTCAAGGCCCTGGTTCCCCTGTCGCATTCGCCCGGAACGTCGCGGTTCCAGTCGCAGAAGGCGCTGGCCGCGTTTCTGAGCGCCGTCATGCTGCGCCGCTTGAAGGACACGGTGATCAACGGCCGCAAAATCATCGACAACCTCCCGCAAAAACACGTCAGGGACGTTTATGTCAATATGGAAGGCGAGGAGAAGGAGAACTACTCCGCTTTGGAGATGAACGTCAGCGACGAGGTCAACAGGCTTTCGAGATCAGAAGAGCAGCTATCGTACAACAACATGTTGGTGCTGCTGCTGCGCATGCGCCAAACCGCATGCCATCCGCTGCTGGTGTCGCTCACGAAAAAGGGCCGCGGTACCCAGGTCTGGGGGGAAAACTCCCACACCCGATCCGAAGTGAACACGGCGCGGCATGTCGAGCCGCACGCCGCGGCCGCGGCCATGCTCAACAGCGACGACGAGCGGCTGTGCGTGGTGTGTGGCGGGCCGTCGGCCGACATGCACGAGTCGTACATCTACGGCGGATGTGGGGATACCCTGTGCGCAGAGTGTGCGCTGGAGGCGCGCTCGCAGATCGAGAGCGAGGTGTCTGACGGTAACAGCTTGGGGAGCATCACCTGTCCTAAGTGCAGGGTGCGGTCGTACTATGTGGCGAACCTCGAGATTGTTGATGTCATCCGTCAACAGCCGGGACTGCCGACGTCGGCGTATGTGGACATCGTTGTGCGGCGCCAGCAGCCGCGAGTGGAGGAGTACCGGCGTGGTGAGCAGCAGCGTCGCCAGCGTATGGACGAGCTGCGCTATGACGAGAACAATCTTGTGGAGCTGCTTTTGGATAGCGACGACGAGGACGTGGACCGCAAGCCCGGGGATGTGGACCGCAAGCCAGGGGACTTGGAAGCCTCGGAGCCCGGCGAGTCCAAAATTCTGGAGTACAAGATCGACGTTAACGAGGTTACGCGGCTGTTCCACGTGCAGGGCGTGTTTCCCGACAGCTGGGTGACGTCGAAAAAGATCGAGGCATGTCTGGACGTGCTGCGGGACATCTGGCGTGAGGCGCCGAACGACAAGGTAATTGTGTTCTCGTCGTTCACGTCGTTGCTGGACGTGATGACGATTCCTCTCGAGGCGGCGCGGGAGCCGTTTCTGACGTACACGGGCAAGATGGACGCACAGGACCGCAACAATGTGCTGCGAGAGTTCCGGGAGGGGGCGTGCCGGGTTCTGCTCACGAGCATGAAGGCCGGAAATGTTGGGCTGACGCTGACGCAGGCGAATCGCGTGATTATTCTCGAGCCGTTCTGGAACCCGTACGTTGAGGAGCAGGCGCAGGACCGCGTGTACCGGATTGGCCAGTCGCGGGAGGTGACGATCTACCGCATCCGCGTTCGCGACACGGTGGAGGACCGTATTGTGGAGCTGCAGGACAAGAAGCGCGACATGATTGAGGGCGCGCTGGACCCCAGCATGAAGGCTCAGGCGCAGGGGCTGTCGCGGTCGGACCTCATGTTCGTTCTCGGCCTGCACACGGCGCGCGGCAGCAATCCTGGTGCGGGCGGGCCCGCGGCCGGGCCCGAGATGGCCGAGCCCATGGCCGGACCCGAGATGGGCGGGCTCGAGGTGGCCGGGCCCGAGATGGGCGGGCTGTTTTAGTTCATTCGCGGCGGCGCTCCACGACGGCGCATAACATTATTTATTTATTTGCTCTATTTATTTATTATTCACCTTTGCCAAAGCCGGCCGCTAGCCGTCGAGCGTGAGCGCGTCCCCGAACGCGTCGACCGTGCCCGTGAGCAGCTGCATCTGCGTGGCCTGGCGCGCGCGCATGCCGAGCGACAGCAGGCGCGTGCGCTGCGTCTGCGTGAACACGTCGCTGCGCTGCGTGAGCTGCGTGTCGAGCCGGTCGCACACGCGCGCGACGCTCGCGTTCGTGGACTCGTCGCCGGCGAGCGCTGCGGCGTAGGGCCAGTCCTCGACGTCCGAGACATAGTCGTTCGTGACACGGATCCAGTACTCGGAGTGGGCGGCGGCCGGCGCGGCAGTGGGATCGAGCGCGAGCAGGATGTCGAGGGCGGCGTCCATGTCTGCGCTCAGCTCGACGAGGCTGGCGTAGCCCTCGGGCGGGTCCTTCGCTCTGTGGCGGATGAACTTGCGGCTGATGCGGTCGAGGATGGAGTCGAGGTGTACAGCCGACGCCCGCGCCATTGGAGAACCGCTGAGAACCGCTGAGAACCGCTGAGAGCCGCTGGGCCCGGCGTGAGCCCGAGCCCGGCCTCGGCGTGAGCCCGCAGCGCCAATGGCCCTATGTCGGGGCCCGCGCATGGCGACTAAGAGCCACGGCGCGCACCCTCCCAGCGACCCCCTCCGTCCGCGAACGCCTTTGTCGTTTGCAGCACTGTCGAGCGCACAGAAGACTTTGGTTGGCGCGACACACGTGGGGAGTGATGTGGTCCGTTTTTGTGTACACGCTGACATGCGTTCTGAACACGGCAAACCTGTTCCTGCAGGGGTTCTTCGTGGTGATGTACGGCGATCTGGAAATCGACTACATCAACCCGATTGACCTGTGCAACAAGCTGAACATGTACATCCTGCCCGAGTTTGCGCTGCAGGCAGGCACGGCGCTCATGCTGCTGCTCACGGGCCACTGGGGCTCGTTCCTCATCAACGTGCCGCTGCTTGCTTACAACGTCATGCTTGTCTACACAAACCAGTACCTGCTGGACGCCACGGAGATCTTCAAGACGCTGAACCACCACAAGCGCGTCTCGTTCACAAAGCTTGTGTTCCACATGCTCATCTTCTTCTACTACCTGTTCATGATGATTGTGTCCATTGTTGGCTGGGAGGAGCAGAAGTGAGCGGCCACCCCCATCGACCTCCGGGGCCTCCCTAATATACCTGCCCTGACCCTCGCGCCCTCGCACCTTCACTTCACATCTTTCCCTTCGGCTCGAACCGCCCTGAAGGCCGCCAAGTCTTACTTCCTTTTTGGCCTTGGACCGCGTTCACTTCTAGGGGCAAACATGGCGTGGTGGTGGCCCTTTGGCAGCAGCTCGAACAGCACAAGGGGCTCCGGCGCGCAGCAGGCGCCGCCGCTGGACACCGACCTCCAGGAGTACTACAGCAGCGTGCTGGCCGAGGAGCGGCAGCACGAGGCGGCGGCGGCCGAGGCGGCGGCGCGCGCGGCAGCCGCGGCCGACGGCGCGGCCGACCAGAACATTGCGCGCGTGCGGCCCGTGAGCGACCCGCGCAGCAGCGAGAAGACGCTGAAGCAGATCGCCATGGACAACTGCGTCGAGTTCGAGCGCGCGTACTCGACGTGCCTGCTGCGCGGCTCGTACGCCGAGCGCCTCGGCGGCTGCCCGACCCAGCTCTCCATGTACGAGCAGTGCCAGGCCATGCAGGCCGACGCGCTTGCCGTGCTCGGCTTCGCCCGGGCGCAGTCCGACGCAGAGAAGCGGGCGATCAAGGCGCGCGCGGACGACCTCATGATCGCGGCCGCGCCGGGCCTCGTCATCACCGCCGCGCAGGCCGACACGTTCACGAAGGCGCTGGACTCGCTGCGGGCGCCGGACTCGCCGGACTCGCCGCGCGGCCCGGGCGCGCAGGGCTCAGGCTAGCCACCTCGCGCCACCACGCGACCTGCTTGTCCATACTAATAGAGGTTAAACCCGACGTCGACGGCACGCAGCACAACTTAGAGTAGCCGCGCCCAAACCGGTGGTGCGCGTCCAGTCCATAGCTAAACCGCTTGCGGTCCCACCCGCACACCCGCGCCACGGCCTCCCAGATGCCCTTGCCGACAAAGCACACGACCTCGGGCCGCACTGCGCCGAGGCGCCGGTCCAGCGCGTCCACACCGTCTGCCATCTCCTGCCTGCTCAGCTGCTGGATGCCCTTCGTCGACCGCGCAACCAGGTCGGTGAACCCGATCCCGAACCGCGCGGGCATTGTGCGGTCCTCCGCGCAGGCAAGCTTGCGCGGCGTCAGCCCGGACCAGTGCAGCAGCTTCCAGAACCGGTTCGACGGGTGCGCGTAGTGGTGCCCCTGCCGCGCAGACTCCGTCCCGGGGTTGAACCCCACAAACACGTAGCGCAGCCCGGGCTCCAGGATCGGCTGCAGCGGCCCGGGCCACTCTGGCACGCCCGGCGGCCCTGTTTTCGCGTCAGGAGAGGAGGTCGCCTTGGGCGCGGGCTCGGGCTCGGGCGCTGGCTCAGGCCCAGGCTCGGGCGCGGCCTCGCGCCTCGCCCGCTTGTGCTGCCTCTCATCCGGATCGTCGTATTTAAAGGCCGAGAAGTCGACTCGTTTCATCCATTTAGTGGCCTTCCAATGCGTGCGCGCCCTTGCGTGGTGGTGCTGTGCGGACTGCTGCGCGGCTGCTTGGTGTATAGCTGCTTGTATGTATGTGTTTGGATATTTAAATGGCGCCGTGCAGATGTGGGGGGGTTGATAATCGAGAGCTAGCATTATCGAGTGTCAGCCGGTGGGCGCGCCGCGCGCACAAGGCTCGCGGCAAGTGCTGCGGGCATTCAAACGCCTCTTAAATAGAATAATACAATAATAATAATAAAAAATACTAGGCTATCTGTTCACGACGGCCCAGTCGCCAAGGGTTTTTAGCACCTTGGCAACCTTCACGCGCGAGGCGCGCAGCTCCGTGCATAAGTAGTCCGTGTGCTGCGGCGTCTCAATGGCGTCGAGAATGACATCCGCGCCGGCCTTGTCGATTCTGTTTGCCTCGAGCGCCTCCTCCACCATCTCGCGCGTCGGCGTCAGCCGCTTCGCGATCCATAGCGGGTAGCTGTGCACGCGGTAGATCAGCCGCTTCAGCACGCCAAACGACACAAACCGAATGAGTTCGACGTCGTGCAGCAGGTCCCGGTGCGCGGCGTACCACGCACTAAGCGGCACGCCGCCATTGAACCCGCTGTACAGCTTGAACACCTGCTTCATGCTTAGCGACGTGGTTGTCGAGCTCACGCTCAGCGGCGCGTCCAGCGGCGAGCTGCTGAGCGACTGGCTGAACGGCCGCGAGCGCCGCGTCGACGAGCTCGACCGCGACTGCGCCGACCGCCGGTACACGTAGTCGTTGAACTCCTGGAACAGCGCCGGGTTGCAGATGTCGCCGATGTTCGACGTCACGCCGTACACGTTGCTGAACTGGAACAGCCCCAGGATGACGACGCAGCCGTAGTGCACGAGGTGCTGGATGCCCTTTTTCGTGAGCTCGTAGTCCGCGCAGGCAAGGTCCGCTATGCGGCGTACGCTGTTCACCCCGTTGATGTACGGAAGCAGCCGCTCTAATGTGCGGTCCCACGTCTCGTCGACAAGACTCGAGATCTTCATCGTGGAAGTCGGCACCTCGTAGCCGTAGATTTCTGGTGGCGCCTCGAGGATCGGAAACAGCTTGATGTCGATCTTATTCGAGTCGTCCATGGGGATCTGGCACTCCGAGAAGCTGTTCAGGTCCTGGAACATCTGCTCAATGGCGCTGTCCAGAGCAAAGATGTTGGCCGAGTTGCTGAGATACCGGCTCTGCTCCTCCAGCGCTTTCAGCATCATGGCCGTGCGGCTAATCACGCTTTCGTAGGACGCCGTGTCGGTGTCGGCCGAGAATATGAAGGCAAGGTTAAACGTGAATGAATTGCGCTCGTAGTGCTCATCGACAATGTTCACCGGGTGCCCAATGACATAGTAGCCTTTGTAGAGAATGGAGACGAGGTGATTGCACAGCGGCGGCTTGGGGATAATGTAGTTTTTGATGTCGTCGAAGTTGATTATGGGGTCCGGCACCTCCGACGTGGGCGTCCGCTTGATGACGCCGTCCGGCACCTGGATCTGGGGCCGCGACCCTCTCACGGGGTCAAAAAAGCTGTAGAAGATCCCCTGGATTCGCGGGAACCCATTCGCGCCGAACATGCTCGGGCGGTGCGGTGCGAGAGACGATGCCGCCACAGCCGTATCCTGGATTCACCGCGCACCGCCGGTATTCATAAAGGCCAGTGCAGAACAGGGACGGGAACACGCAGTAAATCGGCCGCAAATTATCTATTTTTGTGGACAATTTACGAATAAATTTTGTTACAATGCCACAATCATGTCCACCACACATCTATAGCTGATTACAATGTGACATGTAGAGAGAGAACCATAGCGTCTATAGATATCCTTGCTATAGGTCTTCTCGCATTTGTGGACCGCAAGGTAATTGGCGCCTCGAACAGCGACCCATATGCATACTGTTCGAGCTGGGATGTAATTTGCTCGGGCTGATCCAAATTTAGAAGCCGTTGGGAGCCGCTAAAGCCGCTACGAGTCTGTCTTATCGCGAGTTGGAAATTAAAGGTTTGGTATCGGTATTTACATGCAACCGGTTGGCTCGGCATAAAATAAATAAATAGATAAATAGTCCTTGCAGCGTCCATGGCTACATCGGCAGCACCACGTCTCCGAGCTGGGCAAGCTCGGCTACCTTTTTTGTCCCTAGTCAAGTCTTGCGCAGAAACTTGTTCACTGCCATTAGGCCAATGTATCCGCCTACGGTTGTCACGTCCTGATGTAAGTTGTTCGGCCCAACGGCGAGCAGCTCCCGTCGTTGCAGCGAGAGCCGCTGCGGCGGGGCAGGAGGCGCCGTCATGATGGGGTATGCGCGAGTGATGTGGGACGACGGGATCAGCGGGTGCGAGAATCGCGGCCCAAAATGGCTTTCCAGCGGCTTTGGCAGCACCGGGAGGCTCCGCGGTGCCAGCTGGCCATTAAGCTCGTGGGGCTGCTCGCCGGAGGTGTCGTCGACAGGGCTGCCGAGCGCTCGCAGCGAGAAGTCCAGCGAGTCCATGCTGGACACAGAGTCGGACCTCTTGGGCTGGGCCGGCGCGGAGTCGGCCCTTCTGAGCTCGGTCTTTCGACACTCGGCCAGCTGCATGTTCTCAACCTCGGGCGGCGTGATAAGCCGTGCCGGCCGCGCGAGCTCGCGCTTTGCCGGCGTCTGGCCCTTCAGGTTCCGGTGCAGGCTCGGATCTGACCGCGCCGCTGCGGGCAGCGTGTACGGCGGCGCCAGTTTCGGCGACAGAGGAGGCGACACCGGCGGTGACGCCAGCGCCGGCGGCCCGAGCTCGGTCTGGCTGCGGTTCTTGTGGGCGGGCGGTCTCAGGGGTCGGACGCTCAAGCGGGCGTCTGCGTCCTCACCGCCGGCCCCGGCCGTGGGCAGTTTCGGAGACGTGGGGATCGTGGCCGGCCGGACACCGGGGCTGCTGCCGCGCCTGCCGGCGGGCTGCGGGCCCGTAGAGTTTGCAGGAGACAGCGCGGGCTCGGCGCTGGGCGTGTTCACCCGTTGCACCGGCGCGTCCTTCCCGACGGCCGTCTTGGCGACCTTTTCGGCGACCGCCTCAGCGCCCGTCGCGGCCGTCTCAGTGCCCGTCTTCACAGCCGCCCGTGCGGGTGTGCCCGCCCCGTCGGCGCCCGCATCTGTGTGCGCGGCTTCAGTCTGCACCTCCTCTTCCTCCTCGTCCAGGTCCTCGCCAATGACCTCGTACTTGCACAGACAGCGCAGGATCTGGTCGAGCTTGAGGACGGCGTGGCGCGGGCCGCTCAGCGTGATGAGCCAGAAGTTTGTGAACGAGGCCGGCACGACGAGCTCGGCGTCAGACACGCGCCAGATGTGCGAGCGCGGCATGACGGCGCGCGTGAAGTTGTTCACCTGGAGGTAGGACATCTCGTTTGTGGCGAGCCGCGACAGAATGAGCGGGCCCTCCGTGACGGGCGTTGCGGCCATGCGCTCGGCGCGCGTGGGCGGCGCCTGCGCGCGGCGGTGGCCGGCGTCTGTGCGCGCGGGGCCGTGCGGCCGGCCCTTGCCTGCCGTGTACACACGGAACGTGGCCACCGAGGCGTTCAATTCAGTGTCCATCGGCGCCCTTGTGCGAGTTTTCTCGGCTGGTCCTCTTCCTGCAGCACTGATTCCCAACCCGGTGATGGGGGGAGAAAGGCGGATCGGGTAGGAAAGGGGAGGCTCGCCTTTGTTTACGCGGGTTACATAAGTGGGGTCGTGGGGAGAGGGCAACTGTGCTACGCGACGTAACTACGGGGCAGGCGGCGGGAGGGTGCTGCTGCTAACTAGGGCGGGGGTTACTATTTACCAGAGGCCAGAAGCAGTGGTGCGGACAGAAGAGCGCCCAGTGCCCGGCAGCAAACCATGCGGGTCAAGGGTAATGCAGGGGGTGGGGGTGGGAAAGTAGGGAGGCCACGCAGCTGGACGACGTTTCAGCTACCTGCGAGAAGCAACATACAACTGGGCAATTGGGCAACTACTAGCGCCGGCGAGGCCAGGCAGTTGAACGACATGTCGGCTGCTTGCGAGACGGCGAGGCCAGGCCGTTGAGCGACAGGCCGGCTACTTGCGAGACGGCGCGGCGCTCGGCGTCTCGCCCTTGGCACGGAACGTGCTGACGGCGGGGATGTTCGCGTTGATGCGCGTCTCCTTGGTGCCGTACGCGCGCGGCTCGAGACAGATGAGCGTGTGCAGCGGCACCTCCATCCAGGGACTGCTCTCCTGGGGCACGTTCATGAAGTAGGCGTAGATGCAGCGCAGAACGGCCTGGTGCGTGACAATCATGATGTCCTCCTGGCGCTCGAGCTCCATGATGATGGGGTCGAGGCGGGTGACGACGTCGCGGTAGCTCTCGCCGCCGCGATAGCGGTACTCAAACTTGTTTTCGTCGCGCGCCGCAAAGTCCTCCGGGTACTTGGCCTGGATTTCCTCGTAGGTGAGCCCGTCGCACACGCCGGCGTCGAGCTCGTCCAGCGCCTTCCACTGCATGGTCTGGTAGGGCAGGAACTGCGCCGTCTGCTGCGTGCGCTTGAGCGTCGACGTCCACACCGTGAGCTTCGCGCTCTCGTTGTTGAGGGCGGTGCGCAACAGGTTGGGCAGCTTTTCCGCGTACACAAAGCCGCGGCGGCTGAGGTCGGAGTCGCCGCCGAGCTGGCCGCTGAGGTTGTACTCGCTCTCGCCGTGGCGCGACAACCAGAGGCGCCGCGGCTTGATGTGGAGGTTCATGAGGTAGTACACGATGTGGGACTCGAGGAACGACTGGATGTGGTTGGCAATGACCTGGGTGCCGATGTTGCGCAGCTTCAGGAACGTGAGGTGCTCGCTCGTCGAGATCGTCTCGTAGCTCTCCTTGTAGGTGTCAATTCGCTTGAGAAAGTCCTTGGCCGCGAGCTGCGGGTCCATGCCCTTGTAGTCCGGCGAGTTTGTCTTCACGTCCATGACGTTGTTCAGGATGACGTCCTCGTCGTCGCAGATCGTCTCCACGAACAGCGGCTGGACGTGCCAGACGGCCAGCGTCTCGGCAATCCACGCGCGGCGCGTCTTCGTCGAGTTTGTGGCGTCGTACACACTCACGCGCCCGTCCTCCTCGTACAGCCACTTCAGCATGTCGTCCATCGCGTTCTCCGCCGCCTGCCGCCGCAGCTTCTGGCCCAGCGCGTTCCCGGGCTCGAAGAACTCCGAGCTCGGGTGCGCCGTCACCTGCCGCCGGTACACGCCGACATTGAAGCTCTTGGCCTTGATGCTGCGCCAGCTCATGTACCGCACGATCTTCTGCGTCATGAAGCTCTTGCCCCGGCCGGGCAGCCCGACCATGACCACGCAGACCTTGTTGTTCGAGGGATCGCTGGCCGCATAGCCCGCCATTTGTGCTGGTTGGTTCCTGGTGCAATCGGCCCTCGGCTACTGTTACGGCTGCTGCTGCTGCTGCCAGACACCCTGGTCGTAGTCACCTGTATATGTACGTAAGGGGTCGCCGCCTGACTGCTCGAGTCCGGGGTAGCCCAGGCTGGCGGACTAAGCCTGGTGGGCCCGCCGCCTCGGCCCAAACCGCTCCACAAACCGCCCGAGCGCGGCACGCCCTTGCCCTGCCGTATTGGATCGCGACCGGGCGGCGTCGCCTCGGGTGCGCGCTGCCGCTTGTTTACTCGGTGCGCCAAGTGTGCAGGAGATGGCGGACACAGGCGCGCGTAGCCGCCGCACACAGACCAGGCCCCGGACGGCGCAGGCGCCCGAGGAACCTGCGCGCGCACGCCTGCTGCACTGGCACGAGCTCGAGGAGTGGCAGCAAGACAACGAGTTCATCCACTCGGGATACGTGCGCTCGGAGCGCAGCATGGTCGCCGTTGCGCGCTCGCTCGCGTACGTGCACAACGAGACCGGCAACGTGTACAGCCACCTTGTCCCGGCCGCGGGCGTGGCCGCCGTGCTGCTGTTTGCCGCCATGCCGCTCACGCCGCCGCTCGTGCTGTTCGCCACGGGCTGCGTGCTGTGCATGGGCCTCAGCGCCGCGTTCCACACCCTCAAGAGCCACAGCCTGCGCATCGCCACGCTCGGCAACAAGCTCGACTATCTCGGCATCTGCATCCTCATCGCTGCGTCCATGGTCGCGCTCATCGACGTCGCCTTCCATGATATGCCGCGCCAGCACCACCTGTTTGTGGCGATCACTACCGCGCTCGGCCTCGCGTGCTCCGTCGTGTCGCTGCTCGACCGCTTCCGCACGCGCGAGTTCCGCCCGTACCGCGCAACCATGTTCGTGCTCTACGGGCTCAGCGGCGTCCTGCCTGTTGTTGTCGGCTCGCTCGAGCTCGGCTACGCAGAGACCTCGCGCCGCGCCTGCTGCCCGTGGCTCTACGCGGAGGCGTTTTTCTACATCTTCGGCGCCTTCCTGTACGCTGCGCGCTTCCCCGAGCGCTTCGCCCCGGGAAAGTACGACTTCTGGGGTCACTCCCACCAGATATTCCATGTGTTTGTTGTTGTGGCCGCGTACTGCCACTACTTGGCCCTCAAGGGCGCGGCCGCCTACGCATCCACCCTCCATAGCTGAGCATAGCTGGTCACAAAGGAAAAAAAAATAGAGCATACACGTCATTAAGCTAACTCAACTATTCATACAAGTGCACGGTAAGGCGGGCTAGAATTGCAGCTCCTGGAACGCCTCGACGTCCTCCTCTTCGGCCTGCACATACGCGCGCACCCGCTCCAGGCGGGCGCGCACCTTCATCAGCGCCTCGTCGCTCTCGTCGCCGTTGGCCGCATCAAAGTTCTGCCGAATCAGCGCCAGCAACGAGTTCACCTGCTCAGCCGTCACCGTCGCTCGATCCGCGTCGCTCAGGAAGTACAGATTCGCCTCCAGCACGTCCACAAACAGCTCTAGACTGATGTTCGTCTCCAGAATGGAGTCTGCAATGTGGAGCGCCTTCGAGAGCAGCGGACTCACCTTCGACGGGGCCGTCTCGCCGTACACCGTTGCAACCAGCAGCAGCATGCGGCATTGGTCTTGTTTCTTCAGCAGACGTTGGCAGCTCTGCTGGCACCGCTGCGCAAGCGGTGCAAAGTTGTCCTCAGAGAACACCGTCGTGCGCTGCAGCGTGCGAATGGCGATTGCCAGCGCCGCAACCTGCTGCCGCGAGTCGCTGATGTACTCCTCGTACGTGGTCAGAGCCTCCGCAAACAGCTCGTACGCTGCCTCTTCGGCGCCAACATAGTCGGCAGCGCTCACGGCAAGCAGGTACAGGCGGTACGCTGTGAGCGGCGACTCGCCAAAAGTCGTCAGGTCGTGGCACACTTTGTTAACAAACTTCAGAGCCCTGCCGACCAGCGCCGGCGGGACCTCTTGGGACAGCAACCCGAGCGTCGTGTTCACAAGCACTCCAAACGTCTTTCTGACCACGGCCGGCCCGCCCTCGCGCAGACTGCGGTACGCCAGCTGCAGCAGCTCCAGCGTCGTGTCGCTGTTCGGCGACCGTAGCAGATGTAGCAGCTGTGTAATCTTCGTCGTGTCGAGATCCCCGGCCTTGAGCAGCATGCCGAATAGCGCAAACACCTGCGTTGCTTCGTCAACACTGCTGATCACGGCACGCGACGCCACAAGGTTGTCAAGGACTTTTTCGCTGACGGCGTGCCGCGTCTCCTTCGACTGCGACCCAAGCAGCTGTGGGATCTGTCTCAGGATGGTTAGAACGTCGCTCAGGTCCAGCGGAAGATCGAACAGCGTAAGGATCAGTTGCTCGAGCTCGGGGCTGGCCTGAGTATCGTTGCGCACGACATATTCCAGCAAGGGGAGCAGGGCAACCTCTCCGTCCTCGACGAGCTGCGAGAGCTCGAGAAGCTTGCTGATGAGCGCGGCGCGGTCGGCCGAGCGAAGCTCAAACTGCCGGATCATATGCCAATAGAGGTCGAGCGCGGCTGAGAACTGCGTGGACGCGGATCTCTGCTCGACGGCGTCGGAGTCGGATGCATTTGGAACAGACTTTTTCGCGCTGGGCTCCTGCGAGATGGGCTCCTGCGAGGTGGGCTCCTGCGTGGTGGACTCCTGCGTGGTCTCTTGCGTGGTCTCTTGCGTGGTCTCTTGCGTGGTCTCTTGCGTGGTGGACTCCTGCGTGGTGGACTCCTGCGTGGCGGGCTCCTGCGTGGTAGACTCCTGCGTGGCGGAATCTTCTGAGGACTTCGACTCAGGCTGAGCATCAGAGCTCTCGCCTTCAGGCGCTACTTGCTCGTCATCTCTGCTCTCGTGCTCCGATTTTTGGTCCTGTGAAGCAGCAGTGCTCGTCTCTGTGCCGTCCTGCGTACTAGCCTCTGTGTTTATCCCCGTTTCTGTGCTACTTTCGGCTCTCCCTCTATCACTCTCGTTGCTGGCTTCGGAAACACTGCCCTCATCGCCAGCGCGGTCCACGACGCTATCCTTCGCACCCTCAGCGTCTGCGGATTCCCCATCATGTTCTACAGCGCTCGTCTTAGCGCTGGCGGCATCAGCAGTGCTCTTCTCGTTATCACTACTGGCACCGTCCTTCTCGTTGCCGTCACTGTGCGAGTCATTTTGCTCGGCAACGGGCTCGCTCTGCTGGCTGCTAGGTTTAGAGTCATCAACGGCAGTGTCCTTCTCGGTCAATGCCTTGCGCTTCTCCTCGCGCTCCTCCTGAGTGGCTCTCGCATACTCGATGATACGGTTCAGCGACGAAACCAGCACGGTGCGCTTCGACGTCTCGGGAACAAGCGCCAGGACGCAGTCAAAGAACTGGTTCAGCGAATCCAGGTGATACTCGGCGGGGAACGCCTGAGTCAAGACGTCGAGCAGGTACTCCTGCGCGAGCGGGTCGCGGCACTGGATGACCTGCTCGAGCACGGAGGGCAGCACGAGCGCGTGGAACGTGGGGAGGTTGACGGCGTCGAGCTGGGCAAGCCGGTAGATGTTACTGCCAACAACGATCTGGAGCTGGCGGCGCTCCTCGAGCCGCTTCATGAACTCGCGCGAGGGGCCCTGGTGCTGGTAGCGGACCCACAGCTTGTTCATCTCGACGAAGTTCGTGAGGGTGAACTGGATGCTGAACTGTAGATCGGCCTTGCTTGCCGTCTGCAGGAAGTCGCGCGTGCGCTGGCCCAGGTAGTAGCGCAGGAACATGCCGCGCAGCGGCTGCTGCACGCCGCGAGACATCTCGAGCATGTCCTTCAGCACCTCCTGGTTCGGAGCGTCGCCACTGCCCAGGTACGCCGTGCCGACGGTGATCATCAGGTACAGCCGCGGCAGCACGTTGCCCGTGTACTCCACAATCTCGTACACGTCGGCAAGGTGGTGGTTGCGGTGGGCCTCGCGCATGTATCCCTGCAGCAGCGTGAGCGCGTCGAAGCACGCATTGTACAGCTCGTAGTACGGCTTGGGCGGCAGCGCCGACGTGCGCAGCTCGCCGAGCATCTGCGACGCGTTCTTGATCGCCACGAGCAGGCGGCCCTGCGGCGACTGCAACGCCCGCCGCATCTGCGCCTCCTGGGAGCGGATGTACTCGAGCGACCGCTCAAGATGCTCTTTAGGGGGGAGCTGCACTGACATTGTGGCGTATCCTTGAATTGCCCGCTGGCGCCGCTTCGCTGCTCGCTGCCACAGGACCTGCCAGACGGTTCGTGGTCGACGCCCGCCGGGCTCCGCCGATGCCACCTGCCTGCATCATGTGACAGAGCCTCCCGCTGCTGTGTGGGTAGGCTCTGCTTTCGGCGGTTGGGCTGGGCAAGCTGGCTGTGCTCAGTGGATTTACGCGGTCTATTCATATCTTTCAATTTTCGCTTATTATCTCTATGCCCTTTTTTCTATTCTGCCTTTTCTCTTCTATTGTTTCTCCAGTGGGGGAATGCTTGTAGGCAGGCCAATTGCGAGACGCCCGACTGTCCCTGCCAGAATGGGATGCTAGTGCTATGTACAAATTGCCGGCTGGCGTCTCAATCTACAGGTCATTATTGGAGAGCGCCTCCAGGTACAGGTTCGACACGCCGGCCGTGCCGTCGAGGATGCGCTGCCGCACCATGTCGCGGCACTGCGCGCTGCCCACAAACGTGTCCACGGCGCCGACGCACTCGAACAGGAAGCTTGCCGCGTCTCCCTTCGTCTCGGGCTGCGCAATCAGAGCGTCGAGCCGATGCAGATCGCAGAATTGCGCCACGACCGCCGGCGACAGCTGCACCGTCTTGGTGCCCAGGTGGTCATTGAGCAGGATCCCCAGAAGCATGTGCCCGCGGTCGCACAGCTTCGTGAAGAGCGATTGCCGGTTCGGCCACCGCTGCAGCCGCGGCCGCAGCAGCTCCAGCCTCAGGCTGGGCGGCAGCTGGTGCACAGAGTCGCCAAACACCACATGCAGCCGCTCCAGCGCCTGCGCATTTGTGAATGGCGACGCCCGCAGCGCCGCCTCGTACTGGCGCTTGATGCGCCCGGTCCTTTGCAGCAGCACGCCAGGGCGCATCACCTCGACATCGAATCAGGCCCGACTCGATCCTGAAAAAAGCTGACAGTGCACCTGACGCCCCGAAAATTTACCCGGTCGAATGAGCGCTGACGCAAAGCGAACGGCTGTGGTGCTGCGGCCTCCGCTTCGGGGACCGGGCTGCAGCGCCGCCAACAATTCCCGTGCCTCCTGAAAAAATTCCCGACGAGGCCCCGCATCCATTTTCTCCTGTCACGGATCTAAATATACGTACAAAAGGGCGCACCCAATTATATTAAGCGCCCACTCTACATAATAGGGCGCAACCGGCTCCGCCGACAATCCCCACCGAGGACCCAGCAGGCGGCAGCGTGAACTGGCGCCGCACCGCCGACAGACGCGTCGGCCTAAATGGGCCATGCAGCCACGACTTAAGCGGGTGGTCGATTGTTTAGGTTTATCATACCTAACTAAGCAGACCCACAACCTTAGCTGGGCCGGGAATCAACGCATATACAAACAACAGAGACCGAGGCGGCGACAGGGCATTGTTCACGGTAGAATGTCGTCGTTCTTCTCGAAGTTCCGCTCGTCCAAGCCCTCGAAGCGCAAGGCCGCCGCCGCAAACAATGGCGGGACCGCGAATAATGGCCTGTATGGCACCAGTAATAACTCGTCGCAGGCATCCCTGGCGGCAAGATCCCAGGCGTCGCTGCAGCAGGGCCGCGGCGGCTTTGGCGGCGGCTTTGTTCCGAGCACCACGCCCTCCACCGCGTCGCTGCAGACGGCCCCGCAAGCGGCCGGCGCCCCTGCCACCGCCGCGTCGTCGTCGTCGTCGTCGTCCCAGCAGCAGCCGCTGTTTCTACGCCAGCCGTTCGTGCGCGCAGCCCTCGTCAAGGGCAGCTTCCAAACAATCGTCGAGCTGCCCAAGTACGTCGACCAGAACGAGTGGGTCGCTCTGAACCTCTTCGAGTTCAACACCTACGTCACCCAATTCACGTCCATGCTGTCCGAGTACATTGACCAGAACCACGTCATGTCTGCCGGCGCGGGATTCGACTACCTCTGGATCGACACGAACCGCCAAGCCGTGAAACTTCCGGCCGCCACATACATCGAGTACACGCTGTCGTGGATCAGCTCAAAATTCGACGACCAGTCCCTGTTCCCAACCCGCCAGGGCGTGCCGTTCCCGCCAAACTTCGGCTCCGTCGCGAAGAGCATATATGTCCAGCTCTTCCGCATCTTTGCATACATCTACCACAACCACTTCGACAAGATTGTCCACCTCAGCCTCGAGCCCCACTTCAACTCATTATTTTGCCACTTCGCCTCCTTTGGTAAGACATTTGGTCTGCTTGAACGTACCGAGATCGCGCCATTACAGCCTCTGATCCAAAATTTCGAGAGCCAGGGAAAGATCGCATAGCCATCACGCTAAGCTGAGGCCAGCCTCTTGCTAACAAAACCATGAAAAAGAACCCGCATGCCGCAACCACGAAACGCTGCCGCGAAATGCTCCACGACATGCAACTGCGACAACTGCGAAACGCTACCACGAAATGCAACCGCGAAACGCGACCACGAAATAGAACCACGATTGCAACCACGACTCGTGTGCAGACAAATGCAGTTTTTTCCTCTCTATATATATGAGACACTTGCAAAGTGTCAGGTAATTTTAGTCGTCCTCACTGTCGCAACCACGGCGGGCGAGGTCTGCAAAAAAGGTCAATTCCACGTCATTTATCATCTTCCTATTATGTACAATTTCTTTTTTGGAACGCTGCTGTTTCATCCACTTTACTCAACTGAAAAAGTAGGGCGACTCAAGCACCTCCTTCACATCAAAGTCGCCGCGAGCAGGCACATTTGGAACCGTTAGTGGAACCAGCACGCTGAACGTACTAGACTTGCCGCCTCGCTTCACTGCTTCCTCAACTTCAGGATCCTCTTCATCTTCGGCAGCAGCTTCAAGGAGCTCGAGTCCGGTGCCTGCATGCTCGGTCGACCTTAGGTGGTCTTGACGCTTCGTCTTGATGGCCCGCTTCTGCACCGACTCAGCCTCGTCGATAAGGCGACGGATCTCCGTCTCGCTCAACGAGCGCATCACGTCAAGAGGCGTCTCTTCGCCCCCCTTTCTCGATAGCTCCATGTCGATCTGGTCAGCCGTACTCATTTTGGCAATCGAGCCGTGAGTAGGTGACGCAGCTCGCAGTTTCGCGATCCGGCGCGCAGGCTCGCTGTCTGCTGAGATGTTGACCACCTCAAGATGGTTGCCGTAACGCTGCTGAAACTCTTTACGCAGTTTCTCGATCAAATTGTCGTTGTGCAGCTCCACAAAGCACCTTCGTAGGTGCCCGTTAAGCTGGTCCACGTCTGCTGCGTGGGTCCAGTAGCTGTCATGCACAGCCGCAAATGCGATGTTATCTTTCGAGCACGCCAGCGCGCTCATCAGCATGTGGGACGCATCAAGCGAATGAATATAGTTAGGGGGGAATGCCATGCGTTGCTTGCGAGCATTAACGCCTTGGAACGAGTATGGGTCGGCAATGTACACCGTCTGCAGCTCCGTATCGACTTGGCGCCGCTTCTCGTTCCGGTAAGGCTGAACGATGGGAAGACCAAGCGGCGTCGTCCAAATTACTGACGACACGAACTTCGTCTTAACGTCCTGAAGGTCGGCGTCGGCCACGATTGCTCGCGTGATCCGTGTCGCATTGTCGCCCAACCAATCTTGAATCTCATGGGCAGACTCGAAAAGCTCTCGGACCGCGTTCAGTACCTGTTGAGCCACATACGCTGCGCTCTTGAAAACCTCGGTCTCGGGGTAATCCTCAATGTCACGCAAACGGTTCGCAATCTGTTCGCGCGCACCCACATAGGTAACACCGTATACGTGGGTCATCACCGTCTGTTTCACTACCTTGCGACTCAGAAATGGGTACACCAGCTTAGCAATGGTAGTATACTGAGGATTTGCTTCCTGTTCAACCTTCTTCTTGACAATCTCCAGTACACGAGAATAAACATCCTGAGGGCGGTCAGCCTTCATAAGATTAACCTCTCGAGCACCTTCAATGTCACCACCGAGCGCGGCATAGTGCTGCAACCCGTTACAGCTGCCATCTTGGTGTACAGTCAAATGGCTTTCGTAGTTTTCGGGACCTTCAGGGTGGTTCAACGCATTTCGGATTTCAATACAAGCAGCAAGCGCTTGAAACGGGTCCTCAGCTTCCTGCCACCATACACCAGTTCCTAGGGGATCGTTGGCCGATGCAGTCAGATCTTCGATATGCTGGTCCACAAAGGCGACCCTGTCATCATGACTAGCCTTGTTTACTCCGAACAAGTTTGCAAGATGGACCTTGAGCCACCACAGTCCACGAGGGCCCAGTTTGCGCCCTTCCCAAAACATAAGTAGCGATCGACTGACATCGTTGCCCAGGTGGTTGAAATGCGGACTCAAGGGATAAGCACGTCCTCTAAAGTCAAGATTATGCGGCATGTAGAAGCGTTCGCCTAAGAGTGCACGCGCAATATCAAGTTTATAGTTCAAGTCACACCTTTGAGAGTACAGACGACTGTTCTCAAGCGTTACCCTACGGCACTGGCGACGGTAGTCACGCAGAACGCTAGGATCAGCATTCCGAGGCGGCTCCTCAATATGTGAAAGATCCGGAACCGAAGATACATGGGGCGGAATATCAAGGAACTGCTGCTTGGAGTTCCAGATCTCACTAACAACCTTGAAGACATCCTTGTTCACCGTCCAAGCAGTGCGTCCCAGAACGTTAAGGCCCTCAAAAATTGGCTGCAGCTGGCCCCGATCGCTGGCAGCCACAACATAAGCAAGCTGCTCGACACTGTCCTTGGAGCGAATCACAGTAGAAGGTGTGTACCAATAGCCACCCTTGTTCCAGCTTGTCCAGGGCAAAGGCTCACACAGCATGGGAAGCTGCTGCGGCTGGATAGCTGTTCTCTCTCCGCTAAGGTACTTTGCCACCACCTTGTGAGGTCTTATAACCCCCACTTTGTTGCCATTCTGATATTGGTATGTGTGGTGAAATGCCGGCGATTTACTCCGCACCTTTTCACCCGTAACTGGATCAGTTCCGGTGACAGGGACTCGAGCCACCTGCATAAACATAGCAATGAGAGTAGAGCCGATCTTTGCCCGAATCGAGGTTGGCCACGTGTGCGCGAGGCTAACCGATTCAGTCTTCTCGGTGGCTAGCTTGCCCTTCCGACGTGCTTTGGCAGTCTTCCTGGCAACAGCAAGCTTGTACTCCCGCTCAACATTCTTACCAACACTAAGGATGGCCTTAACGGAGCGGACAGCATCCATTCCATCGCCGTTCAAACGCAGAAGCTCCATCATCGTCATAGCCGGAAGGTTTTCGGGCTTTGCGAGTGTCAAATATGGCGCGTACTCGAACTTTTCAGTGATTTGTTTGCTCCTAGCCGTTCCAAAGTGCTCCCTCAAGAGGGAAGCTGGAACATCAGATAGCTTCTGGTAGCGCGCAAGCATGCGCAGGCGTTCCATTTCAGCATCCACCAATGGGGCCATGGCCTGGTTCCATTCCCAAAGCAATGTTTCAAGACCTTTGAGCTGTACTTTGTTGGATCCCGCTCGGTCCGCCTCGGCCATCTGATCGAACATTTGCTTCCACTTCATGCGGGCAGCCTCGACACCACGAGTTTCAACGTTTCTTTGGCGGCGCTCATTGATCTGGTTCAGAATCTCGTCAAAGCGCTTCCTCTCATCATCAGTGCGGAGCTGCTTCCACATCTCGAAGAAGTCCAAGTCCTCGGGCGTTTTGTTCTGGACATGGGGCAAATCAGCCAACCCAGCCAACTCTGAAAAGGTTTTTTGGTCTTGGGAGCGGCGCTGCAGGCCCGAAAGGACGTGTCGAACCCCGACCAAGCCAGGCGATTCAATCGGCTCCAGTGTGGCGTAACCCTCCTTAGGAATAGGTGCGGCGATGTGCGATGCGCCTAGTGTCCGGCGCATACGACCGCTCATCTTAGGCGCGGGAGCAGACTCTGCATCCACCTCTTGGGAACTGCTCTCGGGCTCGTTACTTTTTTCCCATGCCTTCAGGGCCTCACGCGTTCCTCGATCCAGATCAGACGCGGAAAGCTTTGCCACCTCCATGATCTTCTGGATTGAAGAGCCCCCCAGCAGTTCAAACCGCTTCAGCAGAGCGGGAAGCTTAACGGGGCCAATCTGGGACACCTTTTCCTCGAGTACGCTCGGGTTTGATAGCGCTGCAAGGCATGCATTCTGCAGCATGAGGGCTTCGGTGATATCATTTGGCGTGAACTTGGGAATATGGTATGTCATTTTGTGCAGCCAGTCCGATGCAATCTGGGGGCGGCCGGCGTTCAGCTCAACGAGCCGCTGCAGGTATGTGTTCACTGCCAGCGTGATGTCCTGGGGCCCAGAGATCTCGGTCAGCCCCAGCAAAACAGATTCGGCCCTCTCCATGTTCTCATGCTCGAGGCATGCCTCCAGGAGAGTCCACGCATGCACATAATCACTGCTGAAGACGTTACGGGCAATGCGGTCCTTCGGACTAGACCACGAGCCCCGGGTGGCACTTGCAGCCGGGACAGGTTTCTGCAGCATACTCACGCTTGAAACGGCCCTGAGTGCCCCAAGGGGACCCAATTGGACAGAAGCACGCTGCCGACACCGCGTAGTGTTCCGAAAAACTGCAGAGCGTCTCAGCATTTTCCGTAGTTTCCAAAGGTTTTCTTTGTATTTTTCAAAAAAATTAAGCTGAAGCACACATCACGTGAGTGCCACAAAAGGTCCGGGGTGGTGGTGGGTAGTTCGCAGAGGACGCTGCCTACCGAGTAAAACAGTTGGCCAAAAAACATACGCATGTATACACACAATGTAGCCTATGGTTTTGAGAAAATATGAAACTGAGAAATAGGTTCGCTCATTAAGGCGACATGTTAAGTATGCTAAAGCTGATGACAGTTAGGAGAGACAATAAAAATCAAGAGACTAGCAACGCATTGGTTTAAAATGATGTCGTTAATAGTTGTATATAGAGCTCATATTTGTCCTACTCATGGATACAAGATAATTAGAGGTGAAGTGTTGATATGATGATGCTAACTTCAATAGTACGATACGTGTGGCTCGTACAGGCATTCCATTTACCGAACCATCATTTACTCAACCTCTAGGCAAACCTTCAACATTAACGGCCAATCTACCCCGCATGACTCTTCGGAGCTCTAATCTTAGTGGATGATGTGCGTGTCGATAATGATTTTCAGAGAGGTCATCCCAGCATATCCCAGCATCCCAGCATGTAGCAGAAATATAGTAAAAGCCTACGTGAAAATTGCACTCGTCAGTCTAGGAGAAAATAATAATTGGGATAGCAAAAATATGTGCTCACTTAGACGAAACATCCATCAAACTCCGCGCATGTATATAAGAGGTGATCCTGATAAAAAAGTTCATGAATTCATTAAGTGCCCCATAAATGCGGCTTAAGCTCTGAGCGGTGCCGATGGCAGCAGTAGGGAGCTTTCTATATGCAGTTTCAGCAGCAAAAGAGACACGAGTACAGACACTTCCCCGATCGCAGTCATGGAGATCACAGCCACTTTCTTGTGTCCCATAGCTTTACTTTTCCATCGTCGCCGCCGCTGACCACGTCGGTGTCATTAATCCACGTCACGCTGTTGATCTCGTAGATGCCGTGCGCCTTCTCCTCGACATGAGCAATCCTCCATTCGCCGGCCTCGTTTTGATCATACAGGACAATCTTGCCGTCAGCACCAGTGCTGACGATCTTGCCGTTGCGGCCCCACTTCACAGAGTAGATCGGGTACGTGTGGACCTGGGGGAGCTGCGCGTCAAGCTCCCACTCCTCGCTAAGAACGTCCCAGCGCGCGACCGAGGGCAGCTTTTCGCCTTCGCCGGAGCCGCCTGACTGGTTCACGCGCTTCCATATCTTGACGGTCAAGTCATCGGAGGACGAGACAAGACGCATGCTGTGGTGGTCGAAGTCGCAGGACCACACGGTGGAGTCATGGCCGTCGGGGCCTTCGAGGACGGCCACGCAGAGCCACTCGTCGTCGTCGCGGCGCCAGATGCGCAGCGAGTTGTCGTACGACGCGGAGGCCAGTACCTCCTCGGACGGGTGCCATGCGACGGCCTTAACGTCCTGGGAGTGCTCCTGCAGAACGGCGACGCACTCAAAGTCCTCTCCGTCGGGGTCGACCTCCCACACCCACACGGACTTGTCTCGGGAGCAGCTGGCCAAGAACGCGCCGTCGGGGGACCAGGCGACGCGCTTGATCTCGTTGTCGTGGCCCTCGAGCTGGGCCAAGAACTCCCATTGAGGCTCCTCGAGGGCGAAGATGCTCATGGTTGCGTCGAAGGAGCCGAGCGCGAGCGCTGGCTGGTGTGGGCGCCACGCGCCCGTGCGCACGCTGCGCGTGTGCACGTTGCTGATCTCCTTTACAAACTCAAAGGTGGGCAAGCGGTGGATCTTGGCAGTTTTGTCGGCCGACACCGAGACCACGTAAGGCAGCTGCGGGTGGCAGTCCACCTGCCATACGCGCCGCTCGTGCGAGGCAATTTCCATTAACCAGCGGGCGTCCTGAGATCAAGCTCGGCAGCGGTGCTAAACTTTCAGGCCCGGCCGGTCAGGTGACTGCCGGCCGCCGCTGGCGCTCCACCAGCGACAGTGCTCTGCAAGGGCACAAGCAGCAACGTATACAGCGTTGCGACCGACAGAAAATCCACATTAAGAAGAAAGCGGCCAACACTCAGTGAAAGAAAAAGCACCAGGACCGGCTGGTAGGAACAGCGTCGCGGCCTGCCGGTGGCGTGTGGGCGTCACATGATACGCATGTGAAGGCGGGCAGAGGGTCCGGCGGTTCAGCTGCTTTTGAGGGGAGAACCGCCAGCCTGGCCTGGGGCCACCGCACACCCCACAGTTCGTCTGCAGCGAGGCATTGACGCAGCTACAATGGACTGCCGCCACGAGCATGAGCACCACGGCCACAGCCATGACGACGACGACCACATTGCGCCACCAAACACGAACGAGGCCCAGACGCTGTACCCGCACATCGACGTGCCGAACGTGCGGGCGCTGAATGCAGCAAACCCGGACGACGCGCCGCGGATTGTGCGGACGTACGAGGAGCGGCTGGCCGAGGAGCCGGTGCTTGTTTCCGACGTGGACGAGGAGCTGCTGGTGGTGATCCCGTTCACGGGACTGGTGAAGCTGCACAGCGTGCTGCTCCGGTCGCTGGGCGACGAGAGCGCGCCGGAGACGGTGCGGCTGTTCAAGGACAGGCCGGACCTCGACTTCCAGATGGTGGAGGACGCGCAGCCCGTGCAGACGCTGCAGTTCCCCGAGCATGTCGGGGCGGGCATCACGACAGAGGACGGGCGGCACGGCATTGTGGAGTTTGCCGTGAACCGGCCGAAGTTTGCCAACATGACGAGCCTGACGCTGCACATCCCGGGCAACTACGGCGCAGAGCAAACGGCGCTGACGTACATCGGGCTGCGCGGCGAGTGGAGCGAGCTGCGCCAGGCGCCGGTGATTGCGACCTACGAGGCGTCGGCGCAGCCTGGGGACCACAAGGTCGAGACGGCGAAGCTGCGCAAGGCCAGCCGCATGCCGTAGGCCGCATGCTCAGACGGCCACTGTGCCCGGCCGCCTTACCACACGCCTTAGCTGGCCACTTAGCCGGCCGCACGCCTTAGCCGGCCACCTCAGGCTGTGATGCGGCAGTTGCATTCCGGGCAGCGCATGTGCCGCAGCAGCACGAGCCAGCGCAGAATGCACAGGTTGTGGAAGCCGTGCCCGCACGGCAGCGTGCGGATGACGTGGTCGACGGCAACCTCCTGCGAGCACAGTCCGCACTTCCCGGCCTGCCGCGCGCGGCTCTGTGGACAGACGTGCCTGATGAGCCGCGTCACGTTGTCGAGCACGGCCGGGTGCCCGATGAACGACGCGGTGCCGTGGCGCGTGTTCACGCGCCCGCACCCCGCACAGGCCTGCGGCTGCGCGGCGCCGTCACTGCCGTCGCTGCCGTCTTCAGTCCGCCGGCCGGACGCGGCGCGCGTGCGCGCGGCCTCGGCACAGTAGTAGGCCATCTCGGCATCGTCGTGCCGCTCGATGTGGTAGTACAGCAGCACCCACACTAGCACAAGCAGACTGATAATGAAGAACATGGCCAGCACAGCGGCAAGGAGCGACAGCGCCTTCTCGAAGGTATTGGGAATACGCGTGGCGTACCAGGCCACGAAGTCCATGCTCATGGTGGTTGGACTCGGTCGCCCGGCGCCGCCCGCGCCTGCATATATATGAAAAGTAGCGAAACACAGAGTGCAAATTAGGTTGGCGTGGGGTCGCGCGCGCCACGATCCGGCAGCAGCGCCGCATAACGACCCCGCGATGAGCGCGCTCAGCCACGAGCGGGCGGCTCGCCAAACCTTAATTTGCTTACTTTCTTGTTCTTTTAAACACTAAGTTTGATCCAAATCTACAGCTATCCGAGTTATGGCCGGAGGACGTGCACACCTGGGCTTAGTTAGTGCCGCGAGTGACCTTGCTGATGACGGTGTCGTAGTCGATCTCCGAGAAGTCGGCGCCCTGGATGTCGACGGCAACGCCGTTCAGCGCGCGGCGCAGCGCGTCGTGCGATGTCGCGTACACCATCTTGCTGCGGATGGGCGTCGTGTCCGGGGCCCAGTTGTAAAAGACGATTTTGGCGCGCTTGCCGGCGCCGCCAGGCAGCTCGTAGTCGAAATCGTAGACGGCAAAGCGGCACTCGTTCTCGGGCAGCAGCTCCGTGAACTCCTCGTACGACTGCGTGCGGCCCTTTTTGTCGATGATGATCTCCGTCTTGTCATCCGAGATGCGGTAGATAATGTAGTTCGGCGCGTCCTTCTTGCCGCCGCCCAGCTTGAACTCATTGAAGGCCTTCAGCGCCTCGTCGTTGACAGCAACTCCTGACGACATTCTTTCTCGTGCTTGCTTTCCGCTTTGCTGGAGGTGTGGTGGGAAGGGGGGGCGGACACCTCACCTGGGGAAGCCGGCCCACTGGATGCCGCGACCTTAGTCAGGTCCTCCCAGCGACGCGGTACTGCCGGCGCTGGCAGCATCCAAGTAGGGTTATGTGTGGCTGTTGGCGACGCCGACTCAAAACACACCCTGCGGCCCTGCTACCGGCGGTTTCAGGCCCAGTGTGGGCGCGGGGCGTGGCCGTGGTCACAGCCTGGTGCTGCCTACGCGCATAGCAGGTGGAAACTGCCAACTAGCTACTGGCGCGCAGGACGGACTGCACTCGCTGCCGCACCAGCCCGAATCGGGACACGACGAACGACGAGCGGACGGGGTTTGGGCTCCGCGCCTTGCGCGGGAGCCTGCGAACTGCGAACCGCCGCGAACTGCCGTATGCTACAGGCCTTCAGGGACACTTTTACAGTTATAAATATATAGTGCACGAGCGTGCGATTCACTCTCTCGGCTCTATTTGGCGCGGCGGCCGTTCGCCTTGGCGCGCAACGTCCATGCAACGCCAATGAGGATCAGCGCGATGCCCAGAATGCTGATCCAGTCCGGCACGTCGTGCCAGAATATGAACTCGAGCGTTGTCGCGTACAGCAGCTGCGTGTACTTGAAGTTCGACAGCACCGTCGCCTCCTCGAGCTGTATTGCCTTCGACGAGAGGTACTGCAGCAGGAAGCCGAACACGCCCATCAGGCACAGTATCGCCCACATTAGCGGCGTCGACGGCAAGGTGCGCTGCGACGCTGGCAGAAAGCAGATGCCAATGGCCGACCCCACGACGCTCGTGACTGCGTAGTTCGACACCGACGTTAGCGCGTGTGCGCGGTCCGCTATCTTGCGCAAAATAATCATCACTGCCGCTGCCGTGACGACCACCGACAGCGACCCGCAAATGGCCAGCGTCCGCATCCTGATAAGGTGCAACGCGGCCGCCGAGTCGATGTCGGCGGCCGCGGGCGGCACAGCCGCAGCCGCACCAAACAGCCACGGCGGCCGCGCAATAACCACCACGCCCAGCAGACTGACGCAGCTTGCCAGCGCCTGCTGCCAGTAGTACTGTTCACCCAGGAATATGCGTGCCCCAATGCAGGTCGTCAGCGGCGTCAGAAACGAGATCACGGCAAGGTCTGGCAGCGACAGGTACTCGAGCGCGTAATACGTCATGCAGATGTTAATGAACCCCATTAGCCCCCGGGCAAACAGCATGACACGGATCCCGGGCTGGCCCCAGAAATAGTGCGCGACCCGCTTGTAGCGCATCACGGCCAAGGACATCACGGACGTGAACAGCATGCGCGCAAACACTAGAACCAGCGGGTTAAGCTTCTCCACAAGGAGCTTCGACGTCGCCTTCATAAGCGAGCCGCACAACATTGCCAAGCAGTACAATTGTACGCCCCTCGAGAACAGCACCGACAGCGACGACGAGGACGCTGGTGCGGCTATTGGTTTTGGCTCCTCAATTTCGAACTCATCTACGGGGGTAACACCGTACTCTTCCTCGGGCTTAACGCTATCCACCCCGTCAGCAAGCTCTATCTGTGCCTCCGCGTCGTCATGGCTGCGATTCATGTCTTTGCGGTGCCCCAATTCCGCCCGGCCACTACTGCCGCTGCCAAACTTTTATAACCGCCATCTGTAATCGATACGCCCAACCCTAGGTTGGCGAGATCATCTAAGCGCGAGAGATGTGCTTCTGCAGCAGCCGCACAGTCAAACCCGTCTCATCAGCTCTCGATCAGCTAGCACCAGACACCCTCCCTGCATTCCGAACGGCTGGGCATTGTGACAAGCGTCATGGGTGGCCCGGGGTTGGGCGCGAATCTGACGATTATTTCGCGATCTTATCGCGCAGACTCTCTATTTCCACACTGGCTTTAGTAACAGGGCAAGGCACGCTAATTTAGATAACGACAGAGCAGCGCGAGCGACCGGGATGGCTACATGCGGCAGCGGGCACGTGCATAAGAGATCAGTATGCTCCGCGCCCGCTTGAGGGATGATGCAGTAACCATGGCTCCCCAACGGTGCCCTCCAAGTGGAATAATTATATCCGGAAAAACGGTAAAAGAACTGCAGCACAAAGACTGCCGCGCAAAAAATCACACGAAAAAGCACAAAAATCAGAGAAAAAAAAATAAATGCAGAATAATACTGCGGCTTTCAAGATATTGGCAGGGATTGGGTAGAACGCCTTGAATGTATACAATTCGGTAGATATTGATATAGATCTAACTGGAACTCTACTGTATGTTGCTATACACTTTTAAAGTGCCGCCGCAAGGTTCTTGTCGAGACGCTCCTTGACTGCGTCAATGAACTCCTCTGTCAGAACGTACGAGCTGCGGTCCGTCTCGCCGCGGGCCAGCGCCAGGTCCTTCGTCATCTTGCCGTCAACATACACGGTGTCAATGACCGCCTTCTCCAGCGAGTCGGCGAACTTGACGACGTCCGGCGTGTTGTCGAGGCGGCCGCGCTGGGCAATGCCGCGCGTCCACGCGAAGATCGACGCAATCGAGTTCGTCGACGTCTCTTTGCCCTGCTGCCACTGGCGGTAGTGGCGCGTGACCGTGCCGTGGGCAGCCTCGGACTCAAACGTCTTTCCGTCGGGCGAGATCAGCACCGACGTCATGAGGCCGAGCGAGCCGAAGCCCTGCGCCACAATGTCGGACTGCACGTCGCCGTCGTAGTTCTTCAGCGCCATGATGAAGCCGCCGCTCGACTTCAGCATCTGCGCAACCATGTCATCAATCAGACGGTGCTCGTACCAGATGCCCAGCTTCTCGAACTCGGCCTCGTACTCCTTCGCGTAGATCTCCTGGAACAGGTCCTTGAACCGGCCGTCGTAGCGCTTCAGAATTGTGTTCTTCGTCGCCAGGTACAGCGGCAGCTTCTTGTTAAGGGCCATGCGGAACGAAGAGTGCGCAAAGCCCTTGATGCTCTCGTCCGTGTTGTACATCCCCATCGTCACGCCGCCGCCGTTCTTGAATTGGAACACTGGGAACCGCTCCTCCTCTCCACTCTCGGGCTTGTACACGAGCTCGACCGAGCCGTTACCGGGAATAACCACGTCCTTGGCCTTGTACTGGTCGCCGTGGGCATGGCGGCCAATGATGATCGGCTGCGTCCAGCCAGGAACAAGGCGCGGGATGTTCTCAATCACAATCGGCTCGCGGAAAACCGTGCCGCCGAGAATATTGCGGATGGTGCCGTTCGGCGACAGCCACATCTTCTTGAGATGGAACTCCTTCACGCGCGCCTCGTCCGGCGTGATGGTCGCACACTTCACACCAACATTGTACTTCTTGATTGCCTCCGCCGAGTCCACCGTGACCTGGTCGTCAGTCTTGTCCCGGTGCTCAATGCCCAGGTCGTAGTACTTCAGATCGACGTCCAAGTACGGAAGAACCAGCTTCTCGCGGATCGACTTCCAGATAATCCGGGTCATCTCATCACCGTCAAGCTCCACAATGGGATTACGCACTGCGATCTTAGAGGCTGCCATAGTTAGTACTTCTGTCAAACTCACAAACTTGTATTCCAACGCTTCTTAGTGGACAAACACGGCAGATCAGCGTCAACTCCAGGAACTGTAGCACGCTGCCTGAAGGTTAGGGTGCCCCACCCCCGCGCCAAAAATCAAGTACCGTTAAGCGTGCCCGACCTCGAAGCCGAGACCATGTGACTGTGGCCACTGTGCCCCAAGCAGGCTGCTGACGCAGCGCTGACGCAATCACACGGCCACTGTCCAGCCAGGCCGCCGCTGCCAGCGGAAGGCACGGGGCAGCTCAGGAACAGCTACAGGCACCCGCGGCGCGGCAGCCACTCACGCGTTCCATACAAAGCCGAAATACAGGCCAAGCACACGCCGTCTAATAAAAGTACAACGCGAAACGCTTGCCCAATGGTTAGTACTTACCATGACGCACAAATGTACGTGGAGAAAACAGCATCTTCTGGAAGATAGTTAGCGGGCTGCTGATTTTACCAGTAATAGAAATACCCGGGCTGTTATACGTCGACCTGCAGTTCGAACGCAACGCAGCAGAAATCGGGCGCACACAAACACTTACCGTCTGCCGTGTAGATCTAAACAATTTCACGCGAAGCACTCAGTCACAAAGGCTTTGGGTGGCCTTATTATGTAACAACGACCTTGAACGCCCAACATCATCGCGCCGGTACCGCCCAACGGCCCACCGATGGCGGCGAGCCCGCCTCAAACTGTATTGATTGCTTCAACCTGTTTAAAGCTAGGAAAAGCCTGTTGATAAATTCGAAGTTGAAGACTTGCGTGCATCGTCATCAGTAAGATTGTCATACTTATATACTTTCTTCTATATAGGTCGTGATATTCATTTTCTAAAAGGCTAGAAGAAGCATCTTCAATTCAAAGCCAAAAGCTTGGCTCGCTGCTGGGTCATAAACTCGTAAAATGCAAATTGGTTGGCATTGCAGCCTTTTTCGTAGATGTACCGGCCCGCAAGATACGACGCGAAAATAGCATCAAGATACGTGACCGGCACACGCTTGAGAATGGCATCAAGGCCAATTTTTTCCACTAGTGAGCTGGGAAGCGCCGTGCGCAGAATGCCATTGCGGAACTCAACATCCTCCCACAGCGTTGAGCTGCTCAGGTCATCGCTCAGCGAGTTGATCGCTCGAGATAGGTCGTCACTCAGCACCGAACGCGGCTTCTTCGTCAGCTCAGCATCGCGCCAGATCGCCTCAAACTCGAGGCGCGCATTCAGCTGAATACGCTTCTGAACGCACGCCACGTACTGTTGATAGAACTCTGGCGCCTGCGCGCCAGGCTTCTCGCTCAGGCACATGTTACTGAAGAAGCCCTCGTCGTCGAACGCGAGCGATGCAAGAACCTCGAGACTAGACGATGTCACACCACCCTTGTTGGCACTGGCGTCCTTATAAACGATGGCACCGGCATCCTCTAGCTCCAGCTTGGCCGACTGGGTCAAGAACAGATTGGCACCCTCAACAATGTACGGAATCAGCGTCTTGCCGGTCTTCTCGTCAATCAGCTCGCTCACATTGCCCGCATTCACCGCTTCAGGTCGCCCGCCGCATGGCACAAACATGTCAATGTGGTGCAGCTTGGCCGCCTTCAGATGGTAAGAATTGCGGAACACAACGCCATTGTCAACAACATCTCCGTTGGGCAGTTTCACATTCAAGTCCTCAACAAGCACACGGTAGCCCTCATGACTGAGCAGCTCTGGGTTGTAGTTCGAAATCATCTTGCGCTCTTTAGCCAGCCTGATCAGCTCCTCCTTGTTCAGCCCAGCCGGGTCGGCGAGAACACCACTGCCATCTACAATGGCAATGTACCTCTCGTTAGGAGTGCTAAGCAGAATCTCGTTCGAGCCCAAGTCACCGTCAGGTCCGCCAGTCTGGAACTTGTTGACAACCTTGTCTTCGAGGTTCAGCTTGCGGTAAATGCCCTTCACGTACTCGCGCACTGACAGCGACGTCATGCCGTACTCGTCGTGCGGAATACCGCCCACGTGCGGCGACTTGCCCGTGAAGAAAGACTTCCACCACGGCGCACCCCGGCTCTTCGCGTGCTGAGTGGCCCAGTCAACCAGACCGGCCGTGTTCTCATCAGGGCCCATGAACAGAATCTCGTTCTCACCATAGTAGTCGGCGATGGCTTCTTTGATACCGGGAGAGTTGCCAGGAATAAGAAGGTCGATAATGGAATCGATGTATTTCTGGAAACTCTGAGTAGCGCTCTCCTGGTTGTCGGCATTCAACAGAATGACGCCCTTGGAGCCACCCTCAGGAATGTCCTTGTTCTTACGCTGCTGCGTGTTAGCAAGGTTGTAGTTCTCGTCGAACAGTTGACGGGCGTTGATGGCGTGGGCCTCCTTATTCCGCGATTTCACAATCCGAATGCCACCGCGGGCAACGTCACGGAACCGCAGGTGGAACCCAAAGAACTCTTGGCCGACAACGAGGAACATTCCGAACAGAGGCTCGGGATACTCGAGGATCGGCAGGAAAGAGGGCTCCAGACGGAAGCTGAGAGCAACTTTTGTGGGCTGGAAGAAGTTGGTCTTGAGAACATGCTTGTTGAAAGTGAGCACGGCCTCGAAGATCGTGGCCTCATCCTCCGAAGTCAGCTTAGAGATGGTCGACTGCAGCTCCTCAGTGGTAGGGATCTCCTCAGGAGACCGCGACCAGAAGAAGCGTTGGTCACCATTGAACTTCTCGTTCTTCGTGGACGGCTCCCAGTCGTGGTTGGAAGACACGTAGTGAATGCCCGCGAAGTGCAGGTACAGGATCTTGACCAGATCCAAGCGGTTGCGGAGAAGTTCGAGGATATACTCGGTGGTGAAGGAGGTGCCGCGCAAACGCTTCTTGAGCCGCAGCATCAGAGCCGCGTTTTGACTGTCCGACATATCCAGCAGCTTCATGAGCGAGCCGTACTCGTGGCCCAGTCGGTTAAGGAAGCGCGAGACGAACACAAATGCACTGTGTGCGTAGACGGCCTCTTGAAGCGACATCTTGCCGTGCGCCAGTTCATGGGAGAACTCGGAATTGGGCAAGCAGTAGAGAAGAGAGGACTCGTAAAGGACCTGGAACATGGCCTGCTTGAATGTAGGCACGTGGGCAGTGTGGCCCGTTTGCGCCGCCTGCAGAGGCTTCAAGTACACGCAGACGACAGTGATTCCATTCGCAAACTGATCCACATACTTGCGCGAGGAGGTGAGGTTGTAGAAATGGTACAGGTCCGATAGGGCCTTGAAATAGCCCGAGGCTGATTCTTGGCGATAGGCGACAACCAATCTGCCCTCCTCAGTGCCAGCAATCTCGAAGATCTCGGTGACAGGGCCTGTTCGGTTCACTGCCTTCTTGATCAGCTCGGCATAGAGCTGCTTAGTGTGCTCGCTGGCCCGGTTCAGGAAGTTCAGGTCAGCAATTTTGTTAAGATCAGTCTCAGAGCGGCTGACGTCCGTTTGCCTGAACTGGCACTGGCCGACAAAGTAGCAGCGCAGCGTACCGTAAACAGAGTTCACGTCTGGGCAGCGGAACGACTCGACCCGGAACGCCTTCTTTGTGTTAGAAGGGGCAACATAGCGCTGGTCGATAATTCGCTCGTACTCGCTGTGCTCGGGCCGTCCGGGGAAGGTGGTGTCGAAGAAGACGGCGTGGTCGTCGTACTGGCGGTCAAACAGCAATCGCTCGTTCTCGGGGAAGTCGTGGCCACCTCCGCCACGGGCCTGGGAAGCAAGCTTGGCCGACCACAGAGACAAGATATATGACCTGATGTTCTCCACAGTGTCATTCGCGAAGTATGAGTAGTCAATGTCTAGGCGCGTGTAGAACCACTCGACCTCGGCGTCGATGTGCTCCGCGGGGATCAATCCGCGAAGGGACTGTGCAACCTCGCTCATCTGCTTGCGGAGACCATCGAACTGAGTATGCTCGAAATTGTAGCCCTCGATTTCATTCTTGCCGAGCACACGAATGGCCGAATGGCTAGGTGTGCCTAGCAGGGACGAGGACATACGCTCGATTGGTGGCCGCTGCTGGGGTTGTTGAAGCATTGTGTGTGATAGAGAGAGAAGCAAGTCGAAAAGCAGATTTTTTTAAACAAACAATAAAAGAATTTTTGCTCGTCTTTGCCTTCTCTTATATGTTTTGAAATGGCGTTATCATTTGTGACGATGGTCACGCACTAGGTTGCATACGTAGGGTTGGGGAGGACCGGCTTGTGCGCAATTGATAAACTGATTTCTCAACCCAGAGCCCATAAAATGCGCCAATTTTGAGCAGTAACGCCCCGTTTAGCCTCAACTGTAGGATAGTGTATTTATTTGCTGAACCCATTCATTTATTGCGAATTTTGCTTCCAGCGCGGGGCGCACGGGCTAGGGCTCTTTCTCGGTCCTGCATTGGGTGGGGGCGCTCTAAATATGGCAGTGCTAGGCTCTGCGCACTAAGCGGATGGTGTGGTGATAGTTCCGAGTTCAGGCTGGCGCTACTAAGGTGACCCCGGGCCAGGCGGTTGCGCCGCGGGCCAGCCAGGCCTTATATGGTATGTGAAGTAGACAAGTATAGACATGCCCACGAAAATTCCATCTTGTATTTTCTACATTGGAAACAGAATTTTTTTTCTAATTGCGGGGTCACCCCGCAACTGCAGCTCATATGCCTTGTGGTTTGGCAAAAACGGTCTCACCCCATCCGGCGGTGCTGGCGCAGAGACGCGCGTCATGCGTCCGTCACGTGTGATTTGTTCGTCGGCCAGCGAGGCCACACCGCTGAGGGTAAGGTGTGGGTAAGCATGGCAGCTCAGAACGTGAAATTTCACAACCGATGAAGGGTCTTGTGCGCATCCGGCTAGCGCGCTTCGGGCGCAAGCACCAGCCGCTGTACAACATCGTCGTGACCCAGGCAAAGAAGCCGTCCCACAGGTTGCCCATCGAGGTCCTGGGAATGTACCATCCCGAGGCACAGCCCTTGTCTCCTATGGACGTCAAGGAGGGCAAGATCCCCGTCAAGGACGTGCGTCTCGATTTCCTGCGGGCGCAGTACTGGCTCGGCACAGGGGCACAGCCGACTCCGACGGTCGCGCGCCTGTTCAAGAAGGCGGGCCTTCTTCCTCCGCACTGGCCGGGCCCGAAGCAGCCTCATCTCCAGGGAAAGCCGGATCGGCAGGTTGTGCAGGACCGCCAGGCCGCTGAGGACCCTGCGCCGGCGCCTGTGAGATAAATCACCTGTATTGTGGTTCCCTTTGCTTCTTTCCCTCTCTTGCTGTACATAGGTCCTCTCCCGCATATATATTTATTACCATGCTTTTTTTTCTTTTTGTGTATTTCAGCATCTCTCAAAAACTTTATACAAACCGGGAAGATTGGCGATTTCCACGACCGAGGACAGGAGCGCCTGTGTCGGCACAAACGAGGTCTTGACTGTCTCGAAGAGCAGCGCGATCTGCTCGTCCGGTGTTTCAGTGGTGGGGACATGAAGGTTGGCCAGGGCGTGCAGAATTGCCGCCAAACACTCCTGCTCATCGTCCCAGTTCACCTTGTGTGCCAAGTCGTAGATGAATTGCGGGTAGCGCGAGACGGGTGGTAGGTATCCGGGGAGCAGCAGCGGCAGCTGCTCAAGACAATATGTACCGGACTTCTGCTTGATACCAATGCGGAAATAATCCTCAAGCATCGAGGCCATGGCCACTACCTGGTCAAGGTTGCCCTCGTTAGCACTGCGCTCGTCGCTGCTGGTGTCGACCAGGCCGAGCAGAGCGTCCAGTGGCAGGCCATCACCAAGATGAATAGTGCCGAAATTACCGAAGTCCTGAAGACCAATCTCGTACATCAGCTCGCGCGCCACGTTGTTGTACTTTACCAAGTAGAGTTGCACATCATGCTGCATGGCAGCAAACGCATGCTGTTTGTCAATTATGCCAACGAAAGTGTGTTCGCCGAACAGCTGTAGCAATCGCGCGCTCGCCCTATCCTTTTGATGCTGGATGAGTGCCTGCACTGATCCAAGCCGGAGGTCTCTATACTCTTGCTCGCTGAAGTCTGGTCTGGTCGCAAGGTGGGAGTCGTCGGACTCCTCAGCAGTGCCCAGATCCGGTGAGTCTGGCGGCGGACTCGAAGGCTGGTCGCTTTGCACCAGCGACATTTGAGACTCCCGTTGTGAGTATCGCGATAACGTCTGCTGCTTTGGGTCCGTCCGCACAAGGTTGTACTCATAGCGCGGCATGCTCGAGGGTAGCTGCGCACCGCTGCCAGTCCGTCTCGAGGTCATTGAGGATGGCGACGACGATGACGAGGGCCGCGAGCTCGGCAAGGTTGTCGCAGTAATGTAGGACTGGACGCGGAAGTCTCGGCTGTAGTCGGTGGTCATCAGCAGCCTCTCAATTGTACCGCATACGGCCTCCACTATTTCCTGCTCATGGAGAAACTGCACCTCGTGCTTCGTGGGATGCACGTTCACGTCCACGTTGAGACTGTTGATGGCCATCGACAGAAACACAAAAGGGTGGGAGTCTCCATGGGGTAGATGGCTAGCGTAGACCTTGCGTATGCCGCGAGCCAGTGGTTCACAACTGACCAAGCGGTTGTTGATGAAGAAAACCATGGGCACGCCGCGCTTCGAGAAATTGAGACCGGTGACCCACCCGTTGGCGCCAACTAGTCCGATGTCCTCTACTCCCGGGACCTGCAGCTCCTGAAGCTCCTGGAACACGGGTGACCCAAACACTTTGCGGATCTTCTCCTTCTGGTCCGTGCCTGGTATGACTACGGGCTGGCTGTCTTGCCATTTCTTGCAGCTGAACGTACATGGATACTGAACGGCGTAGCGGCTCACCACGTCCAGGATCCGTTTGTATTCGACAGAGTCGCTGCCGGCCCGCAGAGCCTTGGAACGCTGCGGGAGGTTGAAAAACAGGTCCTCTACCGTGATCTGCGTCCCCGTATTACCCGCGCGCCGCGTAGACTGGGTCATGACGCCGTCCTGGTACACCGCCACCGTGGCTAGCTTGTCGTCTTTCGTTTTTGTTTTCACCGACAAATGGGCGATGTGGGAGATCGATGCCAGCGCCTCGCCGCGGAACCCCAGCGTTGAGACGCTCTGCAGGTCCTCGAAGGTGGCTATTTTCGACGTCGTGAACCGCTGCGCTAGTATTGGCAGGTCCTCGGCCTCGATCCCGTGTCCGTTGTCTGTGATCTGCAGAAGCTTGTGGCCACCCTCCTTCACAACCACATCGATGTTGCTCGCGCCTGCATCGAGGCTGTTCTCAATCAATTCCTTAAGCGCGTTGGCTGGACTCACAACAATCTCCCCCGCAGCAATTTTCTGCACCACATTCTCGTCCAGAGCCTTGATTCGTCCGGCCATAAACAAGCTCTGGCGCACGCGCTCGGCAGGTGGTTTCGCCGTCGCGTCGCTCCAAATAATTACGTCATTGCGTGCGCGGTTGTCGATGGTTGTGGTACAGCCAGCGCTAGTGCAGTCTACGTTAGCTGTGTGTTTTTCACAGTCATTGATAAATATGTACAAGATTTTAAAGGCCCAGTTGTGCTGGCGTCAGGTCGCTCAGTGGCCATTTTGCCGCCGGGATCACGTTCAAGCTGCGCGGGCTGCTCCCCAGCGCCTCGTAGATCTCGATTCCGGCCCAACCAATCATCAACGCATTATCGGTACACCATTTCAGATCAGCAAACTCAACATTGATTCCGCTGGGCCGCAGCTCGGTAGTCAATCGCTCTCTTAGGCGCGAGTTCGCGGCAACACCGCCAGCACACAGCAACGGAAGCGGCGTTTGGATCTCAGGATGGAGCTCGAGCGCAAGGTTCGTCTTCCGAATCATATGCGTGAACATGGCGTCAAGAATTTTGGCCCCAATGGCCCGCCGAAGCTGCTCGGGCTGCTCGCCCAGAGGCTCCCAGCCAAACTGCCGCTCGAGCCGAGGCATGAGAGACGCAAAATGGGCAAATGAAAATGCTGCAGTGCGCCGTTTCTCTTTTTCGAAGGCCAGAGGAATGTCGAACCCGTCAGGGAGAAGACTGAAGTCCACCGTGTCCCAGGGTCCCACAAAATTATCAAGTTCCTTGCCAAGCATAGCTCCATGCAAACCCAGAGCACGGGCGCATTTGTCCAGACTGTTACCAACTGCGTTGTCAATAGAATTCACTACAACCCTGTGGTCAAACAGGCTTCTTGAATACACTAGCATGGTATGGCCACCGCTGACCAGCAAGCTCAAAAACGGGAACTCGGGTGCCTTTCCTCCCGTGAAGAAGCGCGGCGTCAGTAGGTGGCCCAACATATGATGCACAGGGATGAACGGAGTATTCCATGCAATAGCCAGCCCTTTCCCGACCTGCAGTCCTGCCGCCAACGAAGAGAACATGCCCGGGCCCTGCGTAGCACACACTACGTCCACCTTCGGGCGACCATTGCGGCTCAGCACTTCGTTGACGACCGGTCCCAGCTGATGCAAATGATGCGCAAGTGCTTCTACGGGTATTATCCCTCCATCTTTAGCACTATCCAAAGTTACTTTTAGGTGGTCCTCGAGGACGGGCTTGCCAGTGGGCCTCCTGTCAATCAGACAGACTGCGCTGTCATCACAGGACGACTCGATGGCTAGCACACGGTAGCCTCTATTTAAAACAGCGGGAACTCTTCGAATTCTTGCACGCAGAAACTGCTGCATGCCTTAGGCCTCGCCCTCAAAACCTGAAGCGCTCAGAGCGGTTTTGGTGTCCCTGAGTCAGCGTCTGCACCAGCTAAGACGATGATCGGGCTGTGCTCGCGGTCCTATTTCAACACAGAATAAGATATCAATCGATAAATAAAATTAAATTAAAATACGCGTAACTTACATTGAGGAATCAGCGACGAGTTAAAACGAAAGGTGGGATTCTCTGCGCTAGTTCCTTATCTTTTCACTCTTTAGCAGCGTTCTTGTCTTTAGCAGACGGCACGCTGGCATCATTCGATGAGGCGCTGTCCGTCCTCTCTAGCGAAAGCGCACCCAGTGAAGTTCCAAACCTGTAGAGCTCGCTGAAGTCCTCCACATAAAGGTTTTCTTCCAGCCACGGTGCCTTCATGTCCATTAGACGGCCCTGGATTTCTTCTGGAATATTGTTTGGTGGGACGAGCAGGTTCAGAATAATGTAGAGGCCAAAAGCGACAATGAATCCCACAATATAGTTGAGGTTGTACAGGTATTCTGCGCCTTTTCCCACCGAGAGGCCTGTGGAGCCGACAAATCCTGGCATGTTCGGCACCAAAGCCAATAAATAAGCCGCGTATCCGCGCCAGTTGCAGCCGAACCGCGTGTTGTACATGTACAGACTCTTCTTGTCGTTCGAATACAAGTCATGGAGTACAACGCGTCCACGTCGCAACCATACATAGTCTGCCATAATGACACCCGAGATGGACGACAAGAAGACCGAGTATGAGGAAAGGTATGTAGTGAACGTGTTCCCCGAAGAGAAGAAGTTCCATGGGCAGATGCACAGGGCCAATGCTGCACATACGTAACCACCCCGACGGATATTGATGAAACGTGGCACCAAAGCCGTGAGATCGGTTCCGGCCGACAACGAGTTTGCGCAGATGTTGGTACCGATCTGAGCAATCAACAAGCCCACAGAGATTAGGAACACACCGCCACGGTCACCCGCGGTGTCTGCTAGCACAAATCTTTTCAGTACTTGTAACGGGTCCCATTGTATCTCTCCGTAAAGCGACCCGGACGCAGAGGCTACAAGAAGCCCAATCAGTGACGTGATACTGAACGAAATCGGAATAGTAAGTCCTTGTGACCAGGTGGCGTCGCCAGGGGATCGTGCAAAGCGCGAGAAGTCAGGCGCGTTCAAAATAAGCGCTGCGTAGTTCGCGATGCAGCTCATGAACATATTGATCCAGGCCCAAGCACGATCGTTGGTATCTAGCGTGTCCTTTGCGTGAGCAATTGTCGGTCCTGCACCATGCGCGCGCACAAGTGTCCACACCAAGAAGGCAATGGCGACGGTAGGAGCCACAAATGCCTTGACAGTAAACAGGTGACGTACCTGGTGGGGCGGCAGCCAAATAGCGGGCAGCTGGATCAGCCAACCAATGAAGAAGCTAACAAAGCCGAACACAGTTGTTCCGCTGAGATTCGAGAGTCCCATGCGGCGGTCAACGTGAGGACCGAATACGGCATAAAGCATGAGTTGGACCAGCTCGCCCATGATCCAGGTCTGGGATCCGAACCAAATAATGGCGAGAACGACACGGTTGATAACCGGCCACACGCTTCCGTAAACGCCAAACGACGACCGGCACGCGACAGGGAAGCTGACATGGGCGTAGCTTCCTATCCGTGCAGTCCACATGATCATGAGCCCCGCAAATAAATAACCGACCCAGATTGCGAGCCATGTTTCCCACCAGGTGAGTCCAGCTTGTACGCCTGTTCCAGCGATCTGCCAGGAATTGACATTGATTGAGTCCGCGATCCAAAGACTGACGAAATTGTACCAGCGCCAAGTGCGGCGGGCTTCCTCGACCGGTTTAAGGTCTTCGTTGTACAGGAACATTTGCGATGTGGTGAGCCCTTCGGTAGGGGTTGCCTCGAAGAATTGCAGCCACTGACGCCAATTCTTTTTGTCAGTGGGCACTCTGTTCAGCAATTTTTTCTGTTTGGGCTGCCAGCGCGATTCGTAGACATCTCCGGTGCCGGTGTCTACGAGCACGTCCGCGTCAGTTTTGGCATCGCCGTTCTCTTTTGGAGGGACCTCTGCGACTGATTGCATGAGATCTATTTTGTTTCCTTTTAATTTTCTTTCTTTTTTTTGCTATAGACGACCAGGAGCTTTGCACGACGAGTATGGGTTGGGATAAGGCGATCTTTTAAAGAATACCTGGGCGGTGCCGGGTTGCGGCTGCGCATACGACCTTATCAGTTATCTCCTGATAACGATGGCTCGCAGATTGAGCTAGTCATTTTAGTAACGGGCTTCCACGGAGGAACATTGACAGAGAGAAGATCACCACGTGACACCTTCTAGAACTATAAAAGGCTAAACCT